>CM040121.1:391289838-391632174 GCA_022559845.1 Amorphophallus konjac | reverse complement strand
TTTCCAAACCCTCCCAATTTTACTGGAAGTTCTGTCTGTCAACCCCTCACTCCATGAAGTTTATTAATTTCTGATCAGCCTTCTATCCAATTTTCAAAAATCGTGTTCTTCTTCATCTACAGTGTTGTCTACCTGTTTCCAGATCCGACCTCTGTCCAGTACAAAAATCATATCAATTCGTAGCCACCTCCAATCAGTCCACAAAAAATATTTCCATCTTCCTTGTTCAAAATACTATAACGTTTTTGAAGATCTCAGGAGCTGAATCGGACATCTACCTTACGGTCAACGGTAGTTCTCAAACAAGTTCCCTGCAGATCTGAGAGTTCAGCTACTGTACACCAGGAACTCAAAAATTCAATAAAGCCCAGATCCGTGCAGATCCAGGTCTGATATCTAGGCCTAGGTTGAAGGACTTCAAGTTAGCTTTCCAACGGCACAAGTTTTGTGTCGATCCGACATCGGGGTTGATCGCAGCGTCCGTTCTCGCCAGAGCGCACGCCGAAAAACAGAATCGGCAGATCCGTGGCCAGTTATTCCGACCGGTGCCGAACGGAGCCGCCCGACCTCCGGTCGACGTTCCAGTGTGCTGCCAGCCCAGGGAACGCTTCCCCAAGTGTCCCCACCACAGTGGTGCCACCGGGCCCCACACGGCCGCTCTGGACAGCACGTGGGCCCCACAGTCACAAGTTCGGGTGTTGCCGAAGAGACGCGAGAAGCCGCCCGTCAACCCGAATTCGGTCCTCCCGGACCCCATTGTGTCGCCCTTTACCTCCCTGCATGGAGTGGGTAGTGCTTCATTGCTGTAACAAGTGTGTAATATTATTCCAGGAGTACGGGTTTCGGCCGGGTCCGTCGTTTCGCTCCCTTCTCGGCATTTTACTTACTTCATATATATTTGTTTATGCCGCTGCTAGAGAGCATGTGTAGGGATAATTAGCTCGCTTTATATTTATATCATCGCTGCTGCGAGAGAGAGCGTTACCGTCCCGTGACCCGATCCGGGCACAAAAGAGAATTGACCACCCTAGCTCTTGCCGGTTTCTCAACCGTGCACGTCCGACGCTTCCCTCGTTAAGGGACAATCACGAGCTCACCTAGAGTTCGAGGACTATTGTCGTGTCCGTGGTCTCGTCCCGCATCAGAAGGGACCCCCTTGCCCCCACTCTTGTTGTATAGGCCTGACGGAGGAGGGATTTGGACTCCCTTGACGTCCGGCGAAGGTGTCCTGTAGGGTTGCTCCCCTCTGAACATGATATTGTGGTTGGGTGGCGGCTGGCTCCCCCACTTTCGGCCTGACTGGGTGGCATGTGCAGCAGTTGCGGCCTCGGTCTTGCCTCCCCCGGCATGGGGTGTGAAGCAAATTTCCTCTTCTTCCTCCTCTCCGGGTAGGTTGAAGAGCACTGATAGGGTATTACAGGAGACAACCTGTGTTTTATTGGCCCCAATGGATTTTCTTTTCTTCTTCTTATTTTTTGCTTCTGCGGGCGGGTGCCCCCAGAATAGACTGCCCTCTCCGTCGGGTGCCTCTTCAGCTTCCTCCTTTTGTTCAAGTGAGAGCTGCTCTAAGTCTTGCCACGGGACGTGGTCCCGCACCAGCAGAGGTTTCAATTCGGGCTACACATATTCATCTAGCCCCTTGATGAGGTTTTGCCACAGAAGGACCCCAGGGTTGGTTTCCTTAATCACTGGCAGCGGAGTTTGTCTCCTCCGATTATGTGTATGTATCCTGATAGCTATAGGTGGAGTGACCCATACGGGTGCCACCACTGACGGAGCAGGCCGGGGTGTAACACCACGGATATGCGCCCCCTCTTTCGGGTAGGGTGCCCTCTTCTTCTTGTGTTTCACAGGGATCTGCTGCCACCCCTGTTGTTCTTTCGCAGGCTCCAAGAAATGAGCTTCGTAGGTGCTCCTCGTGCTTGCTTTAGAGTTCTCCTCGGGCAACGCCTGGTAGAGGGAGATCATGTTGACCACTGCCCTCCTCTGAGGGGCTTCATGTGGCTGAGGAGGGTCCACTTTGTACTCTCCAAGCTCAATTTCATTCTTCTTCACCATCCCCTCGATGATCTCTTTGAAAATATAGCAGTCTTCGGTTGGATGTCCCAACATCTGGTGGTAGGGACAGAATCTTGGACTGTCTTTTCTTTTTAGGTCCTCCGGCCTCCTTGGCTCAGGCAGGGTGACCATGCTGTATTCTGTTACCTAGTCGAACAGAACTCGGGTCCTGTCTTTTCGAAAGGAATAGGCCTTCTTCATTTTGTCCCTCAGCGAAGGACCTTCTTTGCCGTCTAGGGCTTCTACAGGTTGTGGGGTGACTCCCTTCTTGCCTTCACTCTTTTGTTGTTCGAACGCCTTTTTGTCAAGAGTGTTCGCTTCTTTGGGCGAGGAGCGCCGGTCTACTGCCTTGCCCTTCTTGGTTGTGCTGGCAGCAGATGTAGGGGCAGGTCTAGCCATGAAAGCTTCCACTTCGGCCACGACATTATTTAGTCGGTCGAACGACCGTATTTCCATTCCAATCATTCTCTCCAGAACTTCCCTTCTGAGATTCTGTTTGCATATTTGCACAGCGTCCTCCTGATGCGGGGGCCGCTTGCATCTCATTCCGAGGTTTCTCCACCTCTTAATATAATCGAGGGCTGTCTCATCGGCCCTCTGCTTTGTTGAATAGAGTTCGGCCACTGTGACCTCCCTCTCTGTGACATGGAACCTTTCTCTAAACTTTCTCTGCATATCCGACCAGTCATTGATCGACTCGGTTGAGAGGCTAGAGTACCATTCAAATGCGAGCCCCATCAGCGAGGACCCGAAGAACTTCAACAAATATGACTCGTCGGTGGCCAGATCACCCATGATGGTCATGTAATATGCAATGTGCTCCTTCAAGGACCCCTTCCTGTTAAATTTGTCAAACTTAGGCGGCTTGCTGACCCTCGGGGGAAGCCGCTTAGTCGCGTGGTGTTGCGTGTAGGGCACCCGATAGGCATCAAATGCAACATAGTCGCCTTCACTTTTCTCTGCGAGCTTCAACTCGATCATCCTTTCCACCATCATCCGGTTCATAACCGTGGGGTCAACTGGCTCCGGATAGAAGTGCTCCGGCTGCAGGTACGGGGTGACCAGGGTGGTCGCCTGTGGAGGACGCGGCAGCGGAGGTGTCTGGTGCGCTTGAGGGAGCATCGGAGGTAGCAGCGGCTGGAGCTATGGTGGCCGCTGTTGCAACATCGCCATGCTTGGCTCTGACGACTGGGGCAGTGTGTAGAGTGGTGGAGGGCCGTCACGACGGACTGCTCCCCGAGATGATTCACCCTGGACTTCGGGTGGCTTGGAAGCTGAGGATTGTTCAGTTTTCTCCATCAGCTGCTTCTTCAGCAAGTCTATCTCTTGCCGATATTGCTGCAGAAGCATCAAGACTGATGGGTCTATAGTGGTTGTAGTGGGGGTAACCTCTGCTGTCTCCCCGGACGTACCCTCGGGTAGGATGTCGAGGGGGACGTCGTCTTCTTCCTCTGCCGTCACCACATTAGCTGTCAGGACGGGGGCCTTGTCATCCCACTGGTGGTAGACCTGGGGCTGTTTCCCTTTAGTCATCATCAGGAGTTCCCTCGCTGCTTCTGTTCTGCAAGTACTCGGCCCCGGTCGTGCGGCCAATTGAGCCAATTCTTGAGGGTCTTCGAGAAGCTCCCCATATCGGCTGGATATACCAGCCATGTTGCAGGCGAAGACCTGCATCCTTTTCCTTTGTCGATGGACCCTCCTTTTAGCTTGATGCGGGAAGGTCAGCCTTTCAAACACAGAAACTCTTCTTCTTTCTTCCCGCTCGGGGACAGCTTCATCGGCTTCGATCTCGAAGCCGTTATCATATCCATTGTCATCGACTGACGACACCATCATTCTTTCTCCCATACCCTCTTCATCTGCCATTGGTGAGCAGTAATCTTCATCAGTGGCGACTATCTGCATCAGTCGCTGTTGCCCAAGCGAGGGGTTACCCAACCCTCGAAAATAGTTTCTGACCAAACAGGTCATCTCTTCTTGACCCCGCTCTTGATGTAACACGGGGGATAGTTGTCGACCTCCCGCGGGAGGGATATAAGCCAGCCGAGCTCTATCGGTAGGTTGTTGGAATCTTCGTCCCGCAGTTGGGACGTTGGCTTGACGGGCCATAGCCCGGAAACTTTTGCGGCGCGGAGGGTCCGCAACCACTTCTTCTTCCTTCTTCGGGGGCAAACCCCTTTCTCTTCTCTCTTCCGCCCCGTCACACATAGGACGGCGGTGGATGGGAGTCAGCTGGTGGGTAGGTTGGGCCCCCTAGGGAACCCACACCTGTTTGAACTTCCTCGGCCTGGGGGCCGTTCTTCCTTGGCCATAGTGGCCAGTTTCTTCTCTTTCTGCCCTCCTTCCAGCGAGAGCTTGGTATGTATTGTGGACAGGGATGGTGGGGATGACTCGGTCTGGGGCCACCCGTGCATTGCGTCCGTTGAGGAAGACGCGCATGCCGCCAACCATCACAGATTTCCTGGACTGAGATAGAGTTCTGGTAATCACAGCAGCACTTCTGTGGGCCTGGCGATGCTGACGTCCTCCAGGGTGTTTGTTGACAGTATTGGGGTGGATCCCACCTATGACGTGGTGTACCAGACAGCTAGCGACCGGGGCCGGATTCTTGGGCAAGTCGTTGCAGCAGGGAGCCTTCAGAGGCTCCACTTTCCCCACAGCTTCCTTGACAGGTTCTGGGGCTTTCACTTCCAGCATATCAACAAAGGCTAACCCCAAGAAGTTGGGGAAGCCGACAGCGGCAGGGAAGCTACCGAACTCCATGGGCACCTCCAGGTACCCTTGTGCATGTCCAGCGACGATCGAAGGACCGAAGCCGACGCCAGTTAATCCATTTGATGCCATCGTTCACCTGTAAAGACAAACAAGCCAAGGATCAGTAGCCTTTGAGAGGGCCTTGAAGCCCATATATCCTGGCAAAGAGATGAAAGGTGACACCAGTCCCACTGGGCATGCTAGACTTGTTTGCGAGCCTTTTCATTCCCCTCAGGTTATCGGGTATATAGCTCTTATTTCACGCATCGATCAACCAATTAACTAACTAGTAGTTAACCGATTGACTGACTGTGCGGGCGTGCCAGTCACATACGTGACAAATCTACTGTGCGCTCGTTCTGACCTGGTAAGATGAATGTGAGGTTCGGTTGGGACCAGCAGTCCGCCATACCATAAAGGTTATGGCGTTAATTACATCCCCCATGAGGAGGGAACACCTTTGATTAATTGCCGAGACAGTGGGCTATCGAGGTCGGAATAAAGGGTGCAACGCTACGAACATGATGGAATCATGCGAGATGCATCTATCTATCATGCAGGAGAGGCATGATCCGTTTAATTGGAGACACGTGGTACGTGGCGTGGCGGAGGACGTAGGTCCGGAGACCACCATCGTGCATAGCGGAGACCTTCGATCGAGCGTAACCCGACCCTCTGTCAACGCCATTTGATATACCCGAGGGTCAATGGAAACATGCATGTATGACAATGATGACTATGCTAAGCAAGATGACAAAATTATGAAGATAAGCAGAGCTCAATCACATGTTTATTAAACCCCGCCAATGGGGGAAAAGGTGACATAAGCATGATGGCGAGAGCAGAGCGATGACAGACGTAGTGGTGAAATCGTGATAGCAAAAAGATTTGGACTCGAAATGCCCTCCTCTTGTTTAATTTATTACTAATTAGGGTTTATTAATTTTGACCGAGGGAAGCGAGGGTCGCTTGGGGGCGAGCCAGGGATTAGAGAGTGTAACGATCAGAAATGGTGCCTGAAAGCGTAGGTATAGGACTTAAAATGGCGCGGGAAACCGTAGGTACCAAAGGAAAGTTTAAAATGGCGTGGCCTGATCGGGGCGCGCCGGGAAGAAGCGCACCGGAAAAGGGCGCGCCGGGAAGAAGCGCGCCGAAAAAGGGGGGGGCGCCGTTTTAAGGCGCGCCGTATATAAACGGCGCCGGTTTAGCCCGATCTTGCGAAAACCGAGGTCTTATTCATTTTTTTGGGGGTTTATTAAATTACTTTAGGAAACTTTGGAAGTTCACTTAAGTCATTTATTCAAAGGATCAACCCCGGGGATCCGGGAGCTGAGTCATAGGCTCGCGCGAGGTTCACACTCGAGCGCGGCGATTGTTCCGAGGCAGACCTATTCGAGCCGGAATTTTGGCAGCATCTCCCCATCCCGGAGGATTTATCAGGGAGAAGCGGGGAGTACTCACGTAGCGGAGCAACCCCTGAAAGCCGGGTGGCACAACGGCGGCCGGCAAACCTGAACGGAAAGGAAAACCCCGAGGCCTACCCTGCTAAGGGCACTGAATCCGTGGGTGACAGTGAGCAAATGAGGTGACTCATTATGGGAGCGAAAACCCCGAGGGCTAGCCGACGAGGGGCACGCTACCCGAGTCACCACAACACTCGAATCGGGACGACCGATGGAGGGAAGGAAACCCCGAGGGCTAGCCTACAAGGGGAACACAACCCACGGCCACCACAAAGTCCATTAAGGACCGTGGATTTGAACTGCAGGGCTTAGCCCCGTTGCTGCGCACTCAATGGTCAGAAGGGACATTCGTCATCAATGGACGAGCCCTCTGTCGGCCGAGTGGCTGATGTAGAAGATTGGGGGAATGTCCCCCTCCCCGGATACTGGAGTGATGCTACAGAGCATACTCCCGTTAAGGTATGAGCGGAGCGAAGAGAGTGGTGCAAGACATTGTTTGACGATGACAAGTGGACAAACGAATTGCTAGAAACATATTAGAACGGCGAAACCCGTGGGCTAAGCAAGTTAATACCAGCATGCTATGTGGTTAGCACGGAGGCCCGGGGAATGGATATATGCATATATATATCATATTCGGAAACAAACCAACAGGGGCTCGCCGCAGAATGAAAAAGAACGATTGAAGCGATCTTCCCCACCCATCTGGCCTATGAAGAAAAGCACAGGGGCGGTGAAGGGTTCGCTCCCTAGGCGGAGATGGACAGAGATACGCACACATGTGCGTCTCCGATCATAGAACCCATGGCATATACGGTGCAGAGCCCGGCCATTACATTAGGATCGAAAGAGAAAACCCCGGGGAGGGGGGAGAATGATTCATGTAGCCCGAGGGCATATCCAGCGTCAGAGAAATCGATTATACGGGAGTACGTATGCCGGGAAATCATTAGATGCACATTCGAGAGGGGATTAGAGAGGGCATAAAAGAGAGATACTGCATCAACCACAATAGCATTTCATTCATCCCATGAATGACATAGATATATATGCACAACATGTATATTCCGGCGCCGGCGTTGTCGCTCGGCCCCCGTTTACATTAATAGGGGAAGCTCATTACAGACGAAGAGAAGGGGCAGAGGTAATGGTGAGGGAGGGGAGGTCAGGCTCGTGTCATCGCCCCTCCCCTCTCTCACTTACATTGTATCAGGGGAAGAAAACCAAAGAAGAAGAAAGGGGATCGACTGGGAGAAAACACGGGAACCCACCTAAACCCTTTCTTCAGAATAGAGTATCGGATCCCCTGGCTTCTCTTCTCCAGCTCCGGAGGTATTCATAGGAACAGACGAGGAAGGCGATGGCGAGAACCCTCGGTGGAAAACCCTACTTCTCCCCCAAGCTCTTCTCTCGGACGAACATAACTCTCTCCTCGGATTGGCTCTCTTCTGTCTTTTTTTCTCCTTTTCGTTTCTGATTTTTTCTCTTTTCTTCCTCCTTTTTTTTTCCGAAGGCAGGCTATATGTAGCCTTGTGTTAATCCAGCACCCTGGGAAGGGGGCGCGCCAGATTTGGTGGCACTGGGGAGCATGTCCCCGATTGGCATTGGCGTGCCGGTTTTGATGGCGCCGTATTAAGAGCCGCCGACGCCCCTTCACGCGCCGTTTTAACTTATTTGCTCGGCGCGGCTAGGCCGATGGGTATGGAGATGATTCCGGAAGCTCCCATTGACTGTTCCTCTCGCCTTGGCCCTTGGAAAACCTTGATGGAGTGTTGACGAAGCTCTTGATGTGACGAATGGCCTTAATCAGAACTTCGCGTGTGTCTTGCCCGAGCACACGGGTGTCCTGTCGGTACGGCCTTCGGCACTGTGATTTGTGCTTCTGGTTGAGATGGACTCGTGTCCGAAGCTTCCTTGCGGGATGGTGTTGCATCCTGGATAATTCTGCCTTGAATGGCGATCAATCGGCCACTAACGGGCCCATTATGGCGAGAAGCCGAACCCGTGTCGGGTGATCGGGGCCTTCCGCTGATAGAACCCTCGGCACCTCGTCGTGGACGGTCGAGGACATTCTTCCTCTTTAGGAGAGTCATTGGGTATGCCATCGTCCTTGGTCGGGCGACGGATGTAGGGTGGCGGCATGACGAGGTCGACGTCGGATCATTGGGCAGGCTTGATCGCGCTGTCGGTTGGTTGTGGATTCATCTTGACTCTCCTGAGGTGAAGTCCCCGGTGCTCACTTTAAGGTGACTCGGGGCCCACGCAGCTTGAGGATCCTCTAGTAAACTGATCTCCATTGGCTTTTGTGCTTCAGTGGGCCGTATCATTTGTATATGCGGCTTGGTCGCCTGAAGGATTATATTTTGAGTGCCAACATCGTCTTATGAAAATATAATAATGCAACAACATAGGCGATCAGACGTCGGCCGTGCATATAGACAAGCGATCTATCGCATGGCCGCTCATCCCAGAACAATCTCGCCTACCGTCGCCTCGCCCGCCACCGGTGAGTTTGGCTAGGGTTAGCTACTATAACTAAATACACACTATTGAGAGCAAGAAAATTGGGGATTTTATAACCAATAGAATGGGCACAAAATTTTATACAAGATGGCATGATCAATTTAATGTTTAGTGCCTGAAATCCCTACTGAAACTAAGGTGGAACATAGTTAACCCTAATTATGACATGCTTCTACTAAAACTAAAAATTCTCGCAGGATACTACATGAAATTTAGGACTTTTAGTATCAAATGAAAGAGAGCTTAAGGACGCACAAAATGATATATTTAACTTAATTTTAGCCCGAGAGAAACCTACCTTATTCGAAGGAGCAGGAAGATGCCCGAAACCCTAATCCTCGAACACGCCTCCGATCCTCACCCAAATTCGCTCTCGATCGGCATCCCTAGGTCACACCGCTGGCTGGGGAGACAAATAGGGTTCCAGGAGGTCAAAAGCCCTCTACTTATAGGGTCTAAGAAGGTTCCTACAGATCGAATTAGCCTAAAGAGTCCAAGAGTTTAAACTCGGTGAAAATTTCGGGGATACCACCTAGTCCACGTCGCCGCCGCCAATAGAAGTCTCTAGAGGCTAGGGTTTCAGAGGGGAAACGATCTACTAGGGTTTATCTATCAAATAGGTCTGGTTTGGGCTCGAATGGTTGAGAAATGGGCTCGAATTTGATCTTTTAAGATTGATGTGGTTTGAGTTATTAAAACAACGATTTTAACCATTAATTCCTTAATTCAATCTAATCCAATTTTTATTAGGGGTCGGCCAAGCTGACAATATTGTTTAACTTTTCATTCTCTACAAGAATATAATATTTTCAGATTTTTAAAAATTAGTCAAACTTTGGCCTACGGTTGAAACTCAATTAATTTAATCTATATACATATAAAATTCAGATTATCATGAAAAATTCAATTTTCTCTTGAAATATGAAATTTCTTTTATGGTAATTGTAGAAAAATAATTATTCCTTTTTATTGATATAATTTAGCCACTTTCAAAATAAATAATATTGTTTAATTATGAGAAATCATTGAAGTCATTACATAGCAAATAAATAGCTTTAATTCCAATATATATATATATATATATTCAAAATTGTACCTTTACATTTTATTATTTAACCGGGGTGTTACATCCTCCCCCACTTCAAGGAATTTGGTCCCCAAATTCATCAATCGCCATTAACTATTCGAAATAACATGGTAATCATACAGTTAATGGAAAATAAAAGAATTTTAACTATGGTTAAAGATAAGGAAGAACGATACCTTATTAGAAATCAGTGCCAATTTGCTTGTGGAAGTAGCTTAGGACAATTAGCCATTATGTGATCTTTATTTCCGCAACGAAGACACGCTCCTCTCTTTCGCCAGCACTCCTTGATTAGATGACCAATTTTGTGACAGTGGAAACATTTCATTTGTGAAAGGTTATGCCTTTTCTTCTTATTACTTCGAATCTTTTTACAATGGACTCGTCACCTTCTAGCGAAATCGAACCTTAGCTTACTCGGGAACCCCTTTGCTTCCATTTCAAAAAGGGATTTGATACCTGTAAAAATTTATAAAGTTAACATATTTATCACCCTTACGCATGGCGTTACACAATCTTATACATATTTTATTACCTAACCCGAGACACTACCCAATCTCACCAGGTGACAAAAAGGGATGACACGGGTCCTATAACTTAGGGTAACCTATACTTATATATAAGAACCTAGAACACAAACAACCGATGCTCTGATACCACTTATGTCACGCCCCGAACCAATAGTAGCGGGAAGCAGCGCTCGAAACGTACAACGAAACAGTCATGATAACAAGAGCAAAATAAATAAACACAAATAGACACATGGAGGCCATACAATTTGATAAAAATATATTTTTATTGATGATTGAAATTTAAATTTTTACAATTTGGACTCAATAAAGACAAAAAGAAGAGAAAATGACAAGACTCACTATACTATCTAGACTCAAGAAAAAAAAAGATAGAGTCCGGTCTCTAAAGCTCCAAGTTCACTAGATCACGCTGTCCCGATCCCAATTGCAAGCGTTCCGTTTACCGCGTTACCTGAAAAGGGTTGGAAAGTAGGGGTGAGCAAGTAGGTCAATAGGAATTACACTCTATCATCAGGCATAGTTTAAGTAATTAACCATTTCATGAATGTATGAATAACACGAGAAAATAATTAAGCATGATAGCAAGATAACTAGCATGATAAAGATTGCAAGTCACGATAGCAAGAGCAGGTAATCCGAACTTCAAGTGAATGGTCATATATCAAGTCAAGTCAAGTCGAGTCATACAGGCAAGTGCTTCATGCTTTCAAGCACGAATAGCAAGTTCACGAGAATGTGGAATGTCGTAGACCCAACACGCTAGATAGTACTCGGTGTCAAATGCCACACCTAGTCATTCCATAGGGATCAAGTACTTTTCGGGTGCGCCTCCCAAGACCAGATTGGGCCCTTAAATATGATTACCTTGACATCGATTTTTTTGGATCATCGATTCCACGAAATTTAGACATCCACGAATAGAATGGCCAAGAGTTCCAAGATCAAGTTCATGTAATCAAGGTAAAGTGCATAAGAGTATTGATTTTCTTGAGATTCCAAAGAATAAGCTCCTTAATCGAGAGGAAATAGTCATTTAAAGAAGTGACTCTTGAAATGGATACATGTTGACAATAGATCTAACAATAGGTCAAAACTCGAGGTACCATAACCTGGATAGGCTAAAGTAGCACACACACATCAAAACCATGAAAACATCAATTTCGGAAAATTGGAAGGTACACAGTCATTTCTGGTCCGCTTAACACATAAACGGTCCGTCCTGGGCCATGCAAGGATGACTGGCTGAAGAACAGCCCAGCTGAAACTAAGGATAAACGGACCATTCTAGGTCGCTCTTAGAGAAGAACGGTCAGACATGGGCCTTTCAACTAGTATAGACGGTCAAGAATGGGCCGTACATGGCCAAAAGGACTCGAAGCCCAAGAACAAGATAAACAGGCCTTATAGGGCCGCTCGAGGGATGAACGGTCCAATAAGATCCGCTCGAGTACATGAACGTGCCTAATCAGTCCGTTTAACTGGCTTAACTTAATAAACTAGAAATCTACCCAAATGGGCTCCAAGCTGCCATAAGTGGGGCAGAACTGAACCAGGGTCCAGCCCACTTTCCACTGGTTAGTCCAGGGCCTACTAGGTCGATCAAACCGTGATTTGGTCGAAGAAAGGACAAGGATAATCGACCAACCTTAAATGACTATTAGCCATGGAATCCCAGGCTCACGGGGACTTACGGAGGTCCTGTAATGAAGGTCCTAGTCCGACTTAAGGAATATCCGGCGGAGAGTCCCAACCATTACAAGGAATAGAGGCTAGTAAAACGTCGGAAACCAGTGTAGCAGTCAGTCCATCCTACCGGAGTAGAACGACTGTCAAAACAATCCTAGAATCATGGTTCATATAATCATGTTTGAAATTAACTTTATTGAGATAATAAACCAATGTCATGATAAAAATGCACAAAAATGATAATTTTAATCTCTCATATGTTCCATTTACTTGTTGGTTGCTAGCCTATCATTAAGACGAGAGATGAAAACATGCTAGATTTCAAAATTAACAAAGTTCTGGGAAGATGAACGGTTCGTCAAGAACCTTTCAAAGTCTTGTGCGGTCGTTGTAGAGGCCGTTCATGCAGGAGATGAGCGATTTATGGCTGGCCGCGTGAGTCTTCGAGCGGTTCTGATCTAGCCGTTCGTTTTATGAAAATATAATAACGCAACAACATAGGAGGTCAGACGTCGGCCATGCATATAGACAAGCGGTCTATCGCATGGCCGCTCATCCCATAACAATCTCGCCTACCATCGCCTCTAGGGTTAGCTACTATAACTAAATACACACTATAGAGAGCAGGAAAATTGGGGCTTTTATAACTAATAGAACGAGCACAAAATTTTATACAAGCTGGCATGATCAATTGAATGTTTAGTGCCTAAAATCCCTACTTAAACCAAGGTGGAACATAGTTAACACTAATTATGACATGCTTCTACTAAAACTAAAAATTCTCGCAGGATACTACATAAAATTTATGGCTTTTAGTATCAATTGAAAGAGAGCTTAAGGATGCACAAAATGATATATTTTACTTAATTTTAGCCCGAGAGAAACCTACCTTATTCGAAGAAGAAGGAGGAAGATGCCCGAAACCCTAATCCGCGAACATGCCTCCAATCCTCACCCAAATTCGCTCTTGATCGGCCACCCTAGGTCACGCCGCTGGCTGGGGAGACAAATAGGGTTCCAGGGGGTCTAAAGCCATCTACTTATAGGGTCTTAGAAGGTTCCTATAGATCAAATTAGCCTAAAGAGTCCAAGGGTTTAAACTCGGCAAAAATTTCGGGGATACCACCTAATCCACGCCGCTGCCGCCAATAGAAGTCTCTAGAGACTAGGGTTTCAGAGGGAAAACGATCTACTAGGGTTTATCTATCAAATGGGTCTGGTTTGGGCTCGAATGGTTGAGAAATGAGCTCGAATTCTATCTTTTAAGATTGATGTGGTTGGAGTTATTAAAACAACGATTTTAACCATTAATTCCTTAATTCAGTCTAATCCAATTTTTATTAGGGGTCGGCCTAGTTGACAATATTGTTTAACTTTTTGTTCTCTAAAAGAATATAATTTTTCCATATTTTTTGAAATTAGTCAAACTTTGGCCTACGGTTGAAACTCAATTAATTTAATCTATATACATATAAAATTCAGATTATCATGAAAAATTTGATTATCTCTTGAAATATAAAATTTATTTTATGGTAATTGTAGAAAAATAATTATTCCTTTTTATTGATTTAATTTAGCCACTTTCAAAATAAATAATATTCTTTAATTAAGAGAAATCATTGAAGTCATAGCAAGTAAATAGCTTTAATTCCAATATATATATATATTTTTTCAAAATTTTACCTTTACATTTTATTATTTAACTGGGGTGTTACATCCTCCCTCACTTCAAGAAATTTGGTCCCCAAATTCGTCAATCGCCATTAACTATTCGAAATAACATGGTAATCATACGGTTAATGGAAAATAAAAAATGTTTAACTATAGTTAAAGATAAGGAAGAACGATACCTTATTATAAATCAGTGCCAATTTACTTGTGGAAGTAGCTTAGGACAATTATCCATTATGTGATCTTTATTTCTCCAACGAAGACACGCTCCTCTCCTTCGCCAGCACTCCTTGATTAGATGACCAATTTTGTGACAGTGGAAATATTTCATTTGTGAAAGGTTATGCCTTTTCTTCTTATTACTTCGAGTCTTTTTACAATGGGCTCGCCACCTTCTAGCGAAACCGAACCTTAGCTTACTCGGGAACCCCTTTGCTTCCATTTCAAAAAGGGCTTTGATACCTGCAAAAATTTATAAAGTTAACATATTTATCACCCCTACAGAATCAGACAGTCGTCCAGATGGTCGCTAAGATCCAGAATACACAAAGCATTGGTAAGTGCTTTTCTAGACAATGGGTTTTAACGGTACAACCAGCTCGGCGTCCTAGTGGGAATCCCAGGCTCGCGGGGTCTTACGGAGGCCTTGAAACAAGATCACTTAGTCCGATAGAAGAAATATCCAACGGAGAGACTTTCAAGTCCAAGATGGTGTGCCTATAAGTGCAAAGAGTGTAACTAATGGCCACATACCGGAGTATATGCCATGTACTTATAGAAATGGCTCTGAGTTGAGCAGAGAACAGTGATAAATCAAGAGTGAATCTCGTTCATCTTAACATTTGAAATATGCATTTAATACAAGAGTATATGGTTTGACATGAAATTAACATAAGTTAAAATAACACCAATGTGCGTAAAACATGAAATCTATTATAATGAACAATAGAATTAACTGAGTATACAAAACCAGTGCTCAAATCGGGAATAAAACTTAGTTAACTAGTCTTATCATATAATGATTATGGATAAAATATGTTGGGGTTAACAATATTACAGAAATCAAAAAATGAAAAAATAGTCTACTGTAGGACCGTTTCACTAGGCCAAATGGTCTATCGTACGACCGCTAGTGTTTTCTGGCGGTCTATAGGAGGACCGTTTCTTCCTGTGTTACAGAAAAACTAAAAAAAATAGTAAATGCAATATTAATCTAGACATATCATGCCTGGAAATCAACATAATTAAACTCTTATAGCATGGTAGGACAAGTATAGGTCAGCCAATATGCATGGGTTTGTGTAATAAACAAGAAAATTTCTTTTTTACTTCATTAAGGCTAGTTCATGGATGAGTAGTATACTAGATGCATAGTCCCAATGAAAACATAAAATTCTCCGTGTACAATGCATGAAATCAAATGAAATCAGAGGGCTTTTATTCTTGCCTTCGAGTTTAAGCCATTCATGAGATAACCTACCTCAATTACTGCTCCTAGACTGCCAATTTCTGACTGGAAGTAAGCCCTAGTTCTGCATGTCCTGTTCTAAACTAGCAACTTCATGCCCTTGTATCTCCTGATTCCCTTGACCTAAAGACGTAAAATTTTGAGGGTAAGAAGAGGGTACTATCAGGAACAAATAACTCTAAAGAACCTCTATCTAATTACCTCGTTTAGGGCTCCTATTTTCCTGATCTTCACTGGTTCGTTGCATAGATTCTTGGGTTATTGGTGTAGGATCAGCAACTTTGGAAGCCTCTAACTCCTTGTAAACTTGATCTCCTACAACAAAATTTTGAGGTGAGTTAGACCTGAGTATTGTGAATAAAATATTCTAAAGAACCTACCTGAATTAAAACCTTCTTACCTTAGCTCTACGCGAGCCAAAGGTAAGGGTCGCGCAAGGTGGTTCTAGGGTCTATTTATAGGTTTTAACTATGTTTCATGGATTTGAACGAACTTAGAGTCTTAATTAGGTCTTCAATTCGATCTTCTAGCCTTCTAAACTTATCTAATTAGTAGATATCATCAATCCTAGGCGATTTGGATGCCCAAGTTCTAAGCTTTTCACGTTCTCTTCCTCTCACGGAATCTGTAGAGCCTAGCGGTCTAATGCTAGACCGTTTTCCACTGCTATGCGGTCTCGCGATAGACCGTTTTCTATCCTGGGCACTGAATTTGAACTATTTCAAACTCTTCCCCCTATTATCCATTTGTTTATCTTGTTTATCCATGTAAATTTCAAAATTAAGCTTCTAGAATATGAGCCAACTCTTTTGGGCTTGGGTTTTAGGTCCTTTGGGTTCAATTAAATGGGCCTAACCTATTTATTAGTAGAAGGCCTTTACTTAAAAAGACTTAATTAATAGTAATTCTTTTAATAGCTCATTTAAATGTTTAATAATTCTATTTAAATCTAGAAAATTCGTAGAAAATTCTTGGGCGTTACAGGAAATAGAGGGCAAGGACTCAAGATACAAAAGACACGACTAGCTGACGGTTCAACGATCGGTGATTCTAGCACTCATCACTCGATCTCATTCCCATCCGGGTGGTGGTCGCTATCCAAGTTACCTGAAAAATGTTAGAAAGTAACTAGGTGAGTGAATCACTCAGTAGGAATTACATCACAAGTCGAGCAATCTTGAAGTAAATTACATGTTACGGATAATGCAAGTATATCTTATGCATGCTAGACAAGCGAGAAAATCACGAACTGTATAGAAGAATATCGCATGATTTCAAGTACTATCAAGTGTTGACAAGCAAGATATCAAGAACTTACAGAAAGAATATTACAGGATTTCAAGTACTATCAAGTGTTTACACAATTTTTCAAGAAAACGAGGGACGAGTTCAAGCAAGTAAGGATCATGCTCAAGTAAGTAATTTCAAGCACATGTAATATCAAGTACGTGTAACTGGAATTGGCTATTTCAATCAAGCAAATACTTTACCTTTTTTTTTGGGGGGGGGGGCACGCAAGTCAAGTAATTACCCTTTTTCGGGCCACGCAAGTCAAGTCAAGCAAGCAAGTAGTGTCACGAGAGACTGAGTGGGATGTCTCAAGTCAAGCAAGTACTTCGGTGCAATGTTTAAACACCGTGATCATTCAACTCCCATGGGCACAAGTACTTTCGGGCGCTCCTCCTAAGACCAGATTAGACCCTATATGCACAGCATTTCATGTATTCATGTGACATCCACTCTTGTTATAGCCAATATAGAATTTCAAGGGGGTTTTTCCATTGTAGGTACGTAAGGTACATAAGGTAGATTTTCATGGAATAGAGTTCAAGGACTGATCATTACTCAAGAATTGAACTATGGTCAAAATAGCGCAGAACACTAGTCAGGTCAGGAATTGGGATGGAATTGACGCCTCAAGGGCTGCCACAGGTAACTAAATTGGCGCCCTTCGGATGCCATTATATGCAGAATTGGCGCCCTCACTGAGGGGCGCCCAATCTGAGACGAGTCAGGTTCTGAATAAATAGTAAAATAACACTGGATGAATTGGCGCCCATCGGGCTACCACCATTTAAATGGCTCCCAGGAGGCTGCCATTATTTCTTAAAATGGTGCCCAGGTGGGTGTCATTATTCAGGTAATGGACTACTGCTCCAAGGGGCGCCCATTCTAGTTTCCATATTTTTTTTGTTTGTTTGCCCTAAAGATTTGGCGCCCCTGTACAGTGTCTTCATTTAATTGAAGACTCTACAGAGAGTCATCACTTCTGTAAATGGCGCCCTAGTCAGGGGCGCCCATTCTTCTAGGTCCTCTACGCACCGGGCAGGTACGTTTTGAGACACAAGTTACTATTCATGATTTTAAAAGTTCTCGGAATCAAGAAATAAGGACATGGATAGATAGAGAAAAATATCAGGATCACAGAATCATACTCATGCAAGAATTTTGCAGTTTAGTTTCATAGATATAAAATTTTTGACATGGTGATTATTAATTCCAAGGAAACTGAATTAACGACTGTCTGAGGGGTCTTCAATTAATGGGCGCCGATGCCTGGGGCGCCCATTCAAGAAATGGCACCCAGGTGATGGGCGCCCATTACCTACTGGCTGTACTTTTAGATTTTGTAAAAACATGTTGTATATTTAGTAAAACATGATATATATATAGACCTAAGCATGATATAGTTTAGACTGTAACCTATGCATGCTATAATTTAGACCGTAAAACTAGTGTAACATGATATATTTGTTTTTCGTAAAACTAGTGTACCAGACTATGTAGAAAACCGGTGCAACAGGCTATATATTTGGTCGTAAAGCCAGTGTATATTTGATCTTAGTAAAGTCGTGTAATAGGCTATATAACATGGAAGATGAATTCTACTAATTCTACGCATGCATGCTATGTTACCCTATTTAGCTGCTAATTAGGCCAGATCTTGAGAACACCTACCTGTTGGTGCGGTTAACGAGGTATAATAGAAGAATAGAATAAGAATCCTAGCCCTCCACGCTCTCTGTAGCCAAGCTCCCAGCAGCATGACGTGCTACGTAGGATGAAGATACCTTTATATCTCCTGCATGTGAAGAGAAGAAATGAGATCTCTCTTCTACAGGTGGAGACTAGAAAAGCAACATATAACCTTCTCTTTAGCGGCAGGATGACAGTAGCAGGATGACAGTAAGGGTCATCTATGTTTGATAGAGGGAATAAATTATAGGGATAGATAGCAAGAGTCAGTGGCCAAGGTACATGCCAGCGAACATAACCTATTCTTGTTTCAAACATGTAGCACCTCGGTATATTATTAAATAAAATAAAGGGAAATTATAAAGAAATTCATGGAAATTATGAGAGGTTAAGTTGCAATCAATTTATTAAAATGTAGAAAAATTATAATCACGTAGAGGGTGAATAGTTTAGACTTTTGTTCTTCTAGGTCTGACGCTAATTACAATTTTAAGCTAGCCGAATTAAGGGAATTAGGGCGAAATCCACGTTGTAACCTATCGGACCTTGGATCGTCGAATTCGAACCCAATACCCAACCATTTGAGCTAAGATCAGACCCAAACTGATGGCCTCGATGAGGAGATCATTTCTCCTCTGTTCCCAGTCGATACCCATAACCCTAGACTTCGAATTTTGAAGGCGAGCGGCGGCGTGACCGGGTCAAGGCGCGAATCTTGCGCGACCGGGATCGGGGACACTATCCTCTCGATAGATCCCTCTAGGAATCGATTCATCCTATAAAACTAACCCTAAGGACTCCTAGCATCGACGTTTGGTAGCTGCGGCCAACGAGGAGCTCGATCGAGGGAGAATTTAGGCATGTTCTTGGGTGTTCTTCGCGCGACCGGCCGGTGACCATCGTCCCTCTTATTCCCTTGTTTAAAGTAGGTTCTAGTAGACCAAACCTCAAGTATAATATATGGTTAGATTTGTTTCTGATCCCTCTTTCTAATGATACCAAAAGCCCTAAATTTGGTTTTGTATCATGTGAGTATTAGTCGTCTTAGCCTCAGCATGTTAAAATTAGGGTTTATCATGTTGTTCTTGAATTAAAGTTAGGGTAGCAGGCTTAAATGTCCTTATTAATCATCCTATATCATTCATCTTTTCATCTTCTTTCTAGTGGTATGCTTTTTCCCAAATTATATACATTGTATGTCACAAATTTCGTGTTGAAAGTAGATTCTATCATGGTTGTGGAGGTTCGGGCGTGACGTTCTGAACATGGCTCAACAGGAACCGTCCACCATTAAGCGACCCCTCGATAGACCGTGCGGTCTTGCGGTGCGATTATGGTTTAACCGTTTACTATGTTTTTGATGTTTAAATTCTTCCCATATTTAGACAGCCCAACGACAGATCGTGGAGTTGGGCAGGCGGTGTTTTTATAGACCGCGCAGAGACCTCAGCGACCCTTCGATAGACTGGTCAGGGCATGTATGGCTTTCGGGCCTGCATGACCTGAACGGCCTATCGACAGACCGCTCAGTCTCGTTCAGCGGTTTTGGATAGACCATCTTGGTCACGGAATTATTTTAAATATTGATTTTTAAGCATGATTAGTATGCTAATGATAGGGCAGAAACTGACAATAAATTGGAACTTATGGAAGCTAATTAATGTCCACATCTTGATTTGGGTTACTTTTATTCTTCTTCCAATCGTATCTCCTTCATTCTTATCAAGTGTAAAGCATGAACCTACATCATGATTGTTAATGAGAACAATGATATTAGGAATGTTTTGACAGTCACTCCACTCCGGTGGAACTGACTGACCGCTATGTCTTGTTTTCGATGGTTCACTAGCCCTCAATTTCTTATAATGGTTGGGACTCTCTGCCGGATACTCCTTCCGTCAGACTAGGACCTCCATTATGAGACCTCCATAAGCCCTCGCGAGCCTGGGATTCCCACTAGGACGCTGGGCGGGTTGTACCCCCAAAACCTGAACCTTTGGACTCTATCGAACCGCGTGATTTCGCCAAGCTCGGAATTGGGCTGTCTTGTTATAAACGGACCTTCTGGGACCGTTCTGTCATTAAGCGGTTCACGCTTGACCATTTGTCACTATGAATGGCCCTTGGGTGACCGTGTAGACCATCTTTTTGGGTGCGTCGAGCTCAGTTGTTCACGGCCCTTAGTGGACCATTCTATCTTTTGATCGGCCCATTTTAGGACCGTTTAGTTTCATAACTCTAGGCCTTGTTCTTTGAAACCTAGAGCGGCCTTCAGCGGTGTAGCGACCCGGATTCTGGATACCAGGTATACCCGGTAGGACTACCGAATACACGTGATACCACAAGGAACCCGCGAGGCCTCCCATGAGCGGTAAAGCTCCGAAGGGATGAAAGGTATGTGTAGAGTACATTGAAGCCACAGAGATATAACAGTAAGCAATTAAATTTCATTTGATTGGTTTGCTAAAGTAGCAGAAATAAAATTACTTTTTAATTAACAATTTCATTTTAACAATTATACACTAGAGACGAGTCCAAATCTAAAGACAGCAAGTCTAGCAAGTACAGTCGACAGAAAAGAAAAGATGTACCGAGAAGTCGGGGGAAGCCCGACGCAGGTACCAGCTGGCCACAACGACACGCTACGAGCACGCGCACCAGGAACCACACGGAAGCAGAACAAATGACATCACCCCACCTAAAAAGCAGGGGTGAGCCTCGTGTCACTGGCTCAGTAGGGGTCACGCAGATCCCCACTGAAAAATACGCAGTAACACGGAACAACAACAACGAAAATAGCAGGTGTAGTAAAGCAGGAAAACTACACTACAAAGCTGTAAAAAGAACAGGAATAGCAGGAGTAGGGAACAAGCTAAGAGCAAGGGAAGCTAAAAGAAAAGGGAGAAGCGAGGCCGTAAAACTCGGAACACGGCCACCGAGAGGAACTCGGCTCCCTAAGCTACTCCAAACAGCAACAGAAGGGTGACTCTGATATGACAAGTCAGGAGTTACCGATCTGCCGACACGACGCCAGGCCTAAGATGAAGACCTGCATGGATGGACAAAATACAAAGACAACAGACGCGATGGCACACACAACTTACAACGTCGTGCACGTAACATCACACTGACCTCGAGTAAGGCCACAAAAAGGCTAACTCGGGAAGGTCACGACGCATAAGAAACGCCGAGAGTCACGCGTCACGTGACGGAAGCACCCCCCTCGCAAAAAGAACAGCCAGCTGCGTCCACTGATGTCTTATGCTGCGCCACAAGTGTCTCGCCTACAGTACCGCTGAAACCACGGCAGAGTCACAGACATGCGCTGAACCAAACAGGAACGACAGCATCAAGTAACCAGTCAGGGTCACGCCCGTTGACGTAAGTCCAAAGCCCCTGACCACGTGTGCACACACTGGCTCTAGCCTAAGCCAGGCTCTCTAGCTAGTTTTCTCCCTCGGTAGGACGCTACCGTTGGCTGGGAGCCGATGGAACTAGCTTACAAACTGTGTCTTGGGAACACCCCTTCGCCATCCGCAGGCGGGTCGGTAACTCAAAGGCCTTAGGGCTACAACAAACGGAGGCTCACATGACACAGAGACTCAAAACACAAGTGCTGAAGTACAAGCGGGCAAGAATACCCCACGACACGTACTTCGAAGCACCAATGGCAGCACAACCACTACCGACAGACTCAGGGCAAGGCAACTAGACCTACCACGTAACGATCCTTGAGTCAGACGACTCAAAGGCAAGATCGTCACAGACAGCGGAACAAGCTGCCAATCGGTCTAATCCTAAGCCACGAGAAACGACACTCCGCAGGAAACGGCTCACGGAGACCTGAGGGAACACCGAGGACACTCAGACACGCCTGGACACACAAACAAAGGTAAGACGATACCTCGAGGCATCCAGAACCAGTGTCTCGGACTGGACAGAACCGCCAAGACACCCACACAAGGTCACCTATCAACCACTGGGTCACCCCTGGTTGACCGGAACCCGACAAAGACACACTCAATAGTAGGATAGAAAATCCTACCTCAAGCAAGAAGATTCCTGGCTACCTTATAACGTAGTCTTAGCCCTCATAGGACGTCCAGAGACATCCATGGGAAAACAGTCAGGCTACAAGGATAAGCCAAGACAGTCAGAAACTAGAACCACGGAAATCGGAGCTCAAAGACTGTAACGCACCACACTTAGACCGTTACATGAAGGTGACGGTCTAACGCTAGGTCGTTACACTCTAAAGGAACAAGACTGTGGCGGTCTAGAACAGACGCGCTATAGAAACGTGACGGTCGCAGAGGGAGCCGTCACAGACACAGCCCTAACCAACGCCTAAAACACACAGGGCATGTAACGGCTTAACCCAGGCATGTTACACAACTCTGATGCACCCGCCTGGGGCCGTAAGGGCCAACACGCTCGAAACCAAACGCGAATAGCGTAACGTGCCAGGGTAGGCACGTTATAGGGGCCTAACACACGACAACATGCGCGTTACGCCAACCTAACGCACGGGAACATACGCGTCAGGGCCAAAAGACCCAAGTCTGAAACCTCAGACAAACAACACGTAACGGTCCACGGCGGACGGGTTACAACACTGTGACGCACGGGGGCAGGGCCGTTAGAACCAACAGACACAGCCACCCAGCTCAACCAAACGGAGTGTAACGGTCTAGGGTAGGCGCGTTACACAGCTGTGACGCACAGGGGCACAGCCGCCACACGAACCTACTCAAATGGTCAAAACTGGTCAACAAGAACGTAACGGCCTGGGACAGGCGCATTACACAAGCCTGGCACACCTGGGCAGGCGCGTCAGAAGAACCGACTTAACCAAATCGCTATACGACAAAACAGGCGTGACGCGTCAACTCGGACGCGTCAGAGAGCTGTGACACGCCTCCCCTAGGCCGTCACACTCCCACAGCCATGAAAAACTTAAAACGCCCAGACGCTGTGACGGTCTGTCGTAGGGCCGTCAGGGACTGTGACGGTCCCTGGAACGACCGCTACACTGGTCACGGTGGAAAAACAGTGGAAACGCCAAATCGGCCCATTCCACGCCCCATTCACGTCGAAGCGCAGGGGAAAACAGCTAGACGATGAAAAACAACATCGGGAGGCTAAAAAGCCCACATGCACGTGCTAAAACACAAGATCAGGGCGATTCGAACAAATCGACCCTAAACGAGTCACCAAGGTTCCCGGACTCCTACCGGCCTCGAATGACCACCGATCGACACGAAACTTACGTGAATGGGATCCGGACATCCCAACGGTCAGTTTGACACTAACCACACCACGATTAGTTACCATTTTCCAGCGAACCCTGAAAACCCCAAAAACTATGATTTTCACTAAACCGGCCCGATCTCCCCCGATCGAGCACCAAACAACGCACAGAAGCTGTGAAAACGTGCAGGAGGAAGTGGCGATCCGTCTCCCTACCTCCACCGAAGAAACCGTGCCCTGAAGGGACTAAACCGCACTGAAAACCGCGTCGCGAGCTCAAACACTGGCTTTGAATCCACCGTTCGGGATCGCGCCAAAACCACTCCATCCTCGCCCCGTCGCGCACCCAGTCAGCTCCACAGCATCCCCAACACTCGCTCCTAGGTCCTCCGTCTACAGCCGGAGCCGAGGAAGCTCGAGAGGAGAGAAAATGGAAGAGAGAGACGGCGGCGGCGAAATGAGAAGGGAAGAGAGAGGAAGGAAAAGAAATAAGAAAAGAAATTAAGAATTTTCCTAATTTCTGAAAAATCTGATTTTAGGCCCTATCTCCAAAAAATACGCAAAAATAGTCGAAACGACCGGCTCGGAGAGTACATCGTCGCTGTAACATCCACGAGTCGATGAACTGACAAATAAACTCACAGTAGGGTTCCGTAACTAGTATGAGAGAAAAACCCACACGGCTCGTGAAGCTCAACTCGGAAGCCACAAAAGTGAACCGAAACTCACTGAAACAAATCCGAAAGATCCAATAAAGATCTACCAAGGATCCAGGGCATTACATCCTCCCCTCCTTTAAGAAATTTCATCCTTGAAATTTAAGGACTAACAAAGGAGAAACAGGGAAGAATAACCCAACAGTTCAACCACAGAAGCGACACAAATCTCGAGAGAACACAGCTCAGAGGAACAACGTCAGACCATAATCACTGGCACATGCTCTGGATCGAGCACGACACAAGTGGACACAAGTCCGACACCTCCGAAACAAGGCAACGTCGCTTACATCTCACAGGGGAAAGAGACACGACTGCCCCAACAACAGACATTGAAGAAGCGAAACGACATACATGGTGACTATCAGCTTAAACAAGGAGACACAATTCTCTCAGCTGACAGCTCGACCACATCATTGGCTCCAGTGCCAAAGGCAACAAGCAACACCCGGCACACAGGACGCCAACGACAACAGCACTGCTGGACCGCAAACACAATCATGTCAGTCCTCACTCAGATATTATATCGAATCGAGTCGCAAGCTAACTCTAAGGAGAAAGAGTACAACAAGGCTAACCGACAAGACATGGTCCAAAATAGAAGCACACAATCATAGAGAAACAACGCCAAAACACCAATAGCAACAGCAGCACTTGCAGAATTCCAGCTCCGCACGGAACACAGAACCATGGAACACAACTGCAAGTAGGGTCACATTAAGGCACAGGAATAGCTGAGCACACGACCACAAGGGACGGGTCACGCATCACACTGCTCACCAAGAAAAGACCTACGACAACGAGGAAACGACAACAATCTCGAGGAACGCAACTCAAGGACTATGAATACGCCTCGAGAGCACAACACCCATGAGAAAAAATGCAGAGTAGAGGGTACTCAGTCAGCAGGAATGCCGACAAATTCCCCAACACTCACAAATGCCAATGCCAACACCTGAAAACCACCAGTAAGGGCACAGCAATAGACGATATCGAGGCACAGGAAGCCAAGATGAAGTCACATCGAGAAGAAATAGATCTCTCGACCCGTGGGTAATCAGCCCACACGCTTCAGCTGCGCACTCAACAACGCACACAGGCATCAGAATGACCTCGGCAATCGCATCTCAGCACACACCAGACGCCTTCGCAATCTATGAAGATCGCAAACAACACGCCACGAGTACCGATCCAGCGAACAATCGATTACCAGGATCCCAAGTGCAACAGGAGAAGAGTACCAGCTTCAGCACAAAGCACAAGGAAAAGCATTAATCTCAGCTCACGTTCACGTCCTAAAAATGATAAATGAGCCTTCACAACACGTCGGCCGCTGGACACGGCACGACAAACACGGTGCACGACAGCTCTTAATACCATGATGGAGTCCAAAGCCAAGCAGCCGTATAGTAAAGAGCAGATCAGGCTCGGAACAAAGTTGTCTACACTTAAGTAGACACAGGACAACGGCATCACTAAGACAACAATTCCAAGGCAAACCTCGAAAAGATTCCACCGGAAGGGATGAGAAGCAATGAGCTCGACCACGAAAGCTCACCAGGAAGGGAAAATCCTAGCTTGCCTGAGCAACTTCTCAAACACGGAATCTAACCGAGCACTTCAACAGAAGCGAAACACATCAGGAGTTGAACAGACTCAAGCCGGGACGACAAAAACAACGTAAGAACGTACACGGTCATCAGACCAAGGCTAAAGGTCAACAATAACCCGAACAACATATAGAGAAAACCTCGAACAACGTACTACAGATTCAAGCCTTCCGACAAACTCTGCTAAGTACAACTTGATCAAAACAAACACAACGATGAAAAAGAAACACCTCGTCACATCCTGACGAGAGCAGGGCCATCTCGTACAGTGCCAGGATAGCACGCACAAGGTGACACACAGAAAATGAAGCGACAAAGAATCGTAAACCAAAGCCAGCTGCAGACTGTACTGGACTTTCAGGACTCTGGATACTGTATATCTCGGATTCCCATGTACTTCACACGACAACGCTCTGATAGCTCAGAAAAGAACTCCGAACATCTCAGAACACTGCTCTGATACCAACTATAGTGACCCATATTTCGGATACCAGGTATACCCGGTAGGACTACCTAATACACGTGATACCACAAGGAACCCGCGAGGCCTCCCAAGAGCGGTAAAGCACCGAAGGGATGAAAGGTATGTGTAGAGTACATTGAAGCCACAGAGATATAACAGTAAGCAATTAAATTTCATTTGATTGGTTTGCTAAAGTAGCAGAAATAAAATTACTTTTTAATTAACAGTTTCATTTTAACAATTATACACCAGAGTCGAGTCCAAATCTAAAGATAGCAAGTCTACCAAGTACAGTCGACAGAAAAGAAAAGACATATCGAGAAGTCGGGGGAAGCCCGACGCAGGTACCAGCTGGCCACAATGACACGCTACGAGCACGCGCACCAGGAACCACACAGAAGTAGAACAAATGACGTCACCCCACCTGAAAAGCAGGGGTGAGCCTCGTGTCACTGGCTCAGTAGGGGTCACGCGGATCCCCACTGAAAAACACACAGTAACACGGAACAACAACAACGAAAACAGTAGCTGTAGTAAAGCAGGAAAACTACACTACAAAGCTGTAAAAAGAACAGGAACAGCAGGAGCAGGGAACAAGCTAAGAGCAAGGGAAGCTAAAAGAAAAGGGAGAAGCGAGGCCGTAAAACTCGGAACACGGCCACCGAGAGGAACTCGGCTTCCTAAGCTACTCCAAACAGCAACAGAAGGGCGACTCTGATCTGACAAAGTCAGGAGTTATCGATCTACCAACACGACGCAAGGTGATGTGACACAACCTAAGACTTAGGCAAACAAGCACATTCACAATCAAAACGGGCCAATTTGGGCCGCCGCTCTCTCGTCGCTCACCCAAGCCCGGGGTAACTTGGCAATGCCAAGGTGAGGTTGAGGGGTTGGGCCCTTGCTGGTAGAGGGCCAGCAAGGCCAAGATTTGAATCCCAAAGGTTGTGGATGCCCAATTCAAGGGGGCCGACAAAGTGCCAAAGGCACCGGTTGTACTTCTCCCACGGTGATCACTCAAGACAACGGGGCTTGAGGACCGGGCTCTCACTCGCATAACCAGCGGAATTAAGAACAAATATTAGAAGACAAGCACTAAATGGAGTGAAGGTTTGAGCACTTACTCGACCGGTTTGAAGAAACTGGTCCCGGTCGGAGACGAGGGCGAGCGGGGAGGCGGGTGGATCCCCACACGCCGCGCCGGGGTAGCTTGACATGCCCAAACAAGTTACAACACTACACCTCTCACAGGAGGGGGATCTTGGGGTGGGGGTTAAGGGATATTATAACCAAAATTACCTCCGCACAGGGAGGGGCCTTCAGCCAGCTAAGCGGGGAGGGGAAACTATGGTTAAACGCATTGAACGATGAAGTCACCGGTTCTACCTGCTCTCTCTGAACAGGGACAGGTAGACGATGTTGCTGCTGTAGAACTCGCTCAGGAATTTTGCTGATGATGAGACTAGTGAGGAAATCTTCGTAGCTGGGAAGGGAATGCCTCATAATTTCTTCAATTTCTTCTGGATCCGCTGCTGACTAGGATGGAGGTTTGAACAGAGCTTCAGATTCTCAGACTTGCAGTTGTAGACTTCTAACAGCAGATTGCAGAGAACGCCCCGACAGCTCCCGACCTTGGAATCAAGCGCCGTCGGAGTCGTTGGAATTGTGGATGACTCCTCTTCACAGAAAAACTGACGGGGATGCTAAAAGATGACGGAGAAGACCTGGAGACTCTGAACAAGGATGACTGGTCGGTGTAGACTGTGAGGAAGCCGATCCGTACAGCAGAGGGAGAAAATTGATAACTTCTGCTAATTGATGCCGAACAGAGTTCCGCTTCTTGATTCTGAAAGTTGACAGGGCGATAAAGAACTTTTTAGAAGAGCTTTTGAACTGATTCCTCAAGGGTGAGTCGTGGCAGAGCTTCTACTCAGGTTCAGGGCTTCAGAAGAGGTAGTTCTAAGCAGTCGTGGGAGAACGGAGCTTCTGAACAGCACACAGATCGGATAAAGAAGAAACCACTTCTGTTGAAAAGGAGACAGGTAGACGATTCCAACGGTGGCTCTTGGGTCTTCAAACACGTCCGGAGGAAGTTGTGGTGGCCGCTGCAAGTTGCTGGTTCATCTGTAACCTCCGGACAGTAAACTGCAACTTCGAAGTAGCTTCCAATGACCAAGAAAGAAGAAGGGGAAGGGGGTAGATGAGTGTGGGAGTGACCCCTGGTTGTAAGGGGGTCTTGGAGGGGGTGTTCTAAGGTGTGGGAGGTGGAGAATAAGGTCTGGAAGAGGGTCCAACAGATGGTGGTAGTGGGGGCTGCGAATTTGGTTGGAATGGAGAGAGGGAAAGGATATTCAAAAATAGGTTTAAGGGTGTGGTTAATTTTTTATCTTGGGAATGAGGGGGGTTGTGTTGGGGAAGGGAAGGGGTGCTTGGGGTAGTGGGAAGGGTGCTTGGGAAAGTGGGAGGGGTAGTTGGGGGTTGGATGGTGAGGAGAGGATTGGTGGAGGGGGTCTTGGGAAGGGGTGGAGTATTGATGAGGGTTGTGGGGAATGGGAAGAGGCTTAAATGGGGTAGGTGGGGAGTGGAGGTGGTTGGGAAGGGAGGAGAGAGAAGAAAATTCGAATTTGAGTGTTGAGGAGAGAGAAAGTGGAGTGAAAAAGAGAGATTAAGAGAGGGAAGGGTGGGGAATCCCTCCCCTAGGGTTTCTCACCCAAAAAATAGAATCTCTCCACTAGATAAGAAGTGTAAACTCTCAAAATGGCAAGTTTTTTTCATTCATTGATTCATTAAGTTGAAATGGGGGGGAATGGGGTCCTATATATAGGAAACCCACATTTCTACAAAAGTCCCTGACAATTGACTCAATGACAAATAACCGAGGAGGTAGGGGAGAGCCCTTGGGCCAAGCCTAATGAATTGGGCCCAATAGATAACTAGACAACCTAATGACACTCAAACTTAGGGAAATGAACACAAGACCTAGGAACATGACTCAAATAAAAGGGAAAATACATCAAATGACTCAAATAAAAATTACATAGGACTCAAAATTAAATGACTAGACCATGCCGGATGCAACCGGGGCCAGGAGACGAGCTGTGAACGTGGGCGTGGGAGGTGATGTCCCCATCATACTCCCGGGCTGCGGAGAACTCGACTCCGTCAAGTAAGTGTCCTTCCCTCCTTGGAGGGTGTAGAAGTGGTACTGCCCTCAAGTCTTCCGAACGAGACCGATCCATCCACCTGCCGAGATAACGCTCGTATACCTTGCTCCTGGTAGTGACCTGTTCATCCAATATTCGTTCAATGCGCTCACGCTGGGCTCTCTTGGCTGGTGGACTCTCCTCACGGGTGGGTGCTCTCTCAACGGAGGGAATAGGCTCAATATCCTCACTAGGTGCCACCGTGGGTCCCTTGTATGGCACTAGGTCGGCGACACTGAATGTGAGACTTACCCCATATTCCTCGGGGAGATCTAACTCATAGACATTTGCACCAATGCGCTTCAGGACCTGGAAGGGACCAGCCCCACGTGGCCTCAATTTGGAGATGGCTCCCGGGGAGAGCCTCTCTGTCCTTACCATCACAAAGTTACCCTCATGGAATTCTTGGTGACGTCGATGAGAGTCGGCTCGCCTTTTATAAGTCACATTCTTCTTGCTAATATGCTTGCGGATCTCTTTATGCAATGTTGTGAATGCAGACATTCTAGGGGTGATGGGTGGACCTGGGCAACCAAAAGTAGACCTATCGTGTAATGATGTAGTGTAGACTTTGGTTAGCCTAGGTGGGCCGGGGCACCCGTAGGTGGCCCTATCATGCAAATTGGTGATAAATATTGGGGGACCCGGACATCCGTAGATGCCTTTGACATGCTTAAGACCCATGATGAATGAAGGTGGACCATGACATCCGAATATGGACCACTCATACTTTCTACTTGACATGTGGGTGATATGAATGAATGGACCCAACATAGTGTTCATGCCAAGGGGTATGGTAAGCCTAGACACATGCATGCTTTTCCCAAAGGTGACTTCCATGTGTATAGGTGTGGGACAACCTTTGAACTCCCATTAGAAAGGATCGAATGGATCTAAGAAGGTGGTCATCATGGGATGGGGCACAACCTTATTACCTAGGGATATGTGGCTCAAGGTCATGGCTCCCAAGGTGTAACCCGGGTTTAGGATAGGGTGGCTTGGGTCAAACATGGTGGGTTGGGATAGTGAAAGGTGGGTGGTGGATAAGGGGGTTGGGTCACATGGGGAACTAGACTCCCATAGGAAGGGATCAAAGGGGTCGTGGAAAGGTCTTCCTAGAGGGAGGCACTCTATGTCTTCAAGGTTCCCAAATTGTGAGTCATCCTCCTCCAAGGTAATTGGGCCAAGTATTCTAGTGAGTTGGCCGATCAAAGTATTTGGGATCTCAATGGTAGGGGAGTGGATCGAGATGGGTTGTTCTACCATAGGGAGAAGAAAAAGGAGGTCGCTAGTGTAGCAACCAATGGTATAGATCGAAGTGATTGACCCGATGCATGGGTGTAGGAGGCCAATGCTCCTAGGTTGTTCGGCCATAGGGGTCAATATGCTAGTGAACTCAATTTGCCATGCTAAGCCTCTAAGAAAATCCTCTAAGATCTCTACTTGATAAGATGCTTGGATTGTGGTGTGATAAGAGGAGATGGGCACTATGGGATAGTTTTCCTTCATGGGTGGGAAATCGTGGGCCGTGATCTCTCTTATTGGGCTCTCCTTTAGCCAACTAACAAGGAGTTCCCCTAAGATGAGATTGACTCCAACTAAAGATGGTGATGTAAGGTGAAGACCCTCGTATGTTGTTTCTTCTTCAACTTGGACTTGGGTTTCCTCCAAGGTGGAGAGTGGGTTTGGAGTGTTCACCACTATGGGGTGGGGTATGGGTTCTTCTTCCAAGGAGGTGAGAAGGGCTTTTGAGGGTGTGGTGATGATTGGGCATAGTGTATCCGGGGTGGTAGATATTGGGAAACTTGGGTTAGGATAGGTAAGGGTAGTAGTGGAGGCTTTGGTGGGAGTTGGATTGGGGTAGGGAGAGGAAGATGGGTGGGTTGAAGGGGTTTGGGTTGATTGGTTTTGGGAGGAGTGTCCCCTTTTGGGGGTGATGGAGAGGTAGTGGTGAGGGTTACCATGGGCCTAGGTGGAGAGTTGGTCATGGGGCCCAATTGGGTATGGGGACCTATGGTTGTGGTGTGGACTTGGAGGTGGGGTGTAAATGTAGTGGTTGAGGTAGGAGAGATGGGAAGTGGTGGGGAATGGGTGATTGGGGTCTTGGATTGACTGGGTAGGGATGAAGGAGTTGAAGTGCTCCTTGGGCTTTTGTGATTTGAGTAGGATGGAGAGGGTTGGAGAGTGTAGATTTTTCTAAGCTCGACCTTCATCTCATCCCAAGTGCTAATGGGGGCCTCCCTGCGGATCCTTCTTAAACCTTCCACAACTAACCAATGAGTTTTAGCTTGTTTGGAGAGGTGTGTCTTGGCTAGCCTCATTCTCCTTTCTTCGTTCAAGGGGCAACTTTTAAAGAATTGGTCTAGGGAAATCTCCCAATCTAGGTAAAGGCTTGGGCTATTGGATCCATCAAAGGCGGGGGTTTTGATTTTCAAGTGTTCTAAAAATATGGTTTCTAGATTTCCCCAAAGGTCACTATCATTCACTCTTGGTGCACGGCTATTTCCTTCAAGTCGGTCGAGTCGAGACATGATATCTTCAAGCCGATTAAGGACATTAGGTAGGGCTTCTATGATAGAGGTGTTGCTACCCACTTTGTTGGCAATGGAGATTCCATGAGGATCTGGGCTTTTTGGGAAAGTTGATGGGGATGGATATGACGGGTATGAAGTGGCCATTCTAGTGGACATGGGAGATGCAACCGAGGACTCCAGATGCATAAACATGGCCTAGGACCAACTTGATAGAGATAAGTTGTGAACTTTCTCTGATACCAATTGATGTGACACAACCTAAGACTTAGGCAAACAAGCACATTCACAATCAAAACGGGCCAATTTGGGCCGCCGCTCTCTCGTCGCTCACCCAAGCCCGAGGTAACTTGGCAATGCCAAGGTGAGGTTGAGGGGTTGGGCCCTTGCTGGTAGAGGGCCAGCAAGGCCAAGATTTGAATCCCAAAGGTTGTGGATGCCCAATTCAAGGGGGCCGACAAAGTGCCGAAGGCACCGGTTGTACTTCTCCCACGGTGATCACTCAAGACAACGGGGCTTGAGGACCGGGCTCTCACTCGCATAACCAGCGGAATTAAGAACAAATATTGGAAGACAAGCACTAAATGGAGTGAAGGTTTAAGCACTTACTCGACCGGTTTGAAGAAACCGGTCCCGGTCGGAGACGAGGGCGAGCGGGGAGGCGGGTGGATCCCTACACGCCGCGCCGGGGTAGCTTGACCTGCCCAAATAAGTTACAACACTACACCTCTCACAGGAGGGAGATCTTGGGGTGGGGGTTAAGGGATATTACAACCAAAATTACCTCGGCATAGGGAGGGGCCTTCAGCCGGCCAAGCGGGGAGGGGAAACTATGGTTAAAAGCATTGAACGATGAGGTCATCGGTTCTGCCTGCTCTCTCCGAACAGGGACAGGTAGACGGTATTGCTGCTGTAGAACTCGCTCAGGAATTTCGCTGATGATGAGACTAGTGAGGAAATCTTCGTAGCTGGGAAGGTAATGCCTCAGAATTTCTTCAATTTCTTCTGGAGCCGCTGCTGACCAGGATAGAGGTTTGAACAGAGCTTTAGATTCTCGGACCTGCAGTTGCAGACTTCTAACAGCAGATTGTAGAGAACGCCCCAGCAGCTCCTGACCTCGGAATCAAGCTTCGTCAGAGTTGTTGGAATCGTGGATGAGTCCTCTTGACAGTAAAACTAACGGGGATGCTAAAAGATGCCGGAGAAGACCTGGAGACTCTGAACAAGGATGACTGGTCGGTGTAGACTGTGAGGAAGCTGATCCGTACAGCAGAGGGAGAAAATTGATAACTTCTGCTAATGGATGCCGAACAGAGTTCCGCTTCTTGATTCTGAAAGTTGACAGGGCGATAAAGAACTTTGTAGAAGAGCTTTCAAACTGATTTCTCCAGGGTGAGTCGTGGCAGAGCTTCTACTCAGGTTCAGGGCTTCAGCAGAGGCAGTTCTAAGCAGTCGTGGGAGAACGGAGCTTCTGAACAGCACACAGCTCAGATGAAGGCGAAACAACTTTTGTTGAAAAGGAGACAGGTAGACGATTCCAACGGTGGCTCTTGGGTCTTCAAACTCATCCGGAGGAAGTCGTGGTGGCTGCTGCAAGTTGCTAGTTCATCTACAACCTCTGGATAGCAAACTGTAACTTCGAAGTAGCTTCCAATGACCAAGAAAGAAGAAGGGGAAGGGGGTAGATGAGTGTGGGAGTGACCCCTGGTTGTAAGGGGGTCTTGGAGGGGATGTTCTAAGGTGTGGGAGGTGGAGAATAAGGTCTGGAAGAGGGTCCAATAGATGGTGGTAGTGGGGGCTGCGAATTTGGTTGGAATGGAGAGAGGGAAAGGATATTCAAAAATAGGTTTAAGGGTGGGGTTAATTTTTTGTCTTGGGAATGGGGGGGGGTTGTGTTGGGGAAGGGAAGGGGTGCTTGGGGTAGTGGGAAGGGTGCTTGGGAAAGTGGGAGGGGTAGTTGGGGGTTGGATGGTGAGGAGAGGATTGGTGGAGGGGGTCTTGGGAAGGGGTGGAGTATTGATGAGGGTTGTAGAGAATGGGAAGAGGCTTAAATGGGGTAGGTGGGGACTGGAGGTGGTTAGGAAGGGAGGAGAGAGAAGAAAATTCGAATTTGGGTGTTGAGGAGAGAGAAAGTGGAGTGAAAAAGAGAGATTAAGAGAGGGAAGGGTGGGGAATCTCTCCCCTAGGGTTTCTCACCCAAAAAATAGAATCTCTCCACTAGATAAGAAGTGTAAACTCTCAAAATGGCAAGTTTTTTTCATTCATTGATTCATTAAGTTGAAATGGGGGGGAATGGGGTCCTATATATAGGAAACCCACATTTCTACAAAAGTCCCTGATAATTGATTCAATGACAAATAACCGAGGGGGAAGGGGAGAGCCCTTGGGCCAAGCCTAATGAATTGGGCCCAATAGCTAACTAGACAACCTAATGACACTCAAACATAGGGAAATGAACACAAGACCTAGGAACATGACTCAAATAAAAGGGAAAATACATCAAATGACTCAAATAAAAATTACATAGGACTCAAAATTAAATGACTAGACCATACCGGATGCAACCGGGGCGAGGAGACGAGCTGTGAACATGGGCGTGGGAGGTGATGTCCCCATCACCAGGCCTAAGACGAAGACCTGCACGGATGGACAAAAGACAGACACAACAGACGCGACGACACACACGACTTAGAACGTCGTGCACGCAACGTCACACTGACCTCGAGCAAGGCCACAAAAAGGCTAACTCGGGAAGGTCACGACGCAGAAGAAATGCCGAGAGTCACGCGTCACGTGACGGAAGCACCCCCCTCGAAAGAAGAACAGCCAGCTGCATCCACTAACATCTTATGCAGCGCCACAAGTGTCTCGCCAATGGTACCGCTGAAACCACGGCAGAGTCGCTGACACGCACTGAACCAAACAGGAACAACAGCATCAAGTAACCAGTCAGGGTCACGCCCGTCGACGTAAGTCGAAAGCCCCTGACCACGTGTGCACACACTGGCTCTAGCCTAAGCCAGGCCCTCTAGCTAGTTTTCTCCCTCGGTAGGACGCTACCGTTGGCTGGGAGCCCACGGAACTAGCTTACAAACCGTGTCTCGGGAACACCCCTCCGCCATCCGCAGGCGGGTCGGCAACTCAAAGGTCTTAGGGCTACGAAAAATGGAGGCTCACATGACACAGAGACTCAAAACACAAGTGCTGAAGTACAAGCGGGCAAGAACGCCCCATGACACGTACTTCAAAGCACCAATGGAAGCACAGCCACTACCGACAGACTCAGGGCAAGGCAACAAGACCTACCACGTAACGATCCTTGAGTCGGACGACTTAAAGGCAAGATCATCACAGACAGCGGAACAAGCCGCCAATCGGTCTAATCCTAAGCCACGAGAAACGATACTTCGCAGGAAACAGCTCACGGAGACCTGAGGGAACACCGAGGACCCTCAGACACGCCTGGACACACAAACCAAGGTAAGACGATACCTCGAGGCATCCAGAACTAGTGTCTCAGACTGGACAGAATCGCCAAGACACCCACACAAGGTCACCTGTCAACCACTGGGTCACCCCGGGTTGACCGGAACCCGACAAAGACACACTCAATAGTAGGATAGAATATCCTACCTCAAGCAAGAAGACTCCTGGCTACCTTATAACGTAGTCTTAGCCCTCATAGGACGTCCAGAGACATCCACGGGAAAACAGGCAGACTACAAGGATAAGCCAAAACAGTCAGAAACCAGAACCACGGAAATCGGAGCTCAAAGACTGTAACGCACCACACTTAGACCGTTACATGAAGGTGACAGTCTAACGCTAGGCCGTTACACTCTAGAGGAACAAGACTGTGGCAGTCTAGAACAGACGCACTATAGAAACGTGACGGTCGCAGGGGGAGCCGTCACAGACAACACCCTAACCAACACCTAAAACACACAGGGCATGTAACGGCCTAACCCAGGCGCATTACACAGCTCTGACGCGCCCGCCTGGGGCCGTCAGGGCCAACACGCTCGAAACAAAAATGCGAACAGCGTAACGCGCCAGGGCAGGCGCGTTACAGCGGCTTAACGCACGACAATAGGCGCGTTACGCCAACCTAACTCATGGGAACAGACGCGTCAGGGCCAAAAGACCCAAGTCTGAATCCTCAGACAAACAGCACGTAGCGGTCCACGGCGGACGCATTACAACACTGTGACGCACGAGGGTAGGGCCATTAGAACCAACAGACACAGCCACCCAGCTCAACCAAAAGGAGTGTAACGGCCTGGGGCAGGCGCGTTACACAGCTGTGACGTACAGGGGCACAGCCACCACACGAACCGACTCAAACGGTCAAAACCGGTCAACAAGAACGTAACGGCCTGGGACAGGCACATTACACAAGCCAGACGCACCTGGGCAGGCGCGTTAGAGGAACCGACTTAACGAAATCGCTATACGACAAAACAGGCGTGACGCATCAACTCGGACGCGTCAGAGAGCTGTGACGCGCCTCCTCTGGGCCGTCACACTCCCACAGCCATGAAAACTTAAAATGCCCAGACGCTGTGACGGTCTATCGTAGGGCCGTCAGGGACTGTGACGGTCCCTGGAACGACCGCTACACCGGTCACGGCGGGAAAACAGTGGAAACGTCAAATCGGCCCGTTCCACGCCCCATTCATGCCGAAGCTCAGGGGAAACAAAGCTAGACGATGAAAAACAACATCGGGAGGCTAAAAAGCCCACATGCACGCGCTAAAACGCAAGATCAGGGCGATTCGAACTAATTGACCCTAAACGAGTCACCGAGGTTCCCGGACTCCTACCGGCCTCGAATGACCACCGATCGACATGAAACTTACGTGAATGGGATCCAGACATCCCAACGGTTAGTTTGACACTAACTACACCACGAATGGTTGCCGTTTTCCGGTGAACCCTGTGTTGCATCCCTACGGTTTTGATGATGTCTCACACTATAAATCAATCTTCTATCTCTAGATTAATTCATGCTTCATCATGTAGGATTGTGCAGTTCATATGGTTGTCAGATAGATATGCACTACTTGATCATGTCTACACACTGTCTGCATAGTCTGGACAGTGATGGGTCGACGCCCCCCTTCTGATGGGTCGACGCCCCCTTTGCTTTCCAAGTCCATACATTAAATTTCATATTCAAAGTATGTACATTGGTCTTCACCTGAAGTCTACACATTGAATTTCATCTTCCAAGTCTATACATCCAGTTGAACCTCAAAGTCTACACATTGCCTTTCATCTTCCAAGTCTATACATCCTCAGTTGAACCCCAAGTCTGTGCAGCCTCTAGTCACAAACCAAGTCCATACATCGCCTTCTGCAAGCATTCCCTCAAGTATGTACAGCCTGTGCATTGCTTCATAACAAGTCTAGACATCCGTGGTTGTGTTCTAAGTCTACACATCCTGCCAGGTCCCACTTCAAAGTCTGTACACTGCGCTGCACTGTACAAGTCCATACACTGCGCTGCACTGTACAAGTCCATACACTGGCTGCACTGCACAAGTCCATACATTGGCTTGGGCATCCAAGTCTAGACATTATTTCACTATTCATGCCTTGATTCAAAGTCTGTACAGCGAGCGGCGTTCATCAAAGTCTGTACACTGCTTGGCACTCACCAAGTCTGTACATCGCTTCAAGCGTTCCAATGTCTATATAAGGCTTGCATCACTAAGTCTAGACATAGCATTGTAGCTTCCCTAGTTGAAGTCTGTACATTGCTGATCGAACGTAAGTCTATACGTTCCAACCTATTCCTACGTTCCTTCTTTAGCTACACCCTAAGTCTACACATTGGCAAAGTGTATACATTGTTTATGCAAGTCTGTACAGCCAACGTCTTCATTGATTCCAAGTCTGTACACTGGTCCTCATGCGTTCCAAGTATGTGCATTGGTTCAGGTTTACCAAGTCTATACAGTGCTTCAATAGTCTCCAAGTCTATAGAGCCTGCCTTCACGTTCAGAGTCTATACACCATTCCTCAAAGGCCAAGTGTATACATTGTCCATATGTTCAAATGTTTCTAGTCTATACATTGGATAGACTCATTCATGCTTTGTTCATCTCAAGTCTGTACACTGCCTTTCACATGCACTCTCTAATCAAGTCTGTATAGTCCCTTGTTTGCAAGTCTATACACTCTATTCCTTCATACACTTCATAGATGTCTAACATTCCCCTTTGTTACGTTAATGCACTTTACTGCAAGTCCATACACTGAGCTCGCATGAAGAACTTCAACTCTATACACTCTCACACTTGACACACTTGCCTAATTGACATCCCTAAGTCTATACACTCGAGGGCTTTATACACTTCACAGAAGTCCACACATTTCCTATGTTATGATAATGCAGTATTCAGCTAGTCTATACACTGAGATCGCTTGAAGACTCACAAGTCTATACACTCTCTCAGTGTACACACTTACTCATTTGCTGTTCTAAAGTATATACATTTGTTGATATCTGACTGAACTAACTAATCACATTTTCTTGTCTCTGCCTGCAGATGATTCAGGTCAATGATTGGGCACGTGAACCGAGGATGATGCCTGGCACGTGATCCGACAATGATCTGGAAAGGGAGGGAACGAGACCCACTCCTGTGAAGGCCTAAAAGTCAGGTCGAATGCCATATAAAAGGTGCCTTCTGCGATTAGATGGACTGAACTGGAGAAAAAGCTGAAGAGCAGAATCCCTGAGCAGAAGAAGAAAAGAGAGAGAGCCTCCACGTTCCAGAAAGAAGATAGAGAGAAAAGATTTGAGAGTATTGATGTGAGAGAAAAGTCTGAGTGAGAGAGAAGAGTCCAATTTGCTTCTTCGGAAGCTACATTTGATTTTGGTTTTTCTGAAACGGTTGTTGTTCATCGTTGGTCTTGTTTACATTTCTATTTTTCCTTTCATTTCTTCATATCTCTGATTTCGAGTTGTTACCCTCTAGTGTTTGAAGGAAGGGAGAGTTACTTCGATTCCCCTCTGGGCTGCAGAGGAAGAGAGATCTGTGATCTCTGGTTTTGCCAGTGACGGGTTGTCATTAGCAAGTTTCCTCCGGGTTGGAGGAAGGGAGAGCCATCTCCGGTTCTGGTCTTGCTGGTAGCAGGTCCAGGTGTCAAGCTCTGTGGGTAGCAGAGTTTGGTTGAGGGATTTGTTTCCCTTGGTTGTTCAAGCTGTGTGGCAGCATATTGTTCACAGACTGAGTCTGTAGTTTTCTAGCAGTGGCTAGTGGAATCCTCACTCTAGTTGGAGTGAGGGGTGGATGTAGATTGTGGACTACAATCGAACCACCTTAAAATCTCTTGTCTCCTCTATGGTTTGCTATTATCGTTTGTGCTCTCCTTCTGTTTGGCCTTGTGTTTGTGTGTGGACGGCCTCTTCCAATCGCACCTTATTATTCTGTCTTAGTTTCTTACTGCGTTAGCTATATTGTTTAGCTATTTCTGAAGGGCTGTATTTTGAAGTAGTGATTTTTCGCTGAAGTTGTTCAAATCAGGAGTGATCTATTCATCCCCCCCCTTCTATATCACTCTTCGCTGCGCTAACATTTGGTATCAGAGCAGGTTTGCATCATGTGGACGAACGGTCAGGTAAATGCTAATGGTCCTAGAAGCTTCATGGCTGAAGGTCAATCCATTAGTCGCCCTCCATTTTTTGATGGTAATAATTATCTCTTTTGGAAGAGCAGGATGGAAGTGTTTATCAGAGCACAGAGCCACAAGCTGTGAAGGGTAATCACTATTGGCCCGTATGATCTGCCACCGAATGAGGACGCGTGGACAGATGACCATGTCAAGCTATCTTCACTCAACTGGACGGCGATGAACATCATCCAATGTGCTGTTCACCCAGAGGAATATGCCCGTATATCTGCCTACAGGACTGCCAAGCGAATGTGGGATGAGCTGCAATTAATCTACGAAGGTACATCTCAAGTGAAAGCCTCGAAGGTAAACCTCTACACCTCTAAGTATGAACTGTTTAGGATGAATGCAGAGGAAAATATTACTGAAATGTATGCCAAATTGTCCTTGATCACAAACACACTTAAGGGGCTAGGGAAGGATCTAGCTGAGGCAAACATAGTCAAGAAAATTCTTAGATCCTTATCTCCAGCATGGCACACTAAGGCCATCGTGATTGAAGAGTCAAAAGATCTGACGACCTTGACAGTGAATGAACTCATAGGATCCCTCATGACCTATGAGATGAATTTCAAAGGAGGTGGTGAAGGAAGTGATAGGAAGGCTAAGAATGTAGCTCTCAAGGCATCCCACAACAAGAGTAGTAGTAGCAGCAGCAGCAGCAGTAGCGGTGAGTCTGATGGCTTCTCAGATCTCGACCAGAAGGAGCAGGCAATGCTCACTCGTCAGTTCAGTAAATTTTTAAGGAGAAAGGGGAAGACCTTTAGGAGGAAAAAGCCATACTCCTTTAACAAGAATGTTGAATCTACCAATTATAGGGATAGAAATCCTAAGAGACTGACTTGTTATCATTGTAACAAACAGGGACACATGTAAGGCGAATGCCCAGATCTTCAGAAGAAGGGTCCCTTCTTCCAGAAGAAGAACACAAAGGTGCAGAAGAAGAAGAAGCCACAGGCGATGGTCTGCACATGGAGCGAGGAGGAAGAAGATCCCGAAGACACTTCCTCAGAGGAGCATAAAGAAGGAATTTGCCTAATGGCAAACAGTGAAGAGGAGGTAACCAATGTTTTTGAAAATTTTACGATTGATGATTGGGAAGATGCTTATGCTGAGTTATTAGATAAGTTCAACTCTCTTAGTAAAGAGCATAGGGTTCTGAAAAGAAAATTTAATACTAATGTTGAAGAACAAACCCAGGTCTGTGAGGAAAATCAGAAACAAAAAGAGCAACTAGAAGAAATGACCTCACTAAGAAAAGAAAATGATAAGCTCAAGGGAGAAAACCAAGAAAGTCAAAATCAGCTCAATGAACTCAAAATAAGAATTGAAGAAAGCTTGAATGAAAGTAGACTGAACTCAGAAAAATATGAAGCTGTTAAGAAAGTCAATGTTGAACTTCTATAAAATTCTGAGTCCCTTCAAAAGGAGCTGGAAGACAAACCGAAAGTTTTGGAAAAATTTGTCCAAGGAAAATCTAGTCTAGATGCTATACTGGGGGCTAGGGTTAACTTCAATAAGGAGGGTCTAGGCTATGACCCAACTAACAAAAGACCCTTACAATTCAAAACCATTACCTTCTGCCCAGAGAAGGGAAAAGAAAAGCTGGACACACCATCCAGCTCAAACAGCAGTAACGGAACTCAAGGTCAGAAGGAAAGTTCTAAAAATAGTGCTGGTCAACCATTTAAAATGGGAATGAATTCTATGAAGAATTTCACTAAGCCTACCAATCAGAACATAAATGGTAAATGGACCAAACAAGTGGATTAGAAGAAAAGCTGGAATTACTACAATCAGATGGGTTCGAAGAGGACCTACTGGAGAAATGATCATCATCTTCAAAAATCTATTGATCAACAAACTTACAGGAGATATCCTAGGAGTGGCAAGCCTAATGAATGGAATAGAACTTACTTCTCCAGACCAGCTGGACTTAACTTCAATAAACCAGAAGTAAAGGTGCCAGGGAAATCCATGCTGAAGCAAATTTGGATTCCTAAACATTTGATTAGAGATTTGAATAATGTCCTTGGACCCAACTCATCTTGGGTTCCAAATCACTCTGCTTGATGTTATTTGTGTAGGTCGGCCTGGCAGCTGAAGACAACAAGTGGTACCTCGACAGTGGCTGCTCCAGGCACATGACAGGAGACCGATCCAAGTTCAGCAAGATAGAGATGAAGGTAGGGGGTCTGGTCAAGTTTGGAGGAAAGAACAAAGGTAAGATTATTGGAGTTGGTACAGTAGGTAAGTCTTCCACAAACTCCATTGAAAAAGTTCTACTTGTGGAAGGTCTTCAACACAACCTGATTAGCATTAGTCAGTTATGTGACATGGGTCACAGGGTTGTGTTTGATGATAACTCATGCAAAATCTTTGAAATAAACTCTGATGTGGTTAAATTTGTAGCCAACAGGATTAATAATGTCTACATGGTAGACCTAGATGAGGAATCTGAATCTAATATTTGTTTATCTGCCAATTCTAAAAATGATGCTTTTGAATGGCATAGACGTCTAGGTCATGCTAGCTTTACTACTTTAAATAAATTGGTCAAGCATGATTTAGTGAGAGGCATGCCTAGAATAAAATTCAATTCTATTTCAAAATCATGTGACGCATGTGCTCTAGGCAAACAGACCAGGAATTCTTTCAAATTAAGATCTGAGCCATTGTTCTCTAGACCAATGGATCTCCTCCATATGGACCTCTTCGGTCCTACTAGAACTCAGAGTCTTAATGGGAACAGGTTTGGCTATGTCATCATAGATGACTTCTCTAGATATTCATGGATCTTCTTCTTAGCAAATAAAAGTGATGCATTTCAAAAGTTTAATCTGTTTTTCAATAAGGTCAAACAAGAAGGAAAACACAAGATATGTTCTATTTAATTTGAGCATGGAGGTGAGTTTGAAAACTCCATGTTTTCTGATCTTTGTGAAAGAGAGGGACTAACACATAGATTTTCTTCTCCCAGGACACCTGAACAGAATGGAATTATGGAGAGAAGAAATAGAACTGTGGTGGAGATGGCCCGAACCATGCTAATTGAAAGTCAATTACCAAGGAGGTTTTGGGCAGAGGCGGCCAATACAGCAACTTACATAATCAACAGGGCCATGGTAAGACCCATTCACAAGAAAACACCCTATGAGCTTCTAAAAGGTAAGAAATCAAACTTGTTTCATTTCAGAATTTTTGGAGCAAAATGTTTTATTCACAACAATGACAAGAAAGATCTAGACAAGTTTGAAGCTAAAAGCTCCCCTGGAATATTTTTGGGATATTCAGAAGTGTCTAGGGCATATAGGGTCTTTAACATAACAGACAAAAAGGTTGAAGAGTCTCCACACATTATTTTTAGTGAAAAGAAAGGTGTTTCTAACAATGAAAATTTTGAAAGGGATTCCAATCATGATGGGGAATTCTTAGAAGACCAAGAAGAAGAGAACACTCAGCCAAGTGGAACAGTAAATCCTCCCAACCAGGAAGAGCCAAGAGAAGCAGGTGAGTCTTCAATAAATGTTAGATTTCTTAAAGATCATCCGATAGATAATGTCATAGGCAATCCTGAAGATCCTCTTCAGACTAGGTCTCATTTTAGGAACGTGAATAATGAAGACTTAATTGCTTTAGTCTCACAAATTGAACCCAAATCAGTATAAGAGGCCTTGGCTGATCAAGCTTGGGTCAATGCCATGAGTGAGGAATTAGGCCAGTTCGAAAGAAATAATGTCTGGGAACTTGTTCCAAGACCAGACAATGTCAATATCATAGGAACTAAGTGGGTGTTCAAAAATAAAATGAATGAAGATGGAATCATTTCTAGGAATAAGGCCAGATTAGTAGCCAAGGGCTGCTATCAGGAATTTGGTGTAGATTTCGATGAATCCTATGCACCTGTTGCTAGGATGGAAGCTATAAGACTGTTGCTTGCTTTTGCATGTTCAAAGAACATAAAACTCCAACAAATGGATGTTGAAGAGGTGAAATCTCGCGCTGTGTCTTGAGCGGGCTGTGGATCACCAGAAGATGAACTGCAAGACAAGGAAACGTATCAGAGGGCCCAGGGGGTTTCCCTGGGGAAAAATCCTCCGATGGTTAAGTCAGTAGAGCTGTGGTGGAAGCAATAATGGGGAGGAGAAAAACTAGTGCGCGAGATTCCTCTCCACCAGAGGGGTGAAGCGGATTGTGCTCAGGAGTTGGGGTGTATGAGTGCCTTAATGGCCCTTACCTTCCACCGGAGGGTATCCCTGGTTTAAATAGTACGCCGCCTTCAGGAGTCCTGCAAGCTGAGGGGTTTCCGGCGGGAGTTACGTCCTCAACGTGGGCTTTCATGGCCTTATCGTGGGAACGTTATCGCCTTGAAGTCCGGCGGCTTCTTGATTCCCCTGTCCATTGGGGACTCTTAACGGCAGCACGAATGGATAATTTTCGGTCTGGCCGAGCTTCTGAAACGCCAGCCCTGTCCGGGCGATGAGCATAGCTCGGCGAAAGAGGGGTTGGATAGGTCGGCGAATGCCTGTCTCTCCCGGGCGGGGAAACGGCTTGGGCCGGACCCTCCTTGTGACCTGACCATTACTCGGGCCCTCCGAGCCTAGGGGCCGCCGGGGAGGGTTGGTTCCTCGAGTGTTTGTTCATTGGGCTTTTCTTTCCTAAGTGGGCCCTGAGGGCTGTCACTCAGGTGAGCTTGCCTCGTTGGACCCTGTTGGGTCTTGTTGGGCTGCTCTTTGAGTGGGCTACAGAAATCCCCCTCTCCACTTGTCCCCCTCCTACTCCCGAGCCATGGACGCTCGGTCGAGTAGTTTTTGAGGCTTTGGACCGGCGTGGCTCAGGTGGGTGGAATTCTGTTGGCGTTATGGAGCCACGTGTAGTGGTCGCCTGGGCCCGTAATGATGATCCTGACGGATTTGAAATGAAGGGGCCCCACTTTTCTCGGAGCACGGAACGACGCGTCGACTTCCTCCAGGGTTTTATAGGCGTTGGGCGCTGTTCGTCATTCTAGGCTTCTCAGGGTTTTAGGCTTTCCTTAGTTTCTTTGCTTCTGGGGCTCCTTGATGCGCCGTGAGAGCACAGTGGAGACGCAAAGTCTTACGGCGTCGTTTGAGGAGTTGGCGAGGATAACCGCGGAGGCGGTCCGGCAACTTCCTTCCCCCCCGGAGTCTTCGAGCTCGCGCGAGGGATCATCTTCAAGCTCGATGGCGGATCTGCCTTTGGAAATCGAGCAGGTAAGGCGGGAGCCCGTCCCCAATTACAGTGAGTTGGGGGAAGCCGAGGTGAGGAAGCTGGAGCATCATTTTCGCTTGCCTCTCAGGTACAGCTTTGCTGCCGCCGCCCCGTATGAGACGAGTCTGGACAGTCGTACGGAGCACATTTGCACTTTTCTTCTGGCTTGGAAGAGTGGGTTCCGCCTTCCCTTCAAGCCTTTTGTACTTAAGCTTCTCGAGTTTTTCTGGTTGGCGCCTATTCAGTTGGTGGCCAACTCGTATCTCCTTCTTTCCGCCTTTCGGATTCTCTGTCGTCAGCACGACATTTTTCCTTCCTTGGACCTCTTTCACTATTTTTTCGAGTTGAAAGTGCACCCGTCTGCGGGGAAGGGCTTCTACTTTATCCAGGCGAGGAGGAACAGGAGTTGCATCTCACTCGCAGCGAAGGACTCCTCGCACAAGGGGAGGAAGACCCAATTCTTCTGGGTGAAGGCGGAGGCGACGGACGAGTCTTGGAGATGTCTGGTCTCGCCCAATTTTCATCCAAATCTTCCCCATCGCCAGGAGGAGTTCCCTCCCCACGTGGAGCGGCAAGCCGCTCATCTGCTGGATAACCGCCAGTCGACCGAGGAGCTGGTGACGCCGGAGAACATCGAACGGTGTTTTCTTACGCGGTTGACGTCGACAGGTACCGCTCTCGAGGTTCTTCTCCTGGGGTGGTAGTTACTTTCTTTCTCCTGACCGGGTCTTCTTCCTTTGTTGCAGACGTGAGGCGGGAACCTCTGGAGGAAGCTGCTGAGGTCATTGATCTGGGAGATGACTCGACGGCCGACGAACCAGATGCTTCTGTGGGTCGCGCCCAAGCCCGAGATAAGGGCAAGGGGGTGGCCCCCGAGGGATCTTCACGACCAATCGGTACGAAGCGCAAGGATCTCACGGCGGGAAAGTTGCGGGAGGCCGCGAAGGCCAGGAAACGGGCCAAGAAGGCAGGTCTTCCTACTACCGCCGGGGGTGACTCCGGCTCGGCGGCACTCCCCTCTCGGGGGCAAGATGGGGCCGACCCCTCGGGGCCAGCTCCCCCACCTGCCAGGCGAGAGGGGGCCGAGGAGACCGGGGGCCCTTCAGAGGGCGGCGATGGGTCGGCTCTCCCCCCCACGGGGGTAGAGGGGGCTGATGTTGAAGTAGTTGACGCTGAGACCGGGGGATCGGTCAGAGTCGGTGATGTCTCGGTCGGCGAGGTGCGGGCCGAGACAGGCAGGGCTGGGGGTTCGCCCGCGAGGGCGTTGTAGCCCCAAGTGCTTGAAGTTCCCGGTGCGGTCGATCCCGCGGCGCCGGTCGAGGTTGGGGGTTCGCCCGGGGAGGCGTCGCAACCCCAACCGACCGTGGTGTGTGAGGCGATCAGCTCCGTCGCTCGAGCAGAGCCTTCTGGCGGGGTGCCCAGGGCGGAGCGGTTCTCTCTGCCGGAGCCCTTGGAAAGGCTCGGTATTACGGGCGACCTGTATCGGGTCTGCCGGTCGATCGCCGCAAGGATGAAGCGGGGAGAAAGGTGCAATACCCCCCCCGGGGATCCTTGATGTTCTGATGGAGGGCGGCCTGGTCATAGCTCGGTCAGCGGCTTTGATGTCGGAGGCGCACGCCCGGACGGAGGCGGAGCGGTCGAACCTCGCCTGGGCCCTTGGGGGATGCAAGAGGAAACTAGCCCGACTCAAGGGGGAGCATGAGGGGCTCCGGCAGAAGTTTTCCGCGTTCCGGGAGGTGGCGCGGGCGAGCCGACTGGAAGCCGGGGTGCTGACCGAACAGCTCGCCAAGACCCGAGAGTCTCTTGAGAGGACAAGCCGATCCCTGGAGGAGGAGCGTCTGTGTCGCCTCGAGCTAGACAATCGCTGGGAGCTCGAACGCGCCGAGCTGCTAGATCGGGCGGAGGTGGCGGAGCACCTCCGCTCTGAGGCTGAGGTGGACCGGGCTCGGGCGGAGGAGCGTGCGAGCGAAGCCGAGCGGAGGATGGTCGAGGTAGAGGAGCGTCTGGCGAGGGCGGAGGAGCGTGCGGCCAAGGCGGAGCGGGCTCGGGTCGAGCTCGTCGGAAGGGCGGGGCAGATCGAGGCAGAGGCGATCGAGCGCTATAGGAGCTCGGATGCTTACTCGGCCGACCTGGTGGAATCTGCCCTACCCTATTACGAGGTAGCACTTCACCGGGGCGCTCGAATGGGGTTCAAGCAGGGCTATCGCCGGGCGATAAACTACGCCGACGAGTAAAACTCCGAGATCGAGTTCCATTTTGGCCAGCGTTATGACTCGAATGAGTCGGTTTCTAGCTCCTCATCGTCGGTCGGGGAAGATTCGGAGGGGTCGCCTCCATCGGGGTCACCGGCTCTGGGCGTTTTGGGAGGGCTCACGATCGAGACAGTTCTCACACAGGCGAGGTCAGTGTCCGAGCCGGCCGTCACCGAAGGTACCGGGGATGACGCATCCCCTTCCGCCGTTCTCGAGCGTCAAAGTGGGCCCGAGACCTGATGTATTTTGCCTTGTTTCGCCTCTTTCCCTTTTTGTCTCTCTTTCATCTTTTTAGAGAGTTTCCTTTATGTGTGATAATGAACGACTTACTCTGTTTGAGTACCATCTTTGCCGTGATTTGGTTGGCGTATCTGGAGTAGTTGGGAAGTGCCGATATGTTCTGCGCGATTTTCGCATGCTGATTTGGTAGACTTCTGACGGGGCGTCCTTTCGTTCCTTCACGCTTTGAATGCCAGGCCGCTTCGTGAATCCCGCTAGGGCGGGGATCGAGGAGTTGGAGGTGACCATTCAGGGGGATCCCTTGGCGTGTTTTAAAGGGGGGAGTCATTTAAGGCGTGCGGCCTCCCTTGGCCTATAAGAGAGACCGAAGGGCGCTCCTTCCTCCTTAATGCTAAGGATTCTCGCCGACGATCTGTCCTTACTCCTTCTTCTTCACTCTGCGTTACGTCGTTGCAATCTAAGCATGGAGGGTCCCGCGGAGGGTGACGCTGCCGATGACGGGGAGCGGCGGGCTCCCGCTGTCCTGGAATGTTGAACGGATCCCACGGTCGCCGCGCGTGCACGAGACGGGTCCGACGGTCGCCGCGCGGATCTGGGGAGGGCTTCGGCGTGTGGAAGCACGCCGTTTGCCTCTTCTTAGCTCCGACGAGGCTTCCGGGTGGACGCCGAGGCGGAGGGCGGATGGGGGGATTAGGGGTGCCTGCCGCCACTCCCCTCCGTGTGAGGGGAGGAGGAGACTCAAGTTCCCTCCTAACCTCTCCCAGCAGCATCTTTTTCCCTCTTCTGTTCTTCATTTCTTTCACTCTTCGGGGGCTGCTTGCTCTCTCCTTCCTTCCAAGGAGTTGGCAGATTGGAAGAGGGGAGGCCTTCACGGCTCTCCTTTTTCGTGGTTGTTGCCAACTTGGGAGGTAGCCTTCCTCAATGTTTAAAGGTGGCCTTCCTTCTGCAGTCCCTCTGTCACCTTTGTCACGGGCCACCCGAGCCAATTGGCTCGACCACCTCTTGTCCGAGCCAGTTTCCACACGAGGCAGAGTCAGTGGCTGGACGCGAGGAGATCAAGACCGAGTCAGCCGAGCGATGGCCTCTTGAAGCGGTGTTAGACGGATTTTTACTTTTTGCTATGTGATGTACTAGCATTTGCCTATCTGATGTATCAACAATTGTTTGAATGAATGGAGAGGGAATTTTATTTCATTCAATCTTGCTATACAACTTTAGAAATAGAATCTGCGTAGTGTGCTCGCATTCCATGTCCGGGGAATGGGTTTCCCTTCCATTGTAGCTAACCTGTACGCACCTTTCCCGAGCGTCTCGATCACTCGGTAGGGGCCTTCCCAGTTGGGGGATAGCTTGTCTGCCGCCTCCAGTGGTCGAGAGGCTTCGGCCTTCCTGAGGACGAAGTCCCCCGGTTGGAAACGTCTGTCTCGGACCTTGGCGTTGTAGTATCGAGTGAGGCGGCGCTGGTACTCCGTTGCTCGGACGTTCGCGATCTCTCGGAGTTCGTCTGCCAGGTCAAGGTTCTCAAGCAACTTTTGCCCGTTTGCCTCGGCTGAGAAGCTGATCACTCGGAGAGATGGATTGGCGATCTCTAATGGAACGAAGGCTTCGGTGCCATATACCAACTGAAAAGGGCTTTCACCGATTACCGTCCTGGGGGTCGTTCGGTGCGACCATAGTACGCTAGGTAATTCCTCGAGCCAGCTACCCTTAGCCTTGCCGAGTTTGGTTTTTATGCCTTTTAAGATAGTCTTGTTGGTATTTTCAACCAGCCCGTTGGCCTGAGGGTGGGCGACCGAAGTGAAGTGGTTGCGGATATTTAGGTCAGAGCATCTGTCTCGAAAATACCGAGAGTCGAATTACCGACCGTTATCGCTTACTATCACTCGGGGGATGCCAAAGCGACAAATGATTGATTTCCAAACAAAGCCCCAAACGACTGTCTCGGTGATCCTTGCCATAGCCTCGGCCTCGATCCACTTGGTGAAGTAGTCGATGGCGACGATGATGAACTTCTTCTGGGACTGGGCCATCGGGAATGGCCCAAGGATATCGATTCCCCACCGAGCGAAAGGGTAAGGCTCGGCTAGGGTGACAAGTTCCATAGCTGGCTGATGGACCAAATGGTCGAACCGCTGGCAACGGTCGCACTGCCGTGCGTGAGCCGTGCAGTCGCGCTGCAGGGTGGGCCACCAGTACCCCTGTCATAGCAGGATCCTGGCTAGCAGCCGACCTCCTGCATGCGCTCCGCACAGGCCTTGGTGAATCTCTTGGATGGCTCGGCTTGCTTCGTCGGGACCGAGACACTTCAGGAGGGGACCGGAGAACGATCTTCGGTAGAGAGTGTTGTCGAGGATGACGAAGCGCCGAGCTTGATACTTCATTCGGCGGGCTTCCCGAGGGTCAGAGGGCTCTTGGGAGTCCTATAGCCAGGACAGGTAGGGGGAGCGCCAGTCACTTGGAGTGGCCGAGTCAACAGCGAGGAGCTCCATGTCGATGCTCGGGCGCTCTAGCTCTTCTAGGAGGACCGATCGTGTACCTTCCGGGTCTAGGGAGGAGGCCAATCGAGAGAGGGCGTCCACCCGAGAGTTTTACTCCCGAGCTATCCGGACTACCCCAAATTCCTCGAACTGTTGGGCCAGGCTCTGGACCAACTGAAGGTATTTGATCATGGGTGCCTCCCGAGCTTCGTACTCACCGTTGACCTGACCTGCGACCAGCTGAGAGTCGGTGTGGATCCTGACTCGCTCGACCCCCAACCGTCGGGCCATGCATGCTCCCGAGATAAGGGCCTCGTACTCAGAAGTATTGTTGGATACCTGAAAGTTGAATTTCAAGGCGTACTGTACCTCTATCCCTTTGGGAGACCTCAGGAGGATCCCCGCACCGCTGCCTGTCGAATTGGACGATCCATCGACGAACAGTTCCCAGGTTGGCCCGGTCGTGGTCGGAGGCCTGTCTTCGGCCGGGATGGTGCTTTCGGCAATGAAGTCGACGAGCGCTTGGCCTTTGATTGCTGATCATGGCCGGTACGAGATGTCGTAGGCCCCGAGCATAATGGCCCATTTGACGAGTCGCCCTGAGGCCTCGGGGTGGGCCAGAATCTTCTTCAAAGGCTCGCCGGTTAGCACGGTGATGGGGTGCCCCTGGAAGTAGGGTCGGAGGTGCCTTGCGGAGGTAACCAACGCTAGCACGAGTTTCTCGGTTGCGGGCTACCTCCGTTCGGCCTCATTGAGCACCTTGCTGGTGTAGTAGACCGGTCTTTCGATTCTCGAGTCATTTCTGACTAGGACCGAGCTGACCATGGATGGCGTCGCCAAGAGGTAGAGCAGCAAGACTTCGCCTGGGACGGGCTTGGAGAGCACCGGTGGCGAAGCCAGGAACTTTTTAAGCTCGGCGAATGCTGTCTGGCATTCCTCATCCCATGCGAACGTAGCAGATGCTAGCTTGGGTCCCCTCATCAGTTTGAAGAAGGGCAAGCATCGTTCGGCCGCACGGGACAGGAAACGGCTGAGAGCGGCGACACGCCCTATCAGACGCTGGACGTCTTTAACGCACGTGGGCGGGCGCATGTCCAGGATGGCCTGGACTTTGTCGGGGTTGGCTTCGATCCCGCGCTGAGTGACCAGGAAACCCAGGAACTTCCCGGGTTTTACTCCAAAGGCGCACTTGGCGGGGTTGAGCTTCATGTTGTACTTCAGGAGGGTGCCGAAGGTTTCGGCAAGGTCGGTGAAGTGGTCTTGGGCCTTGGGGGTCTTGACGAGCATGTCATCGATGTAAGCCTCGATGTTCCGACCTAGCTGTCCCTCGAACATGTGATTTACCAGTCGTTGATATGTGGCTCCAGCATTCTTCAACCCGAAGGGCATCCGGGTGTAGCAATACACGCCGCAGTCGGTGATGAAGGCGGTCTTCTCGACGTCTTCTGGATTCATTCTGATCTAGTGATAACCCGAATAAGCATCTAGGAAGCTGAGTATCTCGTTGCCCGAGGTTGAATCAACCAATTGGTCGATGCTCGGTAGCAGATAGCAGTCCTTGGGGGTAGCCTTATTCAGATCGGTGAAGTCCACGCACATTCGCCATTTGCCTGTGGTTTTTGGCACCAGGACGACGTTGGCTAGCCACGTTGGGTACCAGACTGGTCTGAAGAGGCCAGTATCTTATCCCTTGGTGACCTGCGCCTTGATGATCGCCTGCTTCTCGGGCGCATGCTTCCTTCTCCGTTGTTGTACGGGCCTCACGGTGGGGTCGAGGTTGAGCTTTTGCATCACGGTCTTCTCTGGTATGCCAGGGAGTTGATCATCGGACCAAGCAAATACCTGAATGTACTCAGAAAGAAATTTCTTGTATTGCTGCTGTTCCTTAGGTGGTAGGTCGGCTCCGATCCTTACTCCGAGGGCCGGGTCATCGTTTAGGAATATCGTTAGCAATTCGCCACCGGGCTCGATGGTTACGGTCTTTCCTTCGACTCCCTTGGGGCCCTTATCCTTCCCGTCCGACCTTGAGGCTTCCACCAAGATGTTGTAGCACCTTCTAGCCGTGGCCTGGTTACCTCGGACTTCCCCCAACCCATTTTTGGTGGGAAACTTCATTTTCTGGTGATAGGTAGATGGTACGGCCTTTATTCGGCTGAGGATTTTCCGGCCGAAAATGGCGTTGTACGCTATCATACCCTTGATCACTATGAAGTCCACCATGACCGTAACGGTTTTGGGTGGGGTGCCGATGGTGACCGGCAGGCTTAGGGCTCCCCCGGGGTAGGTGGCCAGGCCGTTAAACCTGCAAAGGGGTGTTCGGATCGGGCAGAGCTTGGATGGGTCTTCCCCCATCTTGAGGAAACAGTCATAAGATAATACATCGGGGGCACTCCCATTGTCAACCAGAATTCTATCTACGTTACAATGGTTTATTGTGGCCGAGATAACGAGGGCATCATCATGCGGGGTGTTCAGCCCTTCCAGGTCTTGGTCGGAGAAGACTATGACCTGGGGCTCCCTCGGCGGGCCCCTGGAGGGCTCTAAGGCCTGGCTGGCCCGTTCGGCATGACGCTTCCTTCCTCGACTGGTGTCGCCGCCCGATGCCGTTCCTCCGGAGATGATGTTGATGTGGACCCCTCGGGGGGCGTTGTCGATCTCCTCGGCTGCGTCTCGGTCTTCTTTGCTCCCGGCTGCAAACCGGGCCAGGTGCCCCTGACGGATGAGACGCTCGATCTCGTCTTGGAGCTGGTGACAGTCGCCGGTGTGATGCCCGTGGTCGCCGTGGAACAGGCAATGCCTGTCGCGCTTGTGATTCTTCGATCTCATTGGTTCGGGCTGGCGGAGGAGTCCCGAGTCTTTGATGTCTTCATAGATCTCATAGACTGGCGCGGTCAACGGGGTGTATCGCTCATACCTCCGTTTGCGCTCTCCTTCCCGATCGCGCTTCTTGCCCAAGCCAGGATTTGGCTCGGAGGCCCGCTTCTTGTCCCCCTCCCGACCCGAGCCGGTTATGTCTCGGCAAGCGCTGAGTACTTCTTCGCACTCGGTGTGGCACAGTGCCAGAGTCACTAGCTCGGCAAGGGTCGAGGGAGGGTGGAGGACCAGTTCGCGGCGGAGAATCTCATCCCGGGTGCCCCCGGTAAGAGCGGTCGTGGCCGAGGCCATATCCAGGCGGGGAATTCTGAGGGCTTCCGATTTAAATCGGTGGACATAAGCTCGGAGCCTTTCCCCTTGCGCCTATTTGACGGCCAGGAGCCCCGCTATTAACCTTGGGGGGGCGCTCCCGGCGAAGCTTTCCTTGAAGACTAGCCCGAATTGCCTGAAGTCTCGGATGGACCCAGGGGCGAGGGCCCGGAACCATGCCTGAGCGCCTTGGACCAGGGTGGCCGCAAAGGCTCGGCATTTGATAGGATCCGGCGTTCCATGCAGAGTTACCGGGGCGTCGAAGCTGTCGTAGTGGTCAGCTGGGTCGCCCTGACCATCATAGAGCTTGAAGGTCGGAATGGAGGTTCTGGGAGACACCTCTGCCTTCAAGATGTATTCGGGGAAATGGGATTTCTCCTCATCCTCCGGGAAAGAGGTTTTCTGCAGGGCGCGGAGGGCGCGCTCTTGCTCTGCAAAACGTGTTTCAAAATCCCTCAGTCGGAGGGATAGTTCCGGCTGCAGTCGTGCCGTGGGACTGGGGGGAGCGTCATGGCGATCCTCAGGAACGTCAGCGCCCGGGCGCGGAGCCCTCGCCCCCTGTTTCCCTTTTCTGGGCGTGGAGGAAGCCTCTTGCTCCGGGGGCGGAGGTTATGAGGGTCCTCGACGTTGTTGCGGATGAGCCGCTGACCGCGGAGAGTGAAGCGGCCCCCGGCGGTATGCTGGGACGCACTTCGACGGGGGGGGCTCCCGGACGGGGCGCGGGACCTGGCATCCCTTGCCGCCTGGGCCCTCATGAGCTCCACGAGGACGTCAAGCTTCTTATTGAGGGCCTGGAAGACCTCATTGCCACCATTGGGGGGTACCCCTGTCGCCGTCGGAGGGGGCGGCGGCCCGTTGGTGGGGACGCTGGAGTTGGAGGGAGGGTTCTATGAGGCCCTGGAGGGGCCATCTCCTACCACCACCATGGCCTTACCCCTCTCGCCGGCGGACCTCCTCCCTGAGCTTCTTCTCACCATCTTGGCTCTTCGCGCGTTTCCCACAGATGGCGCCAGATGAAGAGGCAAAATCTCGCGCTGTGTCCTTAGCGGGCTGTGGATCACCAGAAGATGAACTGCAAGACAAGGAAACGTATCAGAGGGCCCAGGGGGTTTCCCTGGGGAAAAACCCTCGGATGGTTAAGTCGGTAGAGCTGTGGTGGAAGCAATAATGGGGAAGAGAAAAACTAGTGCGTGAGATTCCTCTCCACCAGAGGGGTGAAGCGGATTGTGCTCAGGAGTTGGGGTGTATGAGTGCCTTAATGGCCCTTACCTTCCACCGGAGGGTATCCCTGGTTTAAATAGTACGCCGCCTTCAGGAGTCCTGCAAGCTGAGGGGTTTCCGGCGGGAGTTACGTCCTCAACGTGGGCTTTCATGGCCTTATCGTGGGAACGTTATCGCCTCGAAGTCCGGCGGCTTCTTGATTCCCCTGTCCGTTGGGGACTCTTAACGGCAGCACGAACGGATAATTTTCGGTCTGGCCGAGCTTCTGAAACGCCAGCCCTGTCCGGGCGATGAGCATAGCTCGGCGAAAGAGGGGTTGGATAGGTCGGCGAATGCCTGTCTCTCCCGGGCAGGGAAACGGCTTGGGCCGGACCCTCCTTGTGACCTGACCATTACTCGGGCCCTCCGAGCCTAGGGGCCGCCGGGGAGGGTTGGTTCCTCGAGTGTTTGTTCATTGGGCTTTTCTTTCCTAAGTGGGCCCTGAGGGCTGTCACTCAGGTGAGCTTGCCTCGTTGGACCCTGTTGGGTCTTGTTGGGCTACTCTTTGAGTGGGCTACAGAAATCCCCCTCTCCAGATGTTAAAAGTGCCTTTTTAAATGGAGTCATTAAAGAAGAGGTTTTTGTTGAACAACCCCCTAGATTTCAATTTTCTCCTCAACCTGACCAAGTTTTCAGGTTAAACAAAGCCTTGTATGGTCTAAAGCAGGCTCCAAGAGCATGGTATGAAAGATTGACTGAATTTCTGATCAGCAAGGGCTACAAAAGAGGTAAAGTAGATCAAACTTTATTTACCAAGGGTACAAATAAAGATCTCCTCATGGTTCAGGTATATGTAGATGACATTGTGTTTGGATCAACTAAGCATGAACTATGTGTTGAATTCTTTAAAATGATGTCTGCTGAATTTGAGATAAGTTTGGTTGGTGAACTAAAGTACTTCCTTGGCTTGCAGGTAGAACAGCTGGAGGATGGGTGCTTCATCAACTAGACCAAATACACAATGGAACTGTTCAAGAGGTTTGGTATGGAAAACCTGAAGCACATTACAACACCCATGGGTACCAATACCTCACTAGATGCAGATGAGACAGGTAAAGAAGTAAATGCCAAGCTCTATCGAGGTATGATTGGATCACTTCTATACTTGACAGCTTCTAGACCTGATATACAATTCAGTGTAGGAATGTGTGCAAGGTATCAGTCTAGACCTACTGAATTACATTTAGCTGCAGTGAAAAGAATTTTCAGATATTTGTCAGCTACTCATTCTCTTGGTTTATGGTTTCCTGCATCACACACATTTAACTTAGTTGCATACACAGATGCTGATTATGCAGGATGTAAACTAGACAGAAAAAGCACTAGTGGTCATTGTGAATTTTTGGGTGGGTGTTTAGTGTCTTGGGGTTCCAAGAAACAACATTCTGTGGCCCTCTCCACTGCAGAAGCTAAATATGGGGCTGCAGGGAGTTGTGGAACACAAGTCATTTGGATTAAACACCAGCTTCAGGACTACCAAGTAGACCTGGGGTGCACACCTATCCATTGTGATAATACCAGTGCCATTAATCTTGCCAAAAATCCTGTTTTGCATTCACGCACCAAACACATAGAGATAAGGCATCATTTCATAAGAGATGAGGTTTCTAAAAACAATTTTGAACTGATTCATGTAGGCACAGATAATCAGATTGCTGACATCTTCACTAAATCTTTGGATAATGAAAAATTCACAACTCTGAGAAGAGAATTAGGCTTATACAAATTGTCTTAATTGTGTAGTCTGTTCTTTTTGTGAGGGGGAGTTCTGTATGACAGTTGGTTAGCTTTCAGAAATGCTGTGAGTGAGGGGGAGCTGGTTGAGCTGTGAGAAGAAGTGTTCTTTGACAGATTCAAAAAAATTGACCAGATGTGTGTCTTTGCTGGTTTTCATGACAGATCTAGTGTGGTTCTCTTAGACAGTAGAATGTCACTTAATTCTTAAGTCTATAAGTCAGTGATACTAAAGTCCAGTTAGAATCATTCCACTGGTATTCCTTCAGAAATCTGGATTAATTGTAAAAAGTATATCTTCCTACATTGTCAATGATTTTGGTTCAGGCCAAAACCTGTATGTCTTGATATCTGACCCAATCAGCTTGAAATCTAGACTTCAAGATTCACTTCAAGTAATAGTCCTTCTGGTATTATTTTCAATCATTCCATCTCTTCAACACAAGGGCTTAATTAAACAAACATGTCTTGTTTTGTTCACTTAGAAACTGGGAGCTTCATCAATGAAATGAATATTTCTCCTATGTCATGAGGTGTCAAATGCTTAAAATGAATGAAAAAGACATGACAGAGCAATGGTGGCTTGCTGGTGAGTAACTGGGGACTCTGGCCTCTAATCAAGGTGTTTCCTCATGTCAAAAGCCACAGTTACTAACTCTGCTCCATTAATAAAAAAAGGGGGAAGTAATAAGGTACTCACTCTGAGTAACTGGGGATTCAGGCCTCTAATCAAGGTGTCTCCCTAATGTCAAAAGAGTGAATTACTAACTTACTCATTGATCTTCTTGAAAATCATCTCAAAAAAATTCCTTGTTGTTATGCAACTAATGGATTGCTTGTCTTCAATACCTTGAGAACACCTCTTTGACTTTGTCTCTTGTTGTCTTTTTGGATTGTTGACAGTTCAGCAATATCTAGCCATACTTGTTAATTCCTACTCTAAATCATACTCCATGTATGTTGATAAACTTTTCTATCATTCTATTTCTCTAGTGTGTACTGGAGTTCAAGAATCTTCACTTGAGTTTAGCACCTCACTTATTTTCTTAAGACTTGCTCGTGCCTTTCTGCACTAAGAAGTTACTGTACTTCTTCTTCATGTCTCCAGCACTTTCCTATATTCTGCATTTTCTTTCACTGATGTCAAAGGGGGAGAAGAGGTTATGCAATATCAGTAGATCATGTATTGTCATGAGTTTTGGGGGAGTATTGTTCATGAGCTAAGGGGGAGATTACCTTGTCATGTGATGGCTTTATCTGAGAATGGGTTGTAGGGGAGCTGACAGTGAGTTGTGGGGGAGTGGTTTTGGAGAGAGAAGTGCTTCTGTAGTAGTGCTTAACTTGGCTGTGCTTTCACTTGCTTTGAATTTACCTTGATTGTTGAAACTGCAGTTAATTTCTTGTTAAGCTTTGATACTGCTTGATTCATAGTGTTGCCATCATCAAAAAGGGGGAGATTGTTGCATCCCTATGGTTTTGATGATGTCTTACACTATAAATCAATCTTCTATCTCTAGATTAATTCATGCTTCATCATGTAGGACTGTGCAGTTCATATGGTTCTCAGATAGATATGCACTACTTGATCATGTCTGCACATTGTCTGCATAGTCTGGACAGTGATGGGTCGACGCCCCCCTTCTGATTGGTCGACGCCCCCTTTGCTTTCCAAGTCCATACATTGAATTTCATATTCAAAGTATGTACATTGGTCTTCACCTGAAGTCCATACATTGAATTTCATCTTCCAAGTCTATACATCCAGTTGAATCTCAAAGTCTACACATCGCCTTTCATCTTCCAAGTCTATACATCCAGTTGAACCTCAAAGTCTACACATCGCCTTTCATCTTCCAAGTCTATACATCCTCAGTTGAACCCCAAGTCTGTACAACTCTAGTCACAAACCAAGTCCATACATCGCCTTCTGCAAGCATTACCACAAGTATGTACAGCCTGTGCATTGCTTCATAACAAGTCTATACATCCGTGGTTGCGTTCTAAGTCTACACATCCTGCCAGGCCGCACTTCAAAGTCTGTACACTGCGCTGCACTGTATAAGTCCATACACTGGCTGCACTACACAAGTCCATACATTGGCTTGGGCATCCAAGTCTAGACATTGTTTCACTATTCATGCCTTGATTCGAAGTCTGTACAGCGAGCGGCGTTCATCAAATGTACACTGCATGGCGCTCACCAAGTTTGTACATCACTTCAAGCGTTCCAATGTCTATACAAGGCTTGCATCATTAAGTCTAGACATAGCACTGTAGCTTCCCTAGTTGAAGTCTGTACATTGTTGATCGAACGTAAGTCTATACATTCTAACCTATTCCTACGTTCCTTCTTTAGCTACACCCTAAGTCTACACATTGGCAAAGTGTATACATTGTTTATGCAAGTCTGTACAGCCAACGTCTTCATTGATTCCAAGTCTGTACACTGGTCCTCAGGCGTTCCAAGTATGTGCATTGGTTCAGGTTTACCAAGTCTATACAGTGCTTCAATAGTCTCCAAGTCTATAGAGCCTGCCTTCACGTTCAGAGTCTATACACCATTCCTCAAAGGCCAAGTGTATACATTGTCCATATGTTCAAATGTTTCTAGTCTATACAATGGATAGACTCGTTCATGCTTTGTTCATCTCAAGTCTGTACACTGCCTTTCACATGCACTCTCTAATCAAGTCTGTATAGTCCCTTGTTTGCAAGTCTATACACTCTATTCCTTCATACACTTCATAGATGTCTAACATTCCCCTTTGTTACTTTAATGCACTTTACTGCAAGTCCATACACTGAGCTCGCATGAAGAACTTCAACTCTATACACTCTCACACTTGACACACTTGCCTAATTGACATCCCTAAGTCTATACACTCGAGGGCTTCATACACTTCACAGAAGTCCACACATTTCCTATGTTATGATAATGCAGTATTCAGCTAGTCTATACACTGAGGTCGCTTGAAGACTCACAAGTCTATACACTCTCTCAGTGTACACACTTACTCATTTGCTGTTCTAAAGTATATACATTTGTTGATATCTGACTGAACTAACTAATCACATTTCCTTGTCTCTGCCTGCAGATGATTCAGGTCAATGATTGGGCACGTGAACCGAGGATGATGCCTGGCACGTGATCCGACAATGCTCTGGAATGGGAGGGAATGAGACCCACTCCTGTGAAGGCCTAAAAGTCAGGTTGAATGCCATATAAAAGGTGCCTTCTGCAATTAGATGGACTGAACTGGAGAAAAAGCTGAAGAGCAGAATCCCTGAGCAGAAGAAGAAAAGAGAGAGAGCCTCCACGTTCCAGAAAGAAGATAGAGAGAAAAGATTTGAGAGTATTGATGTGAGAGAAAAGTCTGAGTGAGAGAGAAGAGTCCAATTTGCTTCTTCGGAAGCTACATTTGATTTTGGTTTTTCTGAAACGGTTGTTGTTCATCGTTGGTCTTGTTTACATTTCTGTTTTTCCTTTCATTTCTTCATATATCTGATTTCGAGTTATTACCCTCCAGTGTTTGGAGGAAGGGAGCGTTACTCTGGTTCCCCTCTAGGCTGCAGAGGAAGAGAGATCTGTGATCTCTGGTTTTGCCAGTGATGGGTTGTCATTAGTAGGTTCCCTCCGGGTTGGAGGAAGGGAGAGCCATCTCCGGTTCTGGTCTTGCTGGTAGCAGGTCCAGGTGTCAAGCTCTGTGGGTAGCAGAGTTTGGTTGAGGGATTTGTTTCCCTTGGTTGTTCAAGCTGTGTGGCAGCATATTGTTCGCAGACTGAGTCTGCAGTTTTCTAGCAGTGGCTAGTGGAATCCTCACTCTAGTTGGAGTGAGGGGTGGATGTAGATTGTGGACTACAATCGAACCACCTTAAAATCTCTTGTCTCCTCTGTGATTTGCTATTATCGTTTGTGCTCTCCTTCTGTTTGGCCTTGTGTTTTCATGTGGACGGCCTCTTCCAATCGCACCTTATTATTCTGTCTTAGTTTCTTACTGCGTTAGCTATGTTGTTTAGCTATTTCTGAAGGGCTGTATTTCGAAGTAGTGATTTTCCGCTGAAGTTGTTCAAATCGGGAGTGATCTATTCATCCCCCCCTTCTATATCACTCTTCGCTACGCTAACACCCTGAAAACCCCAAAAACTACGATTTTCACTAAACCGGCCCGATCTCCCCCGATCGAGCACCAAACAACGCACAGAAGCAGGGAAAATGTGCAGGAGGAAGTGGCGATCCGTCTCCCTACCTCCACCGATGGGACTAAACCGTGCCGCGAGCTCAAACACCGGCTTTGAATCCACCGTTCGGGATCGCGCCAAAACCACTCCATCCTCGCCCCGTCGCGCACCCAGTCAGCTCCACAGCATCCCCAACACTCGCTCCTAGGTCCTCCGTCTGCAGCCGGAGTCGAGGAAGCTCGAGAGGAGAGAAAACGAGAGAGAGAGACGGCGGCGGCGAAATGAGAAGGGAAGAGAGAGGAAGGAAAAGAAATAGGAAAAAAAATTAAGAATTTTCCTAATTTTTGAAAAATCTGATTGTAGGCCCTATCTCTGAAAAATACGCAAAAATAGTCAAAACGACCGGCTCGGAGAGTACCTTGTCGCTGCAGCATCCACGAGTCGATGAACTGACAAATAAACTCACCGTAGGGTTCCGTAACTAGTACGAGAGAAAAACCCACACGGCTCGTAAAGCTCAACTCGGAAGCCACAAAACCGAACCGAAACTCACTGAAACAAATCCGAAAGATCCAATAAAGATCTACCAAGGATCCAGCGCATTACAAACGGTCTCTATTAAACCGTTCAATTGTTGCACAACCCAATTTAGGACCGTTTATCCTTTGACACCGAACTGGGCTTTCCTGTGGCCCCGTTCACTTCCACGGTCCAGTATTAGACCTTTTTGTTATAAGTGGCCCAAATGTGACCGTGTACCCTCCAGCTTGTGATTTCGCGTGGTTTCTTGTGTGCCTCGGTGGTCGGGCCAAGAGTGGCTTTTATTACTTTTAACCCTTGATTGTTCTCATTATATATTGGAACTTTCATATCTTTTCTGGCCGAATCCTGTGAATGTCTAGACATAACTTGAGATCTTGGATCCACCAAATCAATGCCAACGCATCAAAAGGGCCTGGTCTGGTCCTGGGAAGAGCGTCCGAAAAGTACTAGTGCCTTGGGGAGTTGTAATGACATGGTGAGGCATTGCACCGAGTGCATGACTAGCGTGATGTCTACGACAATTCATTTACTCGACTCGTTTTCTTGAATTTAAGGTATTAATTTCCTCCATGGAAATATTTACATGACTTGTTTGTTACATGCTTAATCGTCTAGTCTCTGGATACGCTATATTCTTGTTCTTTTAGTCTGAGCAATTCATTGTCATTATTCTTTTATTTTCTCGCATAGGTTGACGTAATTGGTTAATTACTTAAATATTGCCTGCTATTACCTACTGAGCGTTCGCTCACCTAGTTGTTTTTCCCCCTTTCAGGTAGCTCAGGTTAGGACTCTCAAACTGATGGGGATGGGTAGGAGTGAAGACCCTGGAGCAAACCAGCTAGAAGGCCTCGTGGAGTCAATTTAGTTAGTTTGAGTCTGAGTGATGTAGTTGTGTTCTAGAGTTGTAATTTTGTTTAAGTAAGTGGTTATGTAACTATGTTAAGTTGGTAGATATTGAGATTTTCTTGGTATGTTAATTGAGGATGATCGTGAAACTCATTATGTATAATTAATTGGCATTTAATGGGTATGATGAAATTAATTCTGACAATGGTATTGAGCTGAATGTATGGATTCGCTAACCCAAGGCATAGCATGTCTGAAAATCAACATATTTTAACTATTTTCTGCTGCCGCGTTCCGATATTCCACGTCGGGGCGTAACAGTTTGGTGGTATCAGAGCCTAGGTTTTCTAAACTTCCTAGGTTCCCTAGTGGTGTCTTAGAACCATTTCTAGTTAAAAGTTTAAGATTTCTGCCCAGTGAGATTGGGTAGAGACTCGGGTTGAGTTAATAAATTTGACTCTAGAAAAGTCCTGCTAGGTGGTTCTAATTAATTATTCCACGTGTAGGGTTCGTGCAATGGCGGCAAAACGTGCACAATGGAGAGACATGCAGCGTATGGTGCAAGGTTTGACTCAATCCCTTCAACAAGTGGCCTAGAGAGGAGCAGCACACTAAGGAGCTGGTGATCTTCATCGAAATTTTAGAGGCTTGAATCCCCCACGTTTTGGTGGATCGGCGGATCTCGATGAAGCCGAGAACTAGCTAAAGGAGATAGAGCGGGTTTTTCGAGTGATGTAGTGCAATGACCAAGATCGAGTTCTTTTGGTGACATTTTAGTAAGAACGGGATGCATGTGCTTGATGGGAAGCAGTTGAAGCTGCACTCGAAAATCGACGTACAACATAGGATGAGTTCAAGGAACACTTTAATAGCAAATACTTTTCAGACCGGGTGCAAGAAAAGAAGGCGGTGGAGTTCGCTGCTTTAAAACAAAGAAATTTGTCTGTTGCCAAATATGAAGCTCAGTTTTCCAGGCTATCTCGCTATGCGACTCATTCAGTCTCTATTGAGAAGATGAAGGCCAAACGATTTCTTAATGGGTTGAAGCTACATTACATCAACCAATTGGCACCTATGGAGATCCAGACTTATGCCAAGATGGTGAGAAAGGATCAAGTTCTGGAGGATACCCTGGAGATGATGGAGAGGATCCGAGGGAAAAACCCCAAGAAATAACAGACCACTAGTTCCGGGAACTTTAAACCCTGTAATGACAAGAAGAGACCGAATGGCGGGTCTAGCTCGTGGAAAGGTAAGATGCCGAAAAATGATGAGAAGAAGCCTGGTCCGATTGTACCATCCAAGGCCCATTGCAAGTATTATGACCGCCCAGGTCACAAGATGGAGGAATGTTGGCGCAAGTTAGGCACTTGTTTATGTTGCGGAAGTCGGGACCATCGTATTCCAGAGTGTCCCCTCATGTCGGACCAAGCTACACCAACCAAAACACAAGGAGGTCAGAAGCGCCAGGGCAACCTCCAAGCAGAATAGGAAGATGAGACATGAACCACTGAGGAGGGTGGACTTGTGGAAGGTACACTTATTATTTGTTAAAAGCCAGCTTTTGTTCTATTTGACACGGGAGCAACACACTCTTTTATTTCTCAGAATTTTGCTAAGTCTTTAGCTGTGAAATCTGTGTTAATGAATTCTCCACTAGAAATTTCAACCCCCATTGGTTCAAGATCAGCAATTAAATATTGCTACCCTTCTAGTAAGGTTATGGTTAGTGGGTAGAATATGTCGGCTGATTTGGTTTGTATGGAAATGAAGGATTATGATGTAATCCTAGGAGCAGATTGGTTGGCTAAATATGAGGCCAATATCCATTGCAGCACCAGCTCTGTGTCTTTTTCAGGACACCCCGAGCTTTCTTTTATTGGAGATAGGCACTCTAAATCCATGTCACTTATTTCGGCTCTTCGAGCTAAGAAGTTATTAAAGAAAGGATGTCAGGCTTTCCCAGCCTTGTTTTCTTTAACCCCTAAGAAGGAGATTGAGATTAAAGACATTCCTGTTGTTCAAGATTTCCCAGATATCTTTCCCGAGGATTTGCCAAAACTTCCACCTGAGAGGGAGGTAGTCTTTTCTATTGATCTAATTCCTAGCGCGTCCCCTATTTCTAAAACTCTGTATCGTATGTCTCCTGTGGAGTTGAGAGAGTTAAAGCGACAATTAATGGAGTTGCTCGAAAAGGGGTTTATTCATCCAAGTACATCCCCGTGGGGAGCCCCAGTGTTGTTCGTTCGGAAGAAAGATAGTTCGATGAGGCTATGCATTGACTTCCGGCAATTGAACCAGCTTACTATAAAGAACAAGTACCCATTGTCTAGAATTGATGAACTGTTTGACCAGATAACTGGAGCATAATAATTTTATAAGATTGATCTTCGATCAGGATACCATTAGCTACGGATCAGGGATGAGGATATCTTTAAAACAGCCTTCCGTAGCAGGTATGGGCACTTTGAATTTGTAGTAATACCGTTTGGACTTACAAATGCCCCTGCAGCTTTTATGCAGTTGAAGAATAGCGTGTTTCGACCCTACCTTGATCAGTGGGTCGTAGTGTTTATTGATGACATTTTGATATACTCTAAAAGTGAGGAGCATGCTAAACATTTGAGGATGGCATTGTAATTATTAAGAGATCATCAATTGTACGCCAAGTTTAGAAAATGTGATTTCTGGTTACAGGAAGTGTCTGTTCTAGGACACATTATCACTAAGGAAGGTATTTCTGTTGATCCGTCGAAAGTAGAGGCAGTAAAGAACTGGGATAGACTTGCAAATGTAACTGAAGTAAGAAGTTTTCTAGGCTTGGCAGGTTACTATCGGAGGTTTATCAAGGATTTCTCCAAAATTGTAGTACCTTTAACTAGATTAACCCGTAAAGAGAAACAATTTAATTGGTCCGAAGATTGTCAACGGAGTTTTCAGACTCTGAAGGAATGTTTAACCACTGCCCCTGTTTTGGCCTTACCTTCTGGAGAAGGAGGTTTTATCGTTTACACGGATGCTTCAGGTATTGGCCTAGGTTGTGTGCTTATGCAGCATGGGAAGGTGATAGCTTATTCCTCTAGGCAGCTAAGGAAACATGAAGAGAAGTATCCTCTCCATGATTTGGAGCTAGCAGCTGTAGTGTTTGCCTTGAAGATTTGGAGGCACTATTTGTATGAAGAAACATTCACGGTGTTTTCAGATCATAAGAGTTTGAAGTACTTATTTTCTCAGAAGGAGCTTAATATGAGGCAGAGGAGATGGCTTGAGTATTTAAAGGACTTTGATTTTTCTATAGAGTATCATCTTGGAAAAGGTAATGTGGTGGTAGATGCTTTAAGCCGCAAGCCGGTAGCAAAATTATCAAGCCTCATGTTGCAAGAATGGAGACTGCTGGAACAGTTTGCTAGTTTATATCTCAATGTTAGTGAGGATCGGGTCTTGATCGCACAGATATAGCTTCGTCTAGAGTTATTGATGGAAATCAAGTCCTTAAAAGAAAATGATCCGATGTTGGTAGAGATCGAGTAAAGTCTAAGTAATAGACCTGATTTTTTGTTAGCCGATGACGGAAGATTGTTATTTCAAGGAAGGAACTGTGTACCTGATGTAGCTGAAGTAAAAAGCAAGATCTTGGAAGAAGCCCATAGGTCCAGGTACACTATTTATCCTGGAGGTACTAAGATGTACCGAGATTTAAAGAGAACCTTTTGGTGGCCGAACATGAAAAAGGAAGTCGCAGAATTTGTAAGTAGATGCTTAGTGTGTCAGCAAGTAAAGGCTGAGCACTTCAGACCTACTGGGAAGTTGAAGCTACTTGATATACCGTAATGGAAATGGGAAAGCATTGGCATGGATTTTATCAATCGGTCTACCTAAGACTCGTAGTGGATTTGATGCGATATGGGTCATTGTGGATAGACTAACTAAGTCCGCTCATTTCTTGTCCATTAAGTCCAAATGGACCATTGACGTTTTGGCTGCTTTATATATGAAGGAAATTATAAGACTTCATGCGATACCAGTAAGTATTGTGTTAGATAGAGACCCAAGGTTCACTTCACACTTTTGGAGAGGATTACAAGAATCATTGGGAACCCGTCTGAACTTCAGCACTGCCTTTCATCCTGAAACAGATGGACAGATAGAAAGAACAAATTCGATTGTGGAAGACATGTTAAGAGCTTGCGTGATTGATTTTGGAGGCAACTGGCAGGAGCACTTAGCTTTGATCGAGTTCACCTACAATAATAATTACCAGTCCAGTATCCAGATGGCTCCGTTTGAAGCTCTTTATGGAAGAAGTTGTCGATCACCTCTGTGTTGGGATGAGGTGGGCGAGAAACAATGGTTGGGACCAGATCTCATTTCAGAATCAACCAAGAGTATTCGTATTATCTAAGATCATCTGCAAGTAGCCCAATCAAGGCAGAAAAGTTATGCGGATTGTAGAAGGAGAGCTTTGGAATTTCAAGTCGGCGAGCATGTGTTCCTGAAGGTTTCACCTATGAGAGGAATTCGAAGGTTTGGCATTCGTGGCCAGCTAAGTCCGAGATATGTTGGCCCTTTCGAGATTCTGGAAAGAGTGGGAGAAGTTACTTATAGATTAGCTTTACCACCTTAGTTATCTGGAGTACATAATGTTTTTCGCGTATCTATGTTACGGAAATATGTTAATGACCCCGCTCACATCATTCAGCATATGGATCTGGAGTTAAAGGAAGATCTGACTTATGAAGAAAGACCTATCAAGATTTTAGACCGCAAGCAACAGCAACTCAGGAATCGTTCCATACCTATGGTCAAGGTTCAGTGGAGCCGACGTGGAACTGAGGAAGCTACTTGTGAATCTGAAGATGCTATTCGGAAGCAATACCCTGAGATGTTCTGAGGTCAGTTGTTTCACTCCCCAATTTCGACAAGAGTAGTGAATTTGGAGGACCAAAATCCTTAAAGAGGGGGAGGGTGTAGCACCTTGGTATATTATTAAATAAAATAAAGGGAAATTATAAAGATATTCATGGAAATTATGAGAGGTTAAGTTGCAATCAATTTATTAAAATCAAAAAAAAATATAATCACGTAGAGGGAAAATAGTTTTTACTTTTGTTCTTTTGGGTCTGACCCTAATTAAAATTTTAAGCTAGCCGAATAAAGGGAATTAGGGCGAAATCCACATTTTAACCTATCAGACCTTGGATCGTAGAATTCGAACCCAATACCTGACCATTTGAGCTCAAATCGGACCCAAACGGACGACCTCTATGAGGAGATTGTTTCCCCTCTATTCCCAGCCGAAACCCAAAACCCTAGACTTCGAATTTTGAAGGCGAGCGGCGGCGTGACTGGGTCAAGGCGCGAATCTCGCGCGACTGGCATCGTGGACTCTATCCTCTTGATAGATCCCTCTAGGAATCGATTCATCCTATAAAACTAACCCTAAGGACTCCTAGCATCGATGTTTGGTAGCTGCGGCTGACGAGGAGCTCGATCGAGGGAGAATTTAGGCGTGTTCTTGGGTGTTCTTCGCGCGACCGGTCAACGACCATCGTCCCTCTTCTTCCCTTGTTTAAGGTAGGTTCTAGTAGACCAAACCTCAAATATAATATATGGTTAGATTCATCTCCGATCCCTCTTTCTAATGATACCAAAAGCACCAAATGTGGTTCTGTATCATGTGAGTATTAGTCGTCTTAGCCAGAGCATGTTAAAATTAGGGTTTATCATGTTGTTCTTGAATTAAAGTTAGGGTAGCAGGCTTAAATGTCCTAATTAATCATCCTATATCATGCATCTTTTCATCTTCTTTCTAGTGGTATGCTTTTGCCCAAATTATATACTTTGTATGTCACGAATTTCGTGTTGCAAGTAGATTTTGTCATGGTCGTGGAGGTTCGAGCGTGACGTTCTGAACACGGCTCAACAGGAACCGTCCACCATTAAGTGGCCCCTCGATAGACCGTGCGGTCTTGGGGAGCGGTTGTGGTTTAACCGTTTACTATGTTTTTGACGTTTAAATTCTTCAAGTATTTAGACAGCCCAACGACAGACCGTGGAGTTGGGCAGGCGGTGTTTTTACAGACCACGCAGAGACCTCAGCGGCCCTTCGATAGACCGCTTAGGGCCTGTATGGCTTTCGGGCCTACATGACCTGAACGGCCTATCGACAGACCGCTCAGTCCCGTTCAATAGTTCTGGATAGACCGTCCTGGTCACTAAATTGTTTTAAATATTGATTTTTAAGCATGATTAGTATGCTAATGATAGGGCAGAAACCCACAATAAATTGGAACTTATAGAAACTAATTAATGTACACATCTTGATTTGGGTTACTTTTATTCTTCTTCCAATCGTATCTCCTTCATTCTTATCAAGTGTAAAGCATGAACCTACATCATGATTGTTAATGAGAATAATGATATTAGGAATGTTTTGACAGTCACTCCACTCCGGTGGAACTGACTGACCGCTATATCTTATTTTTCGATGGTTCACTAGCCCTCAATTTCTTATAATGGTTGGGACTCTCCATCGGATACTCCTTCCGTCGGACTAGGACCTCCATTATGAGATCTCCATAAGCCCCCGCGAGCCTGGGATTCCCACTAGGACGCCGGATGGGTTATACCCCCAAAACTTGAACCGTTGGACTCTATCGAACTGCGCAATTTTGCCAAGCCCGAAATTGGACTGTCTTGTTATTAACGGCCCTTCTGGGACCGTTCTGTCATTAAGCAGTTCACGCATGACCGTTTGTCACTATGAATGGCCCTTGGGTGACCGTGTATACCTTCTTTTTGGGTGCATCGAGCTCAGTTGTTCACGGCCCTTAGTGGACCGTTCTATCTTTTGAGCGGCCCATTTTAGGACCGTTTAGTTTCATAACTCTGGGCCTTGTTCTTTCAAACCCAGAGCGGCCTTCAGCGGTCTCTATTAAACCTTTCAATTGTTGCACGGCCCAATTTAGGACCGTTTATCCTTTGACACCGAACTGGGCTTTCCTGTGGCCCCGTTCACTTCCACGGTCCAGTATTAGACCTTTTTGTTATATGCGGCCCAAATGTGACCGTGTACCCTCCAGCTTGTGATTTCGCGTGGTTTCTTGTGTGCCTCGGTGGTCGGGCCAAGAGTGGCTTTTACTACTTTTAACCCTTGATTATTCTCATTATATATTGGAACTTTCATATCTTTTCTGGCCAAATCCTATGAATGTCTAGACATAACTTGGGATCTTGGATCCACCAAATCAATGCCAACACATCAAAAGGGCTCGGTCTGGTCCTGGGAAGAGCGCCCGAAAAGTACTAGTGCCCTTGGGAGTTGTAATGACATAGTGAGGTATTGCACCGAGTGCATGACTAGCGTGATGTCTACGACAATTCATTTACTCGACTCTTTTTCTTGAATTCAAGGTATTAATTTCCTCCATGGAAATATTTACATGACTTGCTTGTTACATGCTTAATCGACTAGTCTCAGGATACGCGATATTCTTGTTCTTTTAGTCTGAGCAATTCATTGTCATTATTCTTTTATTTTCTCACATAGGTTGATGTAATCGATTAATTACTTAAACATTGCCTGCTATTACCTAATGAGCATTCGCTCACCCAGTTGTTTTCCCCCCTTTCAGGTAGCTCAGGTGAGGACTCTCAAACTGATGGGGATGGGCAGGAGTGAAGACCCTGGAGCAAACTAGCTAGAAGGCCTCGTGGAGTCAATTTAGTTAGTTTGAGTCTGAGTGATGTAGTTGTGTTCTAGAGTTGTAATTTTGTTTAAGTCAGTGGTTATGTAACTATGTTAAATTCTTAGATATTGAGTTTTTCTTGGTATGTTAATTGAGGATGATCGTGAAACTCATTATGTATAATTAATTGGCATTTAATGGTTATGATGAAATTAATTCTGACAATGGTATTGAGCTGAATGTATGGATTCGCTAACCCAAGGCACAGCATGTCTGGAAATCAACATATTTTAACTATTTTCTGCTGCCGCGTTCCGATATTCCGCGTCGGGGCATGACCCTGTCTAGAAGGATGTCCTTCTTGTCTATGGGAATTGGCGCCCTAGAGAGGGGTGCCCTTTAATTTGTGCCCTTGCACAGGGCACCCATTATCTTGTTGGCCCCTAGCAAGTGGAATTGGTGCCCTTGCATTAGGGCACCCATTCCTATTGCTTAGGAAACAGGTTGGCCCTCTTCACGTGTGGTTCTATAATGCATATATATATATATATATATATATATATATGGGGATTGGTGGCCCCTGAAGGAATTAGCGCCCTTCCATGGGTGCTCTATTTACCTAATTGCCGCCCTGGTAAGGGGCTCCCATTCCCTTCCATTTTGGAAAAATGAAACCTCTATACGTGTGGTCTATGTGTGGGTATTTAAGTGATGTTGGGCCTCTTAAATGCAGGTATATTTATATAGTGGCCCTCATAAGGTATAGTTCTTTTTATAAGGCCTTCATGTAGAATTATTTATTTAGGAAAAGTTCAACTTTCTCTATCATTTGTATCCGGGCTGCTACATAGATCTCATATTTTTCAAACAAATCAGTATAAGCATCCTCCCACTCTTCAACGGAAAATTTTTCAAAGGGAGTAGTTACCTATTCATTGTCTTCATTTGCCATCAGGCATAGGTTGTCCTCATCTTCATTTACAGAAGAGTCCTCATCTTCCTCCTCCTCATCGCTCCAGGTACTGATCATTGCCCTGGGCTTCTTCCCTTTTGCCTTGGTCATCTTCTTGAGAAGCTCGGGGCATTCTCCTTGCATATGCTCGGGTATCTTCCACTGGTAGCAGATAACTTTGTCAGATTTCTTAACTTGTTTAGGTTTAAGATTGGAAACTCTGTTTACCTGTGACGACTGTTTCTTCTTCTGGAATTTACCTCTATTTCTTAAGAATCTTTTAAACTGCCTGGTGAGCAGAGCATGATCACCTGGGCTACCTTCTTGAACATCATCTTCATCATCCTCATCGGACTCATCGGTGCTCTCAGAGACCTTGAGAGCCGCTAGCTTTTTTTTCTTGTGATCTTCCTCGTTCCTTCATAGATTGAGTTCATATGTCATGAGCGATCCTATCAACCCATCAACTGTCACCACTAACAGATCCTTCGAGCCTTCAATCACGGTGGCTTTAGTGTGCCACGTTTGTGTGAGAGATCTCAGTATCTTTCTAACAAGTTCACTGTCAGAATATTCTTTACCCAATGATTTTAGACAGTTTGTTAGTTAGGTAAGTCTGGCATACATTTCAAAAATGGACTTGGCAGGTCTCATCTTGAACATTTCATAGTCAGAGATTAACATGTTGGCCTTGGTGGCCCTTACCTCAGAAGTTCTTTCATAGATCAGTTGTAACTGATCCCACATTTCTTTTGCCAATTTGCAAGTCGACACTCTGGAGTATTCTATAGGATGGATGTCGCAATCCATTACGTTCATCGCGCTCCAGTTAATCGTGGACTTCTTTATTTGGTCAACGGTCTAGGTGTCCTCTTCTTCAGGCAGTTCAAAGGGACCTTGACTCACTACCCGCCAGATTTGGTGATCTTGGGCACAAAGAAAAACCTCCATTCGGTTTTTCCAGTATGTATAATTTACCCCATCAAAGAATGGGGGTCGATTGATAGAGTGTCCCTCAGCTACAAAGCTGCGAGGGGCATTCCCATCAGATCTTCCCTAGTCGTTAGACCACATCTCTAGGGAACCCACTCTGATACCAATTGATGAGTGGTATGAGTGGATCTAGAGGGGGGGAGAATAGATCCCCACCAACAATACTTGACCACTTAAAAGTTCAAAAGATTGCAGAACAGAATGAACAACTTAAGCTTGGTTGCAGATTAGAAAACTTGTTGTTCGAGAGTGGAATATTGTGAGACGCACTTACTAGATGATTGCACCTGTGAAGGAGGTAGAAGAGATAGAGTAAACCACAGCAAACCACTGCTCAGGGATTTTTGGGTGGTTCGGCTGCTATCTAGCAGACCTACATCCACCCCTCACCAACCTGGTGAGGATTTCACACTTCGCCGAAGGAAAACACACACACACACACACGTGGAGCTAGTCCACTACAAGCGCTGACAAACAGCTTGCATGAGGAACAAGCTCCTCGACCACACACGGCTACACAACAGCCAGAACACACTCCGGTCCCTAAAATAGGGTACCAAAAAAATGTTGCAATATCAGTAACCACACACGAAAAAAGTAGAAGAGAAATCTCAAAAACAAAAACTCAAAACAAGGAAACCGAAATGTAGCTTCTGATAGAAGTCAAGAAGCTAAAAAATGAAGGTCTGAACTCTGATCTATAGCTACTACGTTTTTATCTCTTTTTTAGTGGGCAGGCAATAATGCGAAGGAGGATTCTCTTAAGGTGCTCTCATGACTTCCTTCTTGGCTTTTGGAATCACATAGGCCAACTCAATTCAGGTGTTATTCAAACAAGCTCAGGGCATCTCCGCTCTTCCCACACTTTGTTCTTCTCTTGGGCGATAGGTCCGTCTTTATAGAAGAAAGACGTGGAGAATCCCCTTCTTCCATATCTATTTTGTGATTGGCTTCTTTTGGGATCTGCCACCTGATTGGTCCATGTTTATAGAATAGGAATATGGAAAGTCCCTTTTTCAAGATCTATTTTTTGATTGGTTCTTTTAGAGGCTGCCACCTGATTGGTCCATGTTTATAGAATAGAGACATGGAAAGTACCTTTTTCTAGATCTATTTTCTGATAGGTCCTTTTCATAAAAGTAATATGTTGTGTGCCTTGCATGTGGATATTAAAGATAACTAAACTTTATGAGTGTATCTTTATGATGATGACTGCTGCTATGGATCTATGCTTCAAAGTTTAGATGACTTGCTTCAAGGTTGAAGTTCATGAGGTTTTTGAGCTTTTATATGTTTAAGCGATTCCATAAATGCATATCATTGGATTTCAGTTCTTATGATGTGAATTTGTTTGACGAGCTTGCTTATTACATCCATGGATTATCTCACTTGACTTCATATGTGAAGTTTTAAAGTGCTGACAAATGTCGAACAGGGTGAAAAGAAGAAGTTTCAAGAAGAGGAGTCGACTCCAATATCATTTGGAGCCGACTCGGCAACTGTTTCGCAAGGCATTTCACCCGGCAGAAGAAGCAAGCCAATATCAGTGACAAATATGTTGTACCAATGTGGTTTTGATGATGTCAACCACTATGAGTAATCTGATGCTGCATTGGTATAGCTTTGTGGTTTTGATCATGTCACACAATAAGTCATCTATGCATGATAGAAATGAATTTTATCCTTGATTGAACCATTCATGATAAAATGAATAAATGGAAGTCGACCCTAAGTGTCGACAATTATCTTCGCATATGGCTAGGCCTGCATCTGTGCACACATTGTTTTATGCATTAACCTCGATGCATCACGCTGTAGAGGTCTGTGCATTTCATTGCTTAGGTCGGTGCAGGTTTAAACCGTCAAGGCCAAAGGTCTGTGCAAGTGTTCATATAGCTGGACTTAAGTCGGTGCAACTAGTACTAGCAGGCTTGTGCACATCCCGTGCAATTGTCAAAGGTCCGTGCATATCACTATTCACAATGCACTTAAGGTTTGCACAAAACACTGTTCAGGTTGAAGATATTCTTGCTGCCATAGGAGCCAAGGTCGGTACAATTCACTATTCAAGTCAGTGCATCCTTTGTTTGTCTGAACTAAGTCTGTGCATCTCACTGTTGTTGTCAGTGCATTGTGGACACACTAAAATTTGAAAAGAATCTTTTCATTTATTGATAGGGGTTAATTTAGTGTGAGGGCGTGCCAGTCACCTAGGTGACGATTTATTCAGGCTTCATGGAAACCCATGGTGCGCGCGATCTGACTAATCAGACGATTGTGTAGTTCGGCTCGGGATCAAAACTCGCCCTGCCATAAAGGCCATGACGTTATTTACATCCCCCATACGGGGGAACACCCTTGATTAATTACCGGGAATAAGGGCCCTACGGCCTGAAATTCATGGTAACAAAGTGAGAGCAAAGGTCTCGGATCACGTTTAAACAAACCCGCATTGGGGCGCAAATGTTCATAGATACATATATGTTGGTTACTCATGGACCGTTTCATCTCCGGACAGAAGTCCGTGTTTGCAGCATAAAGGACGATGATAAAACCACACGGATGTCTGCCGTGGGTACGGCAAGTTTAATGCGGGTGCGGGATCGGATCCCGACAGAGGTGGGTCAAGCTGGATGAACTATTGACCCGAGATGGTTTCGGATTATGGCCATAACGGGGTTCCCGAGGTCCACGTCCGATGCCATGGGGCGTCAATGCTTTTCTCTTCAAGCACAGTCCGGGGAAGTGAAGTGTTAAGTGTGAAGCCCGAGCTCGCCTTCGTGCGGCCCTCGCACGCGGTCAGGTCGCGGGGGTTTGCGGGGGCAACGCCCCTTGCCGGGGTTTGCGGGGGCTGAGCCCCCGGAAGAAATTTTGATTATGGCAGGGGCAATATTACTTATTCACCAACGGGTGTTTCATTTTTTTTATTCGTTAGTTTCAAGTATTTTCTTTTATTTTTGTTAATCACTTCTTTTCTTTTAGGCACGCCGGTAAACAAGGCAAGAGGAGAAAGGGCGTGCCAGATTAAGGGTGAGTAGGGAGCGCGCCGGTTAGATACACCCATGGGGGGCGCGCCGGTTTAAGGGCCAATCAAGAAGAAGGCGCGCCGGATTGAGGCTCAAAGTGGGTAGTGCGCCAGATTAAGGCCCAAAGAAGGAGGGCGTGCCGGTTTTGTAGGGTGAACAGTAGGGGGGGCACTATTCATTCCAAGGATTTGAAAGTTGTTTTGAGTGTAATGCTATTCCGGCGCGGGGGGGGGGGGGGGGGGGGGTAGCGCGCCAGATTAGTCCGCGCCGGATTAAGGAGCGCGCCGGGATAGCTTCCGTGAGGGTTTTCTTTCATTCTTTTATGCTTTATTTCTTCTTTTTGCTTTTGTTCTTATTCCATCAACCTGTAGATTGACTTTTTCATTGGTTTATTCCCTTAATTGATAGATTAAGTTGATAGAGAGGGAGGTTAAAGTGTTTTAATCGTTTATTAAGGTGAACGAGCATGAAGATTGAATGTTTTATTAGGAGGGTTGGTGCAGGAACTGAGAGATTCAGTTGTGATCAGGGGCTTCAAGCATATGCAGCTCTGGCCCTCGGGGAGTTTAGTTTATTTGCTTGTTCTTGTTGTTCTGCTCTTGATTCTGGTAAAAATTCGGCAGCATCTCCCCCGGACTGAGGCTTGCCAAAGAAAATAGAGGAACACCAAACTGATTGCTCTGGGGTGGACCTCAAAATGCAGACCTCACGGCAGTCTGATAACCCAGATGTGAGTGTGGAAGAGCTCGAGGACTAGCCTTCAAGAGCTCTCACAGCTCACTGGTGATGATTTCATTAACGTTCAAGCGGGGAAAATGTGTGCCACGAGAGGATTTAGATGTTCATCCCTTCGATGGGTTCCTCTGAAGGCCGTGCCACAAAGAGGCAGGTCTCCGAGGTCCCTGGATGATAAGAAAACCAAGAGAAAGGGGAGGAGGTCAAAGCAGAACACCATATATTGCAAAAGGGCTTTTCTTTTTATTCATCCGCAAGGGGAAAGACAATGGGGAATCTACCCCAAAGCAAAAAAAGGGGAAATACATCAAAGAGAAGGGAAGAAATACATTGACGGGGGAGGGGGAATGGAGCACAAGCTCCTCCCCCTCCGATCTCACCTCTCTTTTCTCACGCTCAATCTCTCTCTATTTTTTTTTACCTAGCAGGTGCAGGGACGTGGCTTCTTATCTTCGGGTGGCCTTTTCTTCTCACTGAGTTTCTTCTTCTCTTTGGGTGCCGGCTTCCTTTCCTAATGGCCAGCCAGCCCGTTTCTTTGTGGAACAGGTAGAGTATATATAGAACGGGTTGCCCTTTCTTTGCTTGAATGGAAGAAACTCTCGCTCCTTGCTTTTGTTTACCGAACGAACGGGATTGACATGCCACGATGTCATTCGTTGATTTGCACAGTACGCTGGCATTCGTCTGAGAACGAGATGTTCGTGGGTTTTTCAGGAGATCTTCTGCTGCTTCCACCATCGATGCATGCCTTTGCCGCTGCGCTGTCAAATGGATGTGGAGACAGAGCTTCGAGCATTGAATGCCCGTGGAGGTAGGGCTTCAGATCATTGAATGCCCTCTTAGCACTAGACTGATGCAAAAATAGGGTATCGACTGGCGAATGGGATGATCATTCGGTTAAAATGGCGTGGAGTTGTGCGCGTCAGATTAGCAGCACACAAGGGGCGTGCCGGTTTGGAATGAGAAGGGGGGGCGCCGGTTTAAGGCTGTTGGAAGGAGCACGCCGGTTTAAGGCCTAAGCAAGGGCGCGCCGGTTTAGACCTCGTCTCCGCTTCGCGGCCATTCAGGCGATTAGTTGTGCTCCTGAAGAACTTCAGCTGTAATGCTCCTGCTCCGAGGTGTTTAGCTCAGAGTTTTTGAATCCCGATTCGGGACTTTGAGTGATTTTCGGCACAAGCCAAACCCGTGTCCGAGTTTTCAAGCTTCTGATTCGGCCTTTGGCCATGCCGACTGGAGAGCCGGGGTTGTCTCTTTTGCCCGAGGGGCTTCTTTGTTGGGTGGCGGAGCACCGGGTATATATTCGTCTTGCTTGGGGGAGGTACAGAGTTTATTCGGCCTTCCCATCTTCAACTTGCTCTTGACATGTCGAGACGTTTGTGCCACAAGAACATTCTTTTTCTTCTCTTCTCTTTTATGATGCCCACATGCATGTAGGAGTCAAGGTCGGTGCAGTCTCTGCTATTGCTATGCATTAGGTCGGTGCACATTCTATCATCTAGCATATAGGTTGGTGCAGAATTGCATTATGCGTAGAATAGGGTCGGTGCACATTCTCTTGTGCAATGACCAAGGTCAGTGCACATTTGGTTTATGCTAGACCGAGGTCGGTGCAAGTAGCATCTCATGCATTCACACGGTCGGTGCAAGTCTTGCCTTGTGCTAACCAAGTCGGTGCACGTCCTGTGTTACCACATAAAATGTTTGTGCACATTTTGTTGAACAATGTCTAAGGTCTGTGCAATATTGCTTGGTTTGCACATAAGGTCGGTGCAACTCCTGTTGCTGCACGTATATAAGGTCGGTGCATGTGTCTATGTCATTAGCTATAAAGTCTGTGCATACATGCATGCATGAATAGGTATGTGCATTCTTTGCATATACCACATTAGGTCTGTGCATACCCTCTCATATGTGCATCAAGTCTGTGCATAATTCATATATGAACTAAGTCTATGACATTACGTATCCACTCATGCTTACAAGCTATTTGACAAAATGCCACTTGACTATCTATGTTAACAGGAACTCACTGACAACGCAAGCAAGTGATTTTTAAGTGAGGTAGGTGCTTGGCACATGATCCAAGGCGGAGGACATTATCCAGAAGACTGACACGTGGACCCTCATATCCACTGTCTTGACACGTGGCACCTCCAATCGCGCCAGAAAGCACTCGCCCGAAGCGTGAGCTCGTGCGAACCAAGGATTGGGGCTATAAAAAGGTGCATCTCCTGCAATGAGAGAGAAGAAGAAGAAAAAGATAAAAAGGAGAAGGGAAGATAAGAACCTGAAGACGACTAAAGAGATCCGATAAGAGCACGAGAGTAGTGAGAAGAAGGAAGAGGAAGAGATTAAGAGTATGAGAAAGAGGAAGAGGAAGAAAGAGTGAGAGAGTTCATGGAGAGGAAGTTGAAGCTGCTTGAAGACCTATTCCACTGGACTTTGGATCAAATCCAAACCAGTCAGCTCCTGCGAGAGCCACATTTGTTTGAAGATCGTTTCCAGCTTTCCGGTGCTGTTATTTTCCATCTCCTATTTTCTATTAAACCTTTGTTTCAAGCTGTGAGTCAGCGGAGCAAGCTGTGTTGCTCAGCATTGCAGAGGATTGGTTCCTCTGGACAGCAAGCTGTGATTGCTCAGCGGTTGCAGAGGATTGGTTCCTCTGGACAGCAAGCTGTGTTGCTCAGTGGTTGTAGGCAAGCTGTAATGCCCAGCAATTTAAGCTGTGTATCAGCGGGAAGCCTCACTCTGGTTTGAGTGGGGGATGGACGTAGGTCTGTGGGCAGCAGACTGAACCATCTAAAAACCCTTTGTGTGCTGTGATTTGTCTGTTCTCTTTGAGTTCGCTAGATGTATGCCTAGGATCGTGATCTCAGTGATTATCTATTAACATCCTCAATTAGCTTGTTATCAATCCATGTGTGCACTAGTTGTACAATAGACACATAGCTGTTTGTTAGACCATCAATATGTTGTTCAGTGAATCTTTCAGCTAACTAAGTGAATCTGTTTAATTCCGCAACAGTTTACTAGTTACAATTTTTAATTGGGCAAATTTCAAAGGGGAGATTCATTCACCCCCCCTCTGAATCTGGCCCTAGCACCACAACAGATAAGGCATTTCAACCGATATGATACTGCGTTGGAATAGCTTTGTGGTTTTGATGATGTCACACAATAAGGCATTTCAACCGGCAGAAGAAGCAAGCCAATATCGGTGACAAATAGCTCAATACGGGTGACAAATGAAGCATAAGGCTGTCAAATAGGTCTACACGGGTGAATAATGGACGATCAAGCTAAAATAATGGCCAAGGAGAAGCTTTCATGATGTTGGAGTCGACATCAGAAGTCAATAGAATCGACGCCAGAGTCACTCGCCAGCTGAAGGAAACAACGGTAACAAATAGCTTCACACGGGCGACAAATGAGGAATAAGGGTGAAAAATAGATCAATAGTGGTGACAAATAGCTTGGCACGGGAGATAAAGAGCTGAGAAGAAGAAAAGCTGAAGTGGAGTCGACGCAATGTCTAATAGAGTCGATGCATCCAAAGGAAAATGTCAGGCAGGCTGACAAATGAGGAACACTGGGGACAAATGAGTTTCAAGTGTGTAAAATACACATACAGAGGTGGCAAATAGCTCATGGAGGTGAAAAATGAATCACAAAGACAACAAATAGTTTTCAAGGTTGACCAAAGAAGAGCTCGGGGGACAAATGTTGAATATAGGTGATAAATGGCTAGTAGCAGTGACAAATGGACAATATCCATGACAAATAACTGAACAAGGCTGACAAATAACCTGCAATGATGAAAAATGGCTAGTTCAGGTAACAAATGAAGGACAACGGTAACAAATAGATAAAGGCGATGGCTCATGCAGTGAAGAAATCTTCAAAGGCAACGGCTCATGCGTCTAAGGCTGACAAATGCTTTTTTAAGGGTGACAAATAGGTTGCCAATGCAGAAAAAGAGGCAAACCCATGTGAATCACTGGAGTTGACTTCATGCCTTCGACATCCATGATTGGCACGTGATCCAAGGATAGTTGGCACGTTTATAGATGATTCCTGGAGAAGAATATTCTCCCTTTTCCAGCTAGACCAATCATAATAAGCTAGAAGAATGTTTATCTGGAAATGGCTCGTGCCTTGGGGAAAAAGCTTTCTACGTGGGTGTACAACATGAAGATTATTGGCTGGCCAATCACTGGCCATGCTCTCCGGGATCTAGAGCCTTCTGATGATCGAATGGCTCAGGATCACATCCCCCAAGATCAAAGGTCCAGATGAAATATTCATGATATAAAAACATTTGTTTCTCTACCTGAGAGAGGTGATGAACATGGATTTGCAAGGAAGATATGTTCGAAGGGTTGATGAGTTCATCCAGAAGAAGAGTGAACAACATAGAGAGCTGAAGGAAGAAGAAGAGGAAGTTGCATACGAAGCTGCAGACCTAGAAACGCAAGGAACCAGTAGAGGTTTCCAACAAGACAGAAGAAGAAGAAAGAGTTGCAGACTTGTAGAGGCTACGAAAAGCAAGAAGAAGAAGAACAAGAACCTCCAGAGAAAGAGTTGTCCTTTGTTAAGCAAGAGAAGAAAGGAGAAGAGAAAAGAAGAACAATCTCATCAACCTACTGCATAAAATAGATCATCAGATTTTGGGTTTAGAGTGCTTCTATAGAAGCCATTTTATTATCATTTGCTATCATGCTTAACTATTCATTGTTCCTTAACTTTGAAACATATATCTGTTTGTGTACGTATCTGTGCCATGGTTGCATAGGCTCAGACTGACTGAGCGTCCGTGTATGTGTGTGTTGCTGGGTTTCAGACCCAGGGTATTTGGGGGTCATCCCCGTGTGTGTGCAGGCTCTGTCCTGCATGTGTGTGTTGCAGCGTGTCCTCGTGTGTGTGTGCAGGCGTCATCCTACGTGTGTGTTGGAGCTTGGCTCCGTGTTGGGGAGTTATCCCCGTGCTGGTTTTTCCAGCGAGTGGAAGCCTTATCAATTTGGTGAGGGGTGGACGTAGGGAGCCCGTCGTGGTCCCGAACCACCTTAAAAATCCCCGTGCTTTGTGGTTTCAATTGTGCGATTACTTCCTTATATTCTACCTCAATCACAGGTACATCTTACACACACTGCACACCTATTGGTTGCTCGCTGTGCTCGTACATTGCAACATGCTTGATGTTCACACTCATATCAATCTAATTGCTGGCGCTCCAAAATTTTGTTCAACTGATTTTAAGAAAGTGATCTAACTCCTTTATCCGTTAGTCTTGTATGTGATCCTTTAGTTCTTCAGAACCTCAGGGATTATTTTAGTTACTTTTTGATCAGCTCAAGTATCATTAGGTAGTAAGTCTTTATTCAGTCTCCGATGTGTGAAGTCTGAGAGTTTAAATTGGTCATAATTTTTTAGAGGGTTCTATTCACCCCCCCTCTACATCCGTCTTCCTACACTACGGGACCTAACATAATCTGACTGTCTCATGATAAAAAAGAAGGATCTTTGTCCTAGGACCTTTTTCAGACCTTGAGGCGTGTGTCTTGGAGGCGTGTGCCATTGACTTGGAATAAGTAAACATGTGACTACTTAAAGACTCACATGTTTGTACGGATGGGCTCAAGTCAGTCGACTGAATAGGTAGATTTGTCGACTAAGCTTCATGTCTGTCAATGCGCCTAGTGGGGTGTGTCGATGCACTTCACCGCCTACGCTAGCTATTGTGTGCTAATCTACAAGCCAAACCAGTGTGTGTTGATGCGCCTTGATGTGTGTGTCGACCCACTTCACCGTCCGCTCGAGTTGCTACGAGGTGTACTGCAACCCATACCTGTATGTGTCGACGCACCCTGATGTGTGTGTCGACACACTTTGTAATATGCTCCTGAAGCTGCTCCTGGAATCAGTCCTCTATCGACACACTGAGAGGATGGTGTCAACGCAGCCTGAAGAGAGTTCCCAGTATAGTTGGTACTAGATTTGATGGTGTGTCGACGCACTGAAAGACTTGTGTCGACACACTTAGTTGTTCACTCTAGCTGTTCTGCTTCTCGTAAGCATGTAGGTCGACGCACTCTTGAAGTGGGTCGACACACTCTTGTAGTATGATGTAGTTGTTCTGATTCTTATAAAATAAAGTGTGTCGACACACTCATGAGGTAGGTCGACACACTTTGTAATGCCCCAGATTCTTGGTAGGTCTTGCTAGATCTTCATTGGATCTTTCGGATTTGTTTCGATGAGTTTCGGTTCGCTTTTGTGGCTTCCGAGTTGAGCTTTACGATCCGTGTGAGTTTTTCTCTCGTACTAGTTACGGAACCCTACGGTGAGTTTATTTGTCAGTTTCTCGACTCGTGAATGCTGCAGCGATGATGTACTCTTCGAGCCAGTCGTTTCGACTATTTTTGCGTATTTTTTGGAGATAGGACCTGAAATCGGATTTTTCAGAAATTAGGAAAATTTCTAATTTCTTTTCCTTTTTCTTTTCCTTCCTCTTTCCTCCCTTCTCATTTCGCCGCCGCCGTCTCTCTCTCCTATTTTCTCTCCTCTCGATCTTCCTCGGCTATGGCTACAGACGGAGGACCTAGGAGCGAGTGTTGGGGATGCTGTGGAGCTGACTGGGTGCGCGATAGGGCGAGGATGGAGTGGTTTTGGCGCGATCCCAAACGGTGGATTCAAAGTCGGTGTTTGAGCTCGCGGTGCGGTTTTCGGCGCGGTTTAGTCCCTTCGGAGCACGATTTCTTCGGTGGAGGTAGGGAGACGGACCGCCACCTTGTTTTGCACGTTTCCTCTATTTCCATGCATGATTTGGTGCTCGATCGGGGGAGATCGGGCCGGTTTTGTGAAAATCGTGGTTTTTGGGGTTTTCAGGGTTCGCCGGAAAACGGCAACCATTCGCGGTGTGGTTAGTGTCTAACTGACCGCTGGGATGTCTAGATCCCATCCATGCTAGTTTCGTGTTGATCGGTGGTCATTCGAGGCCGGTAGAAGTCCGGGAACCTCGGTGGCTCGTTTAGGGTCGATTTGTCTAAATCGCCCCGATCTAGCCTTTTAACGCGTGCATGTGGGCTTTTTAGCCTCCTAGTGTTGTTTTTCATCGTCTAGTCTTGTTTCCCCTGCGCTTCGGCGTGAATGGGGCGCGGAACGGCTCGATTTGGCCAATCCACTATGTTCCCGCCGTGACCGGTGTAGCGGTCATTTCAGTGATCTTCAGAGGTCCCTGACGGCCCTACGACAGACCGTCACAGCGTCTGGGCATTTTTAAGCTTTTCGTGGTTTTGGGAGTGTGACGGCGAAGGGGTGGCGCGTCACAGCCTCCTGACGCGCCCGGGGTGACGCGTTACACTTATTTTGTCGTTTAGTAGTTTGGTTAAGTCGGTTCCCCTGACGCGCCTGCCCTAGTGCGTCAGGTGTGTGTAACGCGCCTGAGCTAGGCCGTTACGTTCCGTTTGACCAGTTTTGACCGTTTTAGTCAGTTAGCGTAACGGTGGTGTCCCCGTGCGTCATAGCGTTGTAATGCTCCTGCCCCAGGCCGTTACGTGCTATCTTGGCTGAGTATGGGTGGCTGTGTCGTTGGCTCTAACGGCCACGCCCCCATCCGTTAGGCGTCGGTAACGCGTCCGATCGGGACCGTTATGTGCCTTTCGGTCAGTGATTTATTTGACTTGAGCCTGTTGGCCCTCACGCCCCTGCCCGGGTGCGTTAGGCAGTGCAACGCGCTTGCTCTCGTGTGTTACGCGGTTCGAGTTGTCATTTTAGCTTGAGGTTTGTTGGCCTTGACGGCCCGGGTCGGGCGCGTCAGAGCGGTGTAACGCGCCTGGTGCAGGCCGTTACGTGCCTTGTGCGTTTAGATGTTGGTTAGGGCGGTGTGTGTGACGGCTCTCCTCCTGACCGTCACGTGCCTGTGACGCGTCTACTTTAGACCGTCACGGTTGGATGTAACGGCCAGCGTTAGACCGTCACGTTAGTGTAATGGTCTAGGGGTGGTGCGTTACAGCTTTTGTGCTCCGATTTCGGTCGTTTTGGTTTCTGCTTGTCTTGGCTTGACCTGGTAGCCTACCCGTCTTCCCGTGGATGTCTTCTGACATCCTATGAGGGCTAAGACTATGTTTTAAGGTAGCCAAGAGTCTTCTTGCTTGTAGTAGGATTCTCTTTCCTACTATTGAGTCGTCGTTGTTTGGTTCCAGTCAACCCGGGTGACCCAGTGGTTGACAGGCGACCTTGTGTGGGTGTCTTGGCGGTTCTGTCCAGTCTGAGACACTGGTTCTGGATGCCTCAACGTATCGTTTTACCTTATTTTGCATGTCCAGGCGTGCTGAGGGTCTCCGGTGTTCCCTCAGGTCTCCATGAGTTGTTTTCTATGGAGCGTCGTTTCTCGTGGCTTAGGATTAGACCGATTGGCGGCTTGTCCCGCTGTCTGTGACGATCTTGACTTTGAGTCATCCGACTCAAGGATCGTTATGTGGTAGGTCTAGTTGCCTTGTCCTGAGACTGTTGGCAGTGGTTGTGCTGCCATTGGTGCCTCGAAGTACGTGTCATGGGGCATTCTTGCCTGCTTGTACTTCGGCACTTGTGTTTTTGAGTCTCTGTGTCTTGTGAGCCTCCGTTTGTTGTAGCCCTAAGGCCTTTGAGTTGCCGACCCGCTAGCGGATGGCGGAGGGGTGTTCCCGAGATACGGTTAGTAAGCTAGTTCCGTGGGCTCCCAGCCAACGGTAGCGTCCTACCGAGGGAGAAAACTAGCTAGAGAACCTGGCTTAGGCTAGAGCCAGTGTGTGCACACGTTGTCAGGGACTAAGGACCTATGCCGACGGGCGTGACCCTGACTAGTTACTTGTCTTCTTGTTCTGTTGTTGCTGTTGTTCTTGTTTGGTTCAGTGCGTGTCTGCGACTCTGCCGTGGTTTCAGCGGTACCGTAGGCGAGACGCTTGTGGCGCAGCATAAGACGTCAGTGGACGCAGCTGGCTATTTTTCTTGTGAGGAGGTGCTTCCGTCACGTGACACGTGACTCTCGGCATTTCTTGTGCGCCGTGACCTTTCTGAGTTAGCCCTCTTGTGGCCCTACTCGAGGTCAGCGTGGGGTGCACGACTTTCTAGTAGTGTGTGTGTGTTATCGAGTCTGTCGGTCCTTGCAGGTCTTCGTCTTAGGCCTGGTGCCGTGTTGGTAGATCGGTAACTTCTGACTTTGTTAGGTCAGAGTCACCCTTCTGTCACTGTTTGGAGTAGTTTGGGGTGCCGAGGTAAGTTCGGCCGCCACTTGTCTGGCGCGGGTTCTTCCCCATTCTTACTTGTTCCCTACTCCTAGTCCCCGTCTGTTCTCGACGGCTTCTAGCGTAGCTTTACAACTTTGTAGTGTAGTTTTCCCGCTTTGCTACACCTGCTGTTCTTCCTGTTGTTTTGTGTTCCGTGTTGCTGCGTGTTTTTCAGTGGGGATCCGCGTGACCCCTACTGAGCCAGTGACATGAGGCTCACCCCTGCTTTTCAGGCGGGGTGACGTCGTTCGTTCTGCTTCCACGTGGTTCCTGGAGCGCTTGCTCGTAGCGTGTCGTTGTGGCCAGCTGGTACCTGCGTCAGGCTTCCCCCGACTTTTCGATACGTCTTTCCTTCCTGTCGACTGTACTGTGCTAGACTTGCTGTCTTTAGCTTTGGACTTGACTCTGGTGTATAATTGTTAAATTGTATCTGTTAATTAAAAAGTAATTTTATTTCTGCTACTTTAGCAAACCGATCTAATGAAATTTAATTGCTTCTATTATATCTCTTTGGCTTCAATGTACTCTACACATGCCTTTTTCCCTTTGAAGCTTTCCCGCTCTTGGGAGGCCTCGCGGGTTCCAAGTGGTATCACGTGTATTCGGTAGTTCTACCGGGTACATTTGGTATCCGGGATCCGGGTCGCTACAGTTGGTATCAGAGCAGTGTTATGAGATGTTCGGAGTTCTTTTCTGAATTATCAGAGCATTGTTGTGTGTAGTACATGGGAATCCGAGATATACAGTATTCAGAGTCGTGAAAGTCCAGTACAGTTTTCAGCTGGCTTTGGTGTTGCGATGATTTATCGCGTTGTTTTCTTCATATGTTGTCTTGTGCGTGCTGTCCTGGCACTGTACGAGGTGGATCTACTCTCGTCAGGTTGTGACGAGGTGTTTCTTTTTCATCGTTGTGTTTGTTTCGTCCATGTTGTACTTCACAGTGTTCGCCGGAAGGCTTGAATCTGCAGTACGTTGCGAGGTTTTCTCCGTATGTTGTTCAGGTTGCTGTTGACCGTTAGCCTTGGTCTGATGACCGTACACGTTCTCACGTTGTCTTGGTCGTCCCAGCTTGAGTCTGTTCAACTCCTGATGTGTCTTGCTTCTATTGAAGTGCTCGATTAGATTCCGTGTTAGAAAAGTTGCTCAGGCAAGCTAGGATTTCCCTTTCCTGGTGAGCTTTCGTGGTTGAGCTTATTGCTTCTCGTTCCTTCTGGTGGAATCTTTTCGAGATTCGCCTTGGAATTACTGTCTTAGTGATGCCGTTGTCCTGTGTCTGCTTAAGTGTGGATAGTTTTGTTCTGAGCCTGATCTGCTCTTTGCTATACGGTTGCTTGGCTTTGGACTCCATAATGGTGTTAAGAGTTATTGTGTACCGTATTTGTCGTGCCGTGTCCAGCGGCCGATATGTTATGAAGGCTCATTTACCATTTTCAAGACGTTAAGGTAAGCTAAAATTAACGCTTTTCCTTGTGCTTTGTGCTGAAGCTGGTACTCTTCTCTTGTGGCACTTGGGCTCTTGGTGATCGGTTGTTCACGAGATCGGTACTTGTGGCGGGTTATTTGTGATCTTCATTAATTGTGAAGGCGTCTGGTGTGTGCTAAGATGCGACTATCGAGGTTGTTCTGATGCCTGTGTGCGTTGTTGAGTGCGCAGCAGAAGCTTGTGAGTTAGCTACTCACTGGTCGGGAGATTTGTTTCTTCTCGATGTGACTTCGTCTTGGCTTCCTGTGCCTTGACGTTGTTGTTGCCGTGCTGTTGCTGGTGATTTTCTACTGTTAGCATTGGCATTTGCGAGTATTGGGGAATTTGTCGGCATTCCTACTGATTGAGTGCCCTCTACTCTGCATTTTCTTCTCTTGGGTGTTGTGCTCTCGAGGCGTGTTCGTAGTCCTTGAGTTGAGTTCCCCGAGATTATTGTCGTTTCTCGTTGTTGTGGGTCTTTCCTTGGTGAGCAGTCTGATGCGTGACCCTTTCCTTGTGGTCATGTGCTCAGCTGTTCTTGTGCCTTGCTGTGACCCAGCTTGCAGTTGTGTTCCATGGTTCTGTGTTTGGATCGGAACCGGAATTCTGCAGGTGTTGTTGTTGGTGTTTTGGCGCTGTTTTTCTATGATTTGGTGTCTTTGTGTGGACCAGGTCTTGTCGGTTAGCCTTGCTGTACTCCTTCTCCTTAGAGTTAGCTTGCGACTCGATCAGATGTAGTATCTGTGTGAGGACTGACTTGGTTGTGCCTGTGGTCCAGCAGCGCTGTTGTCGTTGGCGTCCTGTGTGCCGGGTGTTTCTTCTTGCCTTTGGCACTAGAGCCGATGATGTGGTCGAGCTGTCAGCTGTGAGGACTGTGTCTCCTTGTGTGAGCTAATACTCGCCGTGTCTGTTGTTTCGTTTCTTCGATAATTGTTGTTGTGGTAGTCGTGTCTCTTTCCCTGCGAGACGTAAGCGATGTTGCCTTGTTTCGGAGGTGTCGGACTTGTGTCCACTTGTGTCGTGCTCGATCCAGAGCATGTGCTCGTGATTATGGTCTGACAATATTCCTCTGAGCTGTGCTTCTCGAGATTGGTGTTGTTTCCGTGGTTGTGCAGTTGGGTTGTTCTTCCCTGCTTCTCCTTTACTAGTCCTTAAATTTTGAGGATGAAACTTCCTAAAGGAGGGGAGGATGTAATGCCCAGGATTCTTGGTAGGTCTTGCTGGATCTTCATTGGATCTTTCGGATTTGTTTCGGTGAGTTTCGGTTCGCTTTTGTGGCTTACGAGTTGAGCTTTACGATCCGTGTGGGTTTTTCTCTCTTACTACTTACGAAACCCTACGGTGAGTTTATTTGTCAATTTCTCGACTCGTGAATGCTGCAGCGACGATGTACTCTTCGAGCCGATCGTTTCGACTATTTTTGCGTATTTTTCAGAGATAGGACCAGAAATTGGATTTTTTGGAAATTTGGAAAATTCCTAATTTCTTCTCCTTTTTCTTTTCTTTCCTCTCTCCTCCCTTCTCATTTCGCCGCCGCCGTCTCTCTCTCCCATTTTCTCTCCTCTCGAGCTTCCTCGGCTCTGACTGCAGATGGAGGACCTAGGAGCGAGTGCTGGGGATGTTGTGGAGCTGACTGGGTGCGCGATAGGGCGAGGATGGAGTGGTTTTGGCGCGATCCCGAACGGTGGATTCAAAGCCGGTGTTTGAGCTCGCGGCGCAGTTTAGTCCCTTCGGGGCACGGTTTCTTCGGTGGAGGTTGGGAGACGGACCGCCACCTTGTTCTGCACGTTTCCTCTATTTCCGTGCATGATTTGGTGCTCGATCGGGGGAGATCGGGCCGATTTTATGAAAACCGTGGTTTTTGGGGTATTCAGGGTTCACCGGAAAACGGCAACCATTCGCGGTGTGGTTAGTGTCCAACTGACCGCTGGGATGTCTGGATCCCATCTATGCTAGTTTCGTGTTGATCGGTGGTCATTCGAGGCCGGTAGGAGTCCGAGAACCTCGGTGGCTCGTTTAGGGTCGATTTCTCTAAATCGCCCCGATCTAGCCTGTTAACGCGTGCATGTGGGCTTTTTAGCCTCCTAGTGTTGTTTTTCATCGTCTAGTCTTGTTTCCCCTGCGCTTCGGCGTGAATGGGGCGTGGAACGGCTCGATTTGGCGAATCCACTATTTTCCCGCCGTGACCGGTGTAGCGGTCGTTTCAGTGACCGTCAGAGGTCCCTGACGGCCCTACGATAGACCGTCACAGTGTCTGGGCGTTTTTAAGATTTTCGCGGTATTGGGAGTGTGACGGCCCAGGGGTGGCGCGTCACAGCTTCCTGACGCGCCCGAGGTGATGCGTTACGCTTATTTTGTCGTTTAGTAGTTTGGTTAAGTCGGTTCCCCTGACGCGCCTGCCCTAGAGCGTCAGGTGTGTGTAACGCGCCTGAGCTAGGCCGTTACGTTCCGTTTGACCAATTTTGACCCGTTGAGTCGGTTAGCGTAACGGTGGTGTCCCCGTGCGTTACAGCATTGTAACGCGCCTACCCTAGGCCGTTACGTGTTGTCTTGGCTGAGTATGGGTGGCTGTGTCGTCAGCTCTAACGGCCACGCCCCCATGCGTTAGGCGTCGGTAACGCGTCCGATCGGGACCGTTACGTGCCTTTCGGTCAGTGATTTGTTTGACTTGAGCCTATTGGCCCTCACGCGCCTGCCCTGGTGCGTTAGGCAGTGTAACGCGCTTGGTCTTGTGCGTTACGCGGTTCGAGTTGTCGTTTTAGCTTAAGGTTTGTTGGCCCTGACGGCCCGGGTCGGGCGCGTCAGAGCGGTGTAATGCGCCTGGTGCAGGCCGTTACGTGCCTTGTGCGTTTAGATGTTGGTTAGGGCGGTGTGTGTGACGGCTCTCCTCCTGACCGTCACGTGCCTGTGACGCGTCTGCTTTAGACCATCACGGTTGGATGTAACGGCCAGCGTTAGACCGTCACGTTCGTGTAACGGTCTAGGGGTGGTGCGTTACAGCCTTTGTGCTCCGATTTCGATCGTTTTGGTTTCTGCTTGTCTTGGCTTGACCTGGTAGCCTGCCCGTCATCCCGTGGATGTCTTCTGACATCCTATGAGGGCTAAGACTACGTTTTAAGGTAGCCAGGAGTCTTCTTGCTTGTGGTAGGATTCTCTTTCCTACTGTTGAGTCATCGTTGTTTGGTTCCGGTCAACCCGGGCGACCCAGTGGTTGACAGGTGACCTTGTGTGGGTGTCTTGGTGGTTCTGTCCAGTCTGAGACACTGGTTATGGATGCCTCGAGGTATCGTTTTACCTTGTTTTACGTGTCCAGGCGTGCTGAGGGTCTCCGGTGTTCCCTCAGGTCTCCGTGAGTTGTTTTCTGCATAGCATCATTTCTCGTGGCTTAGGATTAGACCGATTGGCAGTTTGTCCCGCTGTCTGTGACGATCTTGCCTTTAAGTCATCCGACTCAAGGATCGTTACGTGGTAGGTCTAGTTGCCTTACCCTGAGTCTGTTGGCAGTGGTTGTGCTGCCATTGGTGCCTCGAAGTACGTGTCGTGGGGCGTTCTTGCCTACTTGTACTTCGGCACTTGTGTTTTTGAGTCTCTGTGTCTTGTGAGCCTCTGTTTGTTGTAGCCATAAGGCCTTTGAGTTGCCGACCCGCTAGCGGATGGCGGAGGGGTGTTCCCGAGATACGGTTAGTAAGCTAGTTCCGTGGGCTCCCAGCCAACGGTAGTGTCCTACCGAGGGAGAAAACTAGCTAGAGAACCTGGATGAGGCTAGAGCCAGTGTTTGCATACGTTGTTAGGGACTGAGGACCTACGTCGATGGGCGTGACCCTGACTAGTTACTTGTCCTCTTGTTCTGTTGTTGTTGTTGTTGTTGTTGCTGTTTGGTTCAGCGCGTGTCTGTGACTCTGCCGTGGTTTCAGCGGTACCGTAGGCGAGACGCTTGTGGCGCAGCATAAGACGTCAGTGGACGCAGCTGGCTATTTTTCTTGTGAGGAGGTGCTTCCGTCACATGACACGTGACTCTCGGCGTTTCTTGCGCTCCGTGACCTTTCCGAGTTAGCCCTCTCATGGCCCTACTCGAGGTCAACGTGGGGTGCACGACTTTCTAGTCGTGTGTGTGTGTTGTCGAGTCTGTCGGTCCTTGCAGGTCTTCGTCTTAGGCCTGGTGCCGTGCTGGCAGATCGGTAAGTTCTGACTTTGTTAGGTCAGAGTCACCCTTCTGTCACTGTTTGGAGTAGTTTGGGGTGCCGAGGTTAGTTCGGCCGCCACTTGTCTGGCACAGGTTCTTCCCCTTTCTTACTTGTTCCCTACTCCTACTCCCCGTCTATTCTCGACGACTTCTAGCGTAGCTTTACAGCTTTGTAGTGTAGTTTTCCCACTTTGCTACACCTACTGTTCTTCTTGTTGTTTTGTGTTCCGTGTTACTGTGTGTTTTTCAGTGGGGATCCGCGTGACCCCTACAGAGCCAGTGACACAAGGCTCACCCCTACTTTTCAGGTTGGGTGGCGTCGTTCGTTCTGCTTCCAAGTGGTTCCTGGAGCGCTTGCTCGTAGCGTGTCGTTGTGGCCAGCTGGTACCTGCGTCAGGCTTCCCCTGACTTTTCGGTACGTCTTTCCTTTCTTTCGACTGTACTGTGCTTGAATTGTTGTCTTTAGCTTTGGACTTGACTCTGGTGTATAATTGTTAAATTGTATCTATTAATTAAAAAGTAATTTTATTTCTGCTACTTTAGTAAACCGATCTAATGAAATTTAATTGCTTCTGTTATATCTCTATGGCTTCAATGTACTCTACACATGCCTTTTTCCCTTCGAAGCTTTCCCGCTCTTGGGCAGCCTCGCGGGTTCCAAGTGGTATCACGTGTATTCGGTAGTTCTACCGGGTACATCTGGTATCCAGGATCCGGGTCGCTACACACTTTGAGTACTCTAACCTCTGATAGTTCTGGCTAAGCCCTTGCAGCTTCATTTCAACAAATCAAAATCCCCTTCTTGACAAGTTGGTTGATTGCCCAGTCGGTCAACCGAATTCAAGTATCAGTCGATCGAAACCTATAACTTCTGAGTCTTTTCATTGCTGGGAAATTCGGTTTGCTTGACCCTTCCTATCGGTCGACCGGCCAGCCATTGTGGTCTGAAGTCTGTCGACTTAAACAAATAGTGACTCGACCTAGATTGTCTGTGAGTCAACCTATCTTTGAATTGAGATGACTTTTCTTTGAGCTGAGTCGACCTGTAATGAACACTTAGTTAATTTCTTCATATTCAGCCAATCATAAAAGAAGTTGTTTCAAGTTGTCTCAAATTGAATTGCTAATGACTTATTGTTAGACATCATCAAAACACAATGCACACAACAGTGGCACCTTCACACGATCATCCATTCCTATGAGGCTCAAGTATAAGCCTCTAGTGATCACCCCATTTTCTTATTTTCTAATCCATGCACTACAGGCGGCATCCAGCATCTCCAGAGGGACATCACCACCACCTTTCCGGTGCCTATAGAGGTAACATGATTCCTCCGGACACCTAAAAATATGATCTCGGTCCCCTCGGGGTGTCCGGGACATCCACAGGGCCAAAGGTCGACCAAAGGGTCTCAATCGGGTCGACCGGAGGCCAAAACGGACAAAGAAGGTTGCACTTGGTCGACCTACCCCTTGGGTCAGTCGACCTACCAGCAGGGGGTTGGTCAACAGGCCAATCATGGGCCGGCTGATAGGTTGGGAACGCGGTTGAGGGGTCGACCGCGTTAAGTGGGAGGGGTCGACCGCGGACACGGTGGGTCACGCGACCGCGTCCATGATCGCCTTACCATGGTTTTCTCAAATGAACGTGGCATATGTTCACTCCGCATTCATTATCCATAAGAAACATGGTTGGGGAACTGACCGTGATCTCATTTATGATCTGGACCTCCGTGAAACCGCGTGAGATCATCCGATCCATGCCCCAATCACCCCAGGTGATGGGGAAACCATGGATAAACTCTTCCCCAACCTCCTTAGCACCGAGAGGTCCCATTCAAACCATAAAAACCTCGCAAAAATGGTGAATCTATCACTCATCCCCAAAAACATGCATTTTAACCTCGGTGTGAACAAAACCCACGCTCGGCCTCACCTTGGCCTATAAAACACAGGGAAATGGAAAGGAACGGCTAAGGATCCATCTCCCTACCTCCACCGATGATTTCCCGTGTTGTGGATGCCAATTCCATGCAAAATCACCTCTTGAATCATCGTCGAGTTCTCGAATCTGTGAATGGACTTCACCGTGTCACCGCCCTGTTCCTCGCTCCATCCTTGTCACTCGTCGCCCCCACGTCTCCTCCACCTCGCCCCACTCAAGCTCCATCGGCCGCCAGAGAAGAGAGGGAGGGAAAGTGAGAATCGAGAGGAGAGAGGGAGAGAATGAGAGAATGAGGAAGAGAGAGGGGGTGGACGGGTTTATATAGAAAAAGGTTTTGCGATTTAAAAATCTGAAAAATAGGGAAAATGAGAAAAAATCACCCCCACGATCCTACGAAAATGCACAATGCACCTGCAAAGTCCCAGAGCCCAAAAATATAACGGTTCCTCCCACATAGGGATCTGAAGGCTAAATAGTCAAAAATATAATTTAATTATAAAACTCGATCTGGGACCCACAAAAGCGCTCCGAAGCCCACGGATTCTGATAAAAAAAATCCTAGGTGTTACAGTCCTCCCCTCCTTACAAAAATTTAATCTTCAAAATTTGAAACAACCTTCATCTCACAGGGGAAGAACACTTGCTTAGCTGGCAGCACTCCCAAAACTCCAGCTAAGATCTTAGTTCTCGCGAAACTACCTTTCTTGAGGGACACAGCCAGCCTATGATCACGAACAAAATCATATCGTTCCAATACACACCGATTCTCAGAGCGAGCACTGCACATAAAAGGATACGAGTCTGGCATCACCTTAGTTACAATGGGATTCCAATCATGGCATTGTTGCCACCATCTTCCAAATCATGGAGACGCAACCAACGTCATGAAAACCTACCACCGATAAAATACATGCCTGACGGATCAACCAAACATCAGCTTCTCATCCTGCTGACTGACCTTACACCCTCCACAAGGGACAACCATCTTTGGGCCTCAATCGGCTCACGCAGCCACCTCGATTGACTGCCACAATTTCATCGACTCTAGGCCATGAACACTTTCTTATCTGGCAAGCCGAATGCCAATAACACCACTAGAGCAACTCTGGTCCCAGTATAAGCCTTCTATAAATCCAGATCCAATCCGAGAAGAGGCATATTATGATCGGCCACCCAAGGCCTCGCCTACACACAACTCTCACCATTCTCGATACACCTAAATAGGCATCTTCTGGCTGCGAAAATCTATCCACCAGCCACCAGTTACTCGTCAACGAAAAATTCTTGCTTGCTCAACTTATCCTCTTACATGATCCTTCATCGGGCCCAATAAGCTCATTCTAAATCTCAACGGGCCATCTGTTGACTCTTCACTGGCCATTATCACTTCTCAAGTCAATCCTCATTCGGACACCGCATCTGATTTTGATCCTCATGCCAACTCTACCTCCTCAGGGGAGCATGGCGAAACCAAATGATAGTACTCCAGAATAATCGATCCCCATCAACTCTAGACTTAGACTTACAGGGAATTCCTCTCACGCTGGCTACAAGACCAAGGCACTTACTTGGTGACATCCCTCCTAGGGATCTCCGTACTCAGGCATCGTCCATTATATAATCTCATCGAAACCTTCATCTCAACTATTCCAATGGACACCTGCCAATCACGGCTCCGCTCTCACTATTAAGACATGGAACATAACCTTAACAATCCATGGCACGTATCTCCAAGATAGACAAGTGACGTCTAACCACCATAGAAGTCTGGTCAACGACGCGCCAAACTACACAGATCTCCAGACATCATAGATTCTTGTCACAACTGGGTCCTTCCTGCAATATTCTGAACTCTCAGACTCAACTAGGCCTTTTCCTGGCATTATCACAGCTGACCACTCGGCTAGCCTCACCAGCCACTCATAGCTACCAACCATGATGCACAAATCCTTCTCTCGAAAATCACATCTCTTGGACCATAATTTCAACATGAGGACACAACCTCCAACACATGTCGAGCACCTCGCTTACCGACTCCGACCATCCCGTCCTCGTTCCTTGCTAGGCTATTTCCTAGCGACCCCCAACTGGGTCCACGCCAAACACCTAACATCACTCCCATTGAGTGGATAGGGTACTCATCCGGCAAACTGCCATCACATTTCCCCAACTCTCTATTTCACCGGTGCCACAACCCATAGTGCCTCAAGCAATGGCACGGCAATCAACATGGCTCACACAGCTAGAAATAATCTTATATCGAGGAAGCGACCCTCTGCATCTGTCAAAATCCTCTGGCATCCTTACCAAATGTCACGCCCCGAGATATGCAACGAAATTGAGTTGAGAACGTGAGTAGCCGGCAATATGCCTCAAGCTAGCAAGACAATCAGAGCGCTAAACATTCACACACAAAAGAGTGAACACAAGATAATATACTCAAAAATCCAACTTTATTAGATCATAAAAGTTTACAATGACTCTTAACTCCTTGACATAATAATCACTAGACTCAATAAAGAGAAGATTCCATAACATGATCAACTTTACCGCCTATTACAGTGAAGGAACTTAAATTACAATAAGACTCTTGTCTAACTAGATGGACTCATGACTATCTAAGGCTTCGCTCATTTTTCAATCAGTCTCGGATCCGCCAATCGAATAGTCCGAATCTGACCCGCTAGAGTCTCCTGAAAAATATTAAAAAGTAGGGAATGAGTGCACTCGTTTAGTAGGTATCTTCGTATCAACATGAAGGTAATATTAAGTACTTAATATTTTAGCTCTAGAAGGTAAGATGAAGGAACGCGGTAAAACATGTGAATAAAACCATAGTAACAACAAGTATCAAGATATAAACAAGATAGGAGATATGGGAGTTCAAGTGAATAAGAGAGCATGATCAAGCAAGAATATAATGTGGCTTTTCAATAACGAGAATGTGCTATCATGTAACGAGAAAGTCATGTAACTAGAATGTACTTTAACAAGCATGTAAATATCATCAGATCGCCTCGTGGGTTTCACCCGTTTATAAAAAAAGTACTCCCAACACAATGCGACGCCAGTGTTCATCATACCCCATGGTTTACAGTATGTTTCTGTCCATCCATCGAGGGGGCTAGCGTGGAGCCCTTGGACACTATCCGTGCCCGCTCTTGCATCTTCAAGTTATAAATCAAGCTGCTTCCACGAGAAATATAAATGTAGGCCAATAATAACAATTCCAACAATAGTTCATGACAACAATACCAAGGTAAGAACGTACCAAAAATGGAAGTCATGAGATCAAGGATGAATTAATTGGACATTATGCCATGGAGAACTTTCAGCAGCATAACAATACATTCATAGATTTCTATAGTTTAGTAATGGCTTATTGAACAAGATGTTGGGTTCCAGACAATCATAAGACCATCTAGGAACAAAGTATAATCAACCCTTGGGTCAAACCATGGGTTGGAAAACAAGATGACAGAACGCGGTCTTAAGACAACCATTTTTTTGAGGTAGCAGTCAAGTCAAGACCGCAATCAAGTGGAGTCGACGCAGAAAGAAGGAACAGGTCAATGCAGTGGAACTGTAGGCAAAACGCGGTCACGCCAAGACCGCTATCATGAAGTAGCGATCGCCTGAAGGCCGCGATCAAGTCCGAGTGCAAAAAACGTAGAAAACTCAAGTGCTTTCTAGTCCATTGGGTTTTTAGGGTACAACCAGCTCGGCGTCCTAGTGGAAATCCTAGGCTCGCAGAGACTTACTGAGGCCTTGAAACAAGATCACCTAGTCCGACAGAAGGAATATTCGACAGAGAGGATCTCAAGTTCAAGAGAGTGTTCCTATCAAGTGCAAGTGATATAATAGCAATGCACCGAATATGCGCCATATGTGAACTTAATAAAATAAAAATAAGGTGAGAAAGGGAACGATTAAAACATAGATCAAAGTGTAAACAGGTCATGGAAATTCCCTTTAAATACAAAACTATAAAGTTTGGCATGAAATTAGCATACATGAAAATAAGCATTAAAATCATGCTAACATGTAACACGAATCATGCCCTGTTCAGAAATACACTATTACAACGCTAAGGCAAGCAGAATATCAATAATATAATAGGAATAAAATAAGATTTTTGGCCTAGTTGTAGAAACCAGATGGCGGCCAGTTAAGGACCGCCTCTTGATGGTAGCGGTCTGTCGGAGGTGTTGTGTGGGAATGGCTGATCTAGAGGGGAGGGGTGAATAGATCTGCCCCTCTTTTTCAAAAACTCAAACAAACCGCGGCAGAATAAAGATAACTACAATAAGATGCAGGTAATGCATACGCATAATGCAAGAGAGTAGATAGATACCAGTCTAGACAACCATCTAGCGGAGAGAAATCACACATGCAAACCACATGAACAAAGACTTTTAAGGTGGTTCGAACTTTCTCCAAAGTCCTACGTCCACCCCTCACTTAAACCAAGTGAGGCTTCCCTAGTGCAACTGCACAATCCGCTGAATACACAGCTTAACAGTCCACTGCCTTACAGCTTGCAGAGAGACTATCCTCTCTCAAGGAACCGCTGATGCACAGCTTGATGGCACACCGGCCAGACCACAGATTCAAGCACACAAGCTTGATCTATCTTCCTACTATCACCGGTAGAGACGGTTCAAGGTTTCATTAAATAAGATCAAATAAAAGAAAAGAATGATGAGAAAACTTAGACAGGAAGAGTGAAGCTCAATGCAAAATGCAAAAGTCCTTGTCTGAAATATGAAGATCTTGGTTTGCTGCGAGGAGGTTCGTTGCTTCTTTGATGGTAGCTTTATCTTTGCAATGCAACGAGCAGATGGAAGAGGAGCTCGTGGGTTTGCTTCAGAACTTCACAAATGGCCTTGAGCTCTTCACCTTCTTCTTCTACTTCTTCTTCTTCTCTTTTAGTTCTAGACGCAGCTAGCTTCTTGCATTTTCCTTCTCTTCTCCAAGGGGCGCCGACAGCACTAGTAGCAGCAGCTTTTCCTTCTTTCTTCAAGGAACGCAGGCCACACCAGTAGCAGCTTCTTCTTCTTTCACTTTTGTCTGTCAATCCCCCTCTAAACAGCAGCAGCTCACCACCAGTTTTAGGCACCTGCACAGCTCCCTATGTGCATAGAATTGCACCACTCAGATCGCCCAGCAGAGGGAGCTTTCCCTCTAAATATCCAGTCCACTGATTGGTTCAGCTTGAGTGGAAAAGGTGTCTTCACACTTGCTTTCTTTTGATTGGTTCAGAGGAAATATTCAATAAGACTTTTATTCTGTTCCAAATCTGAGCATTTAATGATCCTTCTGGACAACATCCTGCAGACTGCTTCCTCATTGGCTTAGGTCACTTCTATGCTTGGTGTACCTTTTTAGGATCATATCCCATTGGTTGGCTGTAAAAAGGTAGCAGAATTTTTCCAGATGTGAATCCTGTAACAGTATCCTCCAAAAGGTGTTTTCAGATGTGGTCATGATGACTAGGACATGTGACAGACTTGGAACCTTCTTCCAGACCTTGAAATCCATGATTTTGGGGATTTGCGGTATGACTTTTCGCTCTCTAGATTGCCCTTTGATTTGACAGAAAACTAGCTTAAAAAGCTTCTTGGAGAACAGTGGTGTTGACCTATCTTCATGAAGGGGCGGTTATAATGATATCTGGAAAGCCCACATGTCAACCTCCTGTAACTGAAGTGTCGACAATGCTTTAAGGAATACTGTCTTCAACACTCTCTGGAAGACCATAGTGTCGACCTGCTGTAACAAAGTGTCGACAATGCTTTGTAGAAAAGCATTTATAACGCTCTCTGTAAAGCCCATAGGTCGACCTCCTGAAACTGGAAGGTCGACACTTCCAAGTGAAGGAGCGTTTATAATGCTCTCTGGAAGGGCCTGAGGTCGACCTCCTGATAGGGGCAGGTCGACACTTTCTTGTGAGCTTCTTCGGACAGATAGCTGCTTGAACTGGCGAGGTCGACACTTCTGGGCTGTGAGGTCGACACCACCAGTGTAAAAACTATCTTTGAGGGATTTCCTGAGGTGACTTGGGCGCGTGCAGTAGGCTTCATCTTTTGCCATCTATTATGACTTATTTGGCGTATCTGTCATGAGAATATCAATCAATGTCAGCAATCAACAGATGAGAATATTAATGAGTCATAGTGTTGGAAAGCATCAAAACCATAGGGATACAACATTCTCCCCCTTTTTGATGCTGGCAACACTATGAGTCATTAGTGGCAATGTGACCCGAATCAAGCATTTTCGAGACACAACATGAAAACTGATATGCTCTCCCCCCCTTACTAAATGACTCAAGTAAAATCATCTTCTCCCCCTTTGACATTAGCAAAAAGATGGGATGAGAAATGGTGGAAAGAAAGAAGATCAGAGACAGAATGATTTTTTCATAGAAGGTATGATTATGAGGAGTTTTTGGAGAAATACAACCTGTATAAGGAGTTGAGGATCTAAAAATGCAAGAATTTTTACATTCTTATACTAATCTCATAACAAAGAGAATATTTATGTTCAGAGTCGACCATTATACAAACCTAATGACATGATCCTTATTCAAATTGCGTTGTTCAAATCTAATGATATCAGATGTGGAGAACATGATTGGCAGAGTTGTGAGTGGATGAATCAGAGAGAGAGGGTTGGGCACCCTCAGTAGTGGCAGATAGAAGAGGAGGGGCGGACCCCTCTCTCCCCTGGAGAGAAACGACCCTAGGTGGGTCCTCCAAGAGCCCTTGAGGGAGGGAGTACTCATGGGTGTGAGAGAAGTTATAAGATGACATGACTGGAGGAGAATCGAACAAGGGATTGAAATAAGAGATGAAATGGGAGTTGCCCCTAGAAGACGGTCCTATGGGGAAGAAGCAACTCCACATTCACTAAACACTTGGGGAGGGGAAAACAATCAACCCTAACAAAGGTCTAAAACAAACAATCCAACCAAAAATGCACACAAGAGAGGGGAGAGATGAGAAGAGAGACAACCAGTTAACCACTCAAGTAATGAATGATGCACAAAATGTTTTATAGATTTCCTTTTAGGATCTTAGTGGATTAATTAAGACGATAATTCACTCAACCACAAGGGCACCTAACCAGGGTAGGATGGTAAACTGGGTTGACTCTAAGGGACACTCCCTCTCTCGGATGCAAATCCTAGACTGGTGTGGTACAGTACAACCTGCACGGCGTCCGTGTGAGAATCCATGGCTCACGGGGACTTACGGAGATCTTGGGCAAGGTCACCTAGTCGGCTCGAAGGAATATGGAGACGAGAGGATCCCCCACCTAGGTAGGAATGCAACTAATATGAAAAGTATGCATGGCCCTAAGTGCACCGGAGTGCATGCAAAGTCTAGACTAGATCTATCAATCAATGATCAACAAATATGAAAAGAATGAAGACAATCATGCAAAAGTATGATGACAGTAAGGGGAGATCAATAGCAGCACCAAGTAGATGTGAAATAATATGAAATGTCAACCAAGATGAAGGTCTCGGGTGCACTGTAGCAGACATAAACGGTCTATGGGAGACCGTGCAGGGAGGTCAACGGTCCTGTGAGGGCCGTTCAATGGCAGGGAGTAATAAAAAAAAAAGAACAAATAATTAGATAGAAACTGGATGGACTAGCGGGATGGGAACAGAGGCGTACCAGACAGCGCGGCCTGTCGAAAGACCGTGCGAACTTTGCGACAGACCTGAAAAGATCACAAAATGTCAACAGAAATCACACGTGTAAACGCAGAAGTGTACCTGAGCCAGCAATAGTAGACGGCCTGCAGCGGACCGTGGAACAAATGGACGGCCTCCGTGAGACCGTTGAAGGCAGCAGGTTCGCAGAATGATCACTACTGGTGGTCAGAATAGAATGGCTGCCTCACGGCTGTGTAGGTACACGAACGGCTCTAAAGGAACCATGTAAACTCCAGAGGACAGAGACGCAAGATGATGAGATAACGACCTGAAATCACTTAGAAGACAAACCTAACAAAGACAGAAGGTGGTCAGCACAACACCAACATGATGGGCACTAGGCATCCCACTGTGATCGCCAGAAATTTATTGATTGTAAATATGTTCCTCCACCTGATCTTTTCTTTTGTTATCCTTCCTTATCCCTCTACTTTGCCAATGTAAGACACAAATGAAATGAAACTAGAAGGGCAGAAAGGTGTGAGTGTGTGTGTGGATCATGATCACCACCAAGGCTCCGAATGTATATAAATACACCGTACCTTGGAAAAGGGGGACACTCGCCTATAAGCAGCACTGCAAAAATAAACCGGTCGATCGAAAAACCGTTCACCAGTGGTGGGACGAACGCGGGATGAAGCCTGGCTTGACAGGAGAATGGTCCAGAGGAAGCCACAGAGGAACGAAGGACGGCCCTGTGAAGACCGCTCTCGTGCTCGGACGGACGGGAAGACGACCGCTCAATGCCACCAGGTTTTAAGTTGTCTAATCTAGACCTCCACCCCTTCCGGCCGGCCAGAGGGGATGGGCCTCATGCTAGTACAATGCTGACCTATGAAACATAATGGAAAACACAAAAGAAAACCCAAGATCAGAACTGTGAAGTGTAGTAACTATAAGAACGAACAAAAATAAATATAATAAATCAAAATGGGGGATACCTGGGAGTTTTTAAACCCCTAGGGGGTGTGGAAAAACAATAGGAGGGTGTGTGTATGACGTGCAAGAGTGAAAAACGTGGGAAAAGAGCGAAGAAAACGATGCATGCAATGAAGAAAAGGATGGTGGGACTATTAAAACAAAGACTCAAAATTGAATACTCCCTGAACCAGAGGCCTGAGTGGAAGTAGAAGGCCTCCCTCCTTGACTGTAGGTCGCTCGAAAGTTCGGCAGAGCTTCACCGTCGACCTTAGATCTCCCCCCCTTTCAAAGCCAGGACTAAGGGTCCTTTTTATAGAGCCCATAAACCTAGCCCAAAATTAGGGTTTTCAGTGAAAATTAGGTTGAGATATCAAAAGATAATTCATAGATAATTGATTTATCTCCCACCAGGATCGAATGGTATCTCATGTGGTTGAGAAACCTCGGAGAAAATGATGGGAAAAGTTAAGGGTTTAGCCACGGATTGGAGAGAGAAAATTCATTAAAACCTCAGAAATCGAGCCATTAAGCGGTTGCTCGATAGGCCGCCCAGTCTATTGCACGGTCTATTGCTAGATTGTTCAAGGCTGTCGGTGGAAATTAGATAAATAGAAAAATAATCCAAAATATCCACCAAACTGACCGACTATTTCGCTGTTGGACTCTTATGGATTGAACAGTCTCGTGATAGACTACTCAAATCATGGAGTGGCCCAACTTCAACCGTTCAGGGCCTGTCAGTGATAAATTCAAATAAAATAGATAAATAGATAATTGTCTAAAAAATCAACGTCCTTGGGACTCTGGGAACTGGACGGCCATATGAATACCGTTCCATTTATTTCGACGGCTTCATGAGGACCGTTCAACAGCATGTCGGTGAAAATTCAGAAAATCACATAAATATCCGACAAATGGAAGAACGGTTCAATAACGACCGTCCATTGACTGAATGGCCATGCGATTGACCGTGCAAAGGCTGGATGCTTGAAATTGATAAAATGTGATAAATTTAAGCAAAATCTTGGCCCATTAAGTCCTGAATTGAAGCAGACCGAGTCAGTGAGGGAGGTACCCATAAAATAGGTCCAAAGTTATGCCTAAAAATGGCCCAACGAGCAATGGACAACTCGAGTCATCAATAAATGATGGTAAAAGGAATGACTCAACTTATCAGCAAAAAATGGGTGTCAACAGATGCCCCTCCTTAACGTCCACTTTACAGGGGAGCGAGCGAAGGTGAAGCGAAAGTGAAATGGAACATGGAGATGAAGCGGAGCGGACTAAAAAAGCGGGCGTTAAGGTAAAAGACACCCATTTTCTTGCCAACAAGCGATAGGAATTTTCTGAAAAACTCTATACCAAACACAAGGGATGATCGGACCAAAACGACGCCAGTCTGAAGAAACTAACTAAATGAAAGGAAACACACGATCATCCTCATGGGAGACACAATCTCTCGGACCAATGAGGAGACCGAAATAAGTAGTAAAAAGTAAAGAAATAGACTAAAACTCCAGACAGGGACCTTCAGTCAATCAAACCAGGTAAATAGATAAAAGAAAACCTTCCAACTCTGAGTGGAATAGCTCCTCTTACTCAAGACCATGAACACATAATTATGCATTACAACTTGGACACTTTCAGACAAACCATGGGTCATAAATACTCAAAAGATGCATATGATGCATGTTGGGCTAAAATAAAGAAATCATTAAAATGAATACCAAGAAAGCCACAAAATAGAAAATACTCAAGAATAATACTGGGAGACCGGGGCAATTAGGGTCAAGACACTATCTGCAACCACGGTGTGCAGGATAGAATCATCCTCCCCTAGTTTCCCCAACCTAACGGCCTATCTGATGATTAAACACATGAACCTGGATCATCATTATTTTTGTTATAGGGGAACATCAGATCCTGAAACGCGTAGATAACTAACTGATTCCTGAGATAATATAGCTTAGATATCATATAGTAATGCAATAAAGATATAGAGGTAGAAGGCCATGCCTGACTTACCTGACGGTGGCCAAAAGGCAAGACGACGGATGCTGCAAAGGAGATCATGAACAAGATATGCAATATTTATCATGAAATCTGATTCATCAATGAATCACATAATGCAGCATAGAGGGGCTCAAAAAATAATATTTAAGCACGTGAACGGTCAAGAGTAGGCCGCTCAGAACATGAAAGGGCCCATTCAAGGCCGTGCAAACATAAGTGATTTGAACATGAATGTGAAGCTATACGGCCCATAAGTAGGCCGTTCAATTACATGCACGGCCACATTCTAGCCGCTTAATGGCAATGCCTTGTTGGGGATTAAATGGTTAAATGAAGACCGTCCAGATAGTGTACGGTCCATCGATAGACAGTTCAATACCTGGGGGCTTCAAAAAACAAAAGCCCTTCATCTCCCTCCTTCCCCACCGTAACCGACGGCGGGAGGGAAGGAGAACGCCCCTCTCCACGTTCTCTCCCCCTCTCAATCACCCCCTCAATCTCCCCCACTCTCATCTCTCCCTTTCGTATTCTCACTCTCTCGTCTTCCCCGTTCAAGCGCACTAAACGCTAGGCGAGACGCCCAGTGATTTCCGGCGAAGAGGTTCCCCCACCGTCACCGACGGCGGCCGTGGGAGAGCTGCCGCCCATCCCCGAGGAAGAGGAGATGCCAGCGGTCGAGGGAGGGGCTGCACCGCCGACTGGGGATGAGGAGGAAGCTGCGGCTGTCGAAGAAGGAGCAGCGACGCCTGTTGACGCCGAAGAGGAACCCCAAGTGCCGGAGGCGGCCACGGCAGCGGCCAAACCTACACGGGACCCCGAGGTAGGCCTAAAACTCCCCCCATTTCCATTTTTAGACTATGCATGTTAGTTTAGGGGGATGGTAGGAGGTCACAACCCCTTGGGAGGCCGGTTGGGAGGCGATAGGGCCCTCACCGATGGCGGGGGAGGGTTCTCACGCCGTCGGGGAAGATGGCAACTGGGCGGTTCACCAGGAACCGCCCAGGAAAATTGTACGGCTCATAAAGAGCCGCTGAACGGCTCTACGGCTCATGGGTAGCCGTCCTGGGGTATCCGAACCGATGGGCGAATGAGCACTAGCACAGTTTAGGGAAAACCGTGATACACTAGCACGGGCCATTTTGGTCTGCTCAGAATATGAAATGATTTGGAACTGAACGGTCCATATCGGTCCGTGAATCACAACACGGTTAAGGTCTAACCGTGCTAGTCCAGAAAATGAGGGGGCTGAGAGGGTAGCACTGTAATCTGGTTACCGTGGAATTAACTGGGCGGCTAGAAAGTGGCCGCGGGCGCCTGAAACGGGCACAGTTAAATGGTGAGGATAAAATCGTGAGACAAATGGGCGGCTTGGAAGAAGCCGTTTATTAGGTAGAAACTTGGAGAACTAAGAGGTCCATACCGGGCCGTGCAAGATATAGAGTGGTTCATGGGGAACCGCTCTATGAGTAGAATGCACTTTTTTCTTTCCTTTTATTTATAACATGCATGAATTTGTTATTAAATATGTGAATGAATGCAGGGAAAGCGTAGGACCCGCATCTCTTGGCTGCAGGTCCAGGCAGTGTACCTCACACTGCCCGACTTCTAGCGGGAGAGGCTGGCAGCCATGGGTTTCGTGGAGTTCCTGAGTATAGAGGTGAGCCGATTTGACACACCGCTCCTCTATACTCTGCACGACCGCTGGGACCCAGTGAGTCATACGTTCTTTTTTTCGTGGGGCACATGGTCCCCACATTAGAGGACGTGGCTCGGATCACGGGTTTGCGCGTGCACGGGTCCCCGGTTAGCGGGATCACATATCCTGACTATCGGGAGATGGCCCAGGAGCTCCTGGGATTGGACTTGCTGCACCCTGAGCGGCAATCCACTACCCTGACCCAGGCAGCACTCCAGGACAGCTTAGGACTGCGACGTGCTGGGATTGCGACGGGGGAGCTGCCCGAGCCGCACTTGCAGAGATTGATGGATCGGGTTCGTCCGAGAGTAGCAGCTGAGCCAGGAGCTGAGGCGGATTGAGTGTTGCGGAGGTTTCTGATGCTCTTGTTCGGCCGGCTTCTGTTTGCTACGAGAGTGGACGTCATCAGCTGCCGCTTCCTGCCGCTACTTTGGGATCTCGACCACGTCGGCGACTACACGTGAGGAGCTGCAGTCCTCGCGTTTCTTTTTGACACTCTGAGCTCAACCAGCAGGCGGACCATGCTCAACGGGTTCTCCCCTCTTCTCCAGGTATGACTTGACCCCTAGACTTGATTATGCAACACCTATATGTGTCCTACATGCTGAGGTGTAATGCGATGTAGGTGTGGACCTACATACGACTACATGGGCTGGGGAGAGGCGAGGAGACTCACCCTGAGCTCTTACCAATTGCCAGGAGGTGGACCGCACCTTAGGAGACTGGAGGCCTTCGGAGACAGGTCTGAGAGCTCCAGGATGATGTGGACACCCTACCGTACACTTCGGTACGACTCTAAACTTAGACTCTTTAATTAAATGTAGTTCTATATGTTTATGATGCTGAGGTGACTTCCTATTTTGACAGGTTCGGTGGACTCCCTATGCAGACGAGGGGCACGAGGGGCAGCCCTGGGTAGTGGGGTCCCTCGCCTTCTCCGGGCGTGACGTGTGGCTTTACAGCATGAATGTAGTGGAGCCACTCTACTTCAGACTGATGATGAGGATGATTGGCATCCATTAGCCAGCAGTAGAGTTCCTGGTGCCGGAGAAGCCTGGGGAGCACGTGGGGCTACACCCACAGGGCATGGTGACGGTCCTCGACTGGACAGCGCAAACTACAGAGCAGATCGCTGATTGGACAGCACTCGGGCAGGTTGTGACCGCTCGAGCGGAGAGCGATGCGGCGTACTACACGGCGTACGCCAGGCACTACTAGGACCAGGTGCTCCTGGTGCCCATCGACCGGTACAACTTCTAACCCTAGCCTCTTTCTATTATGCTTATAATTTCTATGATGATGCACTCACGCTTGGACTTCCTAAATGCAGATCGACCCCCAGGGACGGATTACGGAGTTGCAGGGGCTCCTCCACTCCACGGTCCGAGAGCGCGACGAGGCCCGACAGGCCCTGGCCCTACTGGTGAGTTCTCAAACCCTTAATCTTAATTATGCACTTTGATTATGATTATGCTATGAACTGACTGACCCTGGAGTTTAAAATGTAGCGAGCCGAGGGGACCCAGCAACAGGGGGCCGATGCTCCTCCTTCTTCTTCTCAGACCCCAGCCGAACGAGCGGAGCGAGAGGCGGAGTTCGCCCGGCTAATGGCTCGGGCCGAGGCATCCGAGGCAGCGCTCTCCTAGAGGGTATGTAACCACTACACTTTCCCTTGATGCTTATGATTATGAAATACAATTGACTAATCATGATATGTGTATGTAGACGACCGAGCTGACAGTTGCCCTGGACGGGAGTACCTGGCTACGAGAGGAGGTCAAGCAGAGCCGAGCGGCAGCGCAGGAGGAGGCAGCCCGCCTCTAACAAGAGATGGAGCGGAGCTAACCAGCAGACCTGGTCGAGATGGCACTCCTTCGTGCGGAGCTGGAACGTCTCCGGGACGGAGCTACAGAGACGGAGCACTACCGAGCTGAGGCGGAGCGTTACCGAGATGAGGCAGAGCGAGCCCAACTTCAGGCGGTGAAGCTGGAGGGCGTCATGGAGGGAATGAGCCGAAGATCTAAGCGCAGCGGGACTCCGAGCGACAGCACCCACGGCACACACGGCTCTGTCAGGAGTTACTTCATAGGTTCCTCCAGTCGACGGAGGAACGAGGAGGAGGAGCGGCGCCGTTGATACCGTGAGGAGGCAACCTCGGTGATGCCTCCACCAAAGAGGCATGAGGGTGCCGGTGACAATGACAGGCCAGAGGGAGAGGGACATGCTTGACTTTTGTACTTTGACAGGAGTCTTGTACACATGTGGATATGATAGCGATATGATGTGTTTTTGTTTTAGTTATGTGAATGAATGTATGAATGCATGCAAATGCTAGGTAGTAACCAACTAACTACGACTACTAACCCGAAATGAGCGAGTGGGAGAGAGAGACGGACATGAGTGATTGTAAGAGAGACGCCAAACAATTTGAGTGGAGAGAGATGACAAATAATTCAAGTGGGAGAGACGACTATGAGTGGGGGATAGCGAGATCACTTCGACACGAGTGAGTGAGAGATGACACGACACGAGTGAGGGAGAGACGACTACGAGTGGGGGAGAGAGACGACCACGTGTGAGGGTGAGAGAGACACGTACCGACTGAGAGGCACGGGAGAGACACGGGAGAGGAGAGAGACACAGGAAGGACAAATCAGGGCGGTAGGGGGATGAACGGTCATTGAGTGGCTGCTCCTGTCCTTACACTGTCCGAAATATACCGCCGGAATGCTACTCGACCAAGTCGAACCAAGGCACCTGAGCGGTTCAAAATCGGCCGTTCATGTCATTGAACGGTGAGATAGTGACCGTGCACGTGGAAGAACGGCCTTCACGGTGCCGTTCCACGGGTCTAGGATCGAACTGTGTAGAAGCTGATAAACGGTCCAATAAAGACCGTCCTAAGAGCCGTGCGGTCTGTCGATAGACCACGTAATGTCACGCACTGGGAGTCTGATCGGGACTATCTTGGAGAGTCCTAACACATGGTAGGATATTTCAACCTAACCCAAACTCGTGCCCAACCCGATCTAGACTTATCCAAGCTCAGTTCTAGTTGGTTTAGGGTCCTAACCAAGCTCTATAAGTACGATGGAACTCTAAATTCATGACTCACGCCTCAACCCTCTTCCAAATCTTGAAACTCTTGTTACTCTTCATCAAACCATCATGAAAAGGGCTTTTAAAGGGAGCTCAATGGAGGGAGCAGTCTTTCAAGGGCCCAGGCTGGCCAGAAAGGAGCATGAAGTCCTCCAATGGCTGACCGCGATCCCACGACGTCTGAGCTCCAGTCCACTAAGAGAGGTAAGTTTTTGTAGAATTTGCTCAATTGATTCAACTTATTCTATTACTTACATGTTCCTCCTCTCTTTCTCCCTTTTCTTTTCTTTTCTCTACTTCAGCTTCTCCTTGGCTCGAGGCACTACTCCACCTTAAAGTGGATGGCTCCCATGATCCGTGAGTTTCCCTTAGCAGTGATATCCATCTTAAAGTCTTGGCACCTACACCCACTCTTAGTGCTAGGCAAAAACTACCCCAAATGGTCCTTAGATTGGCACAACATCTCAGCCCTGGTAGAAATCTGGCATCCTCAGACCCATACGTTTATTTTCCCTTCTTTTGAGGCCATTGTCCTACTAGAGGAGGTAGAGACTTATTTATCCTTTCCTAGATCCAAGGTGGGTGAGGAGGACTTAGTGTGTCATATTGTTGCCCTTGTAGACCCTAGCCTTATCTTGGGAGAGTTTATACCATATACCAAGGACATCCACACCTTCGTAGGCTCACATCAGATCCATCTTCTTCCTCTTGCCCAGTGGGTGGTTGCTCATTGTAAGAATAAATGTGGATGGTATGAGGCCATAGCTAAGGCCGTGTCCATTTGCCTGTGTGGGGCCATCATGTTCCCCTCTGTCGACCACATCCTAGATACTCCTATCCTTAGCACCATTAGTGGTTTGTGGCAGGGTCTCTCTATCTCCCAGGCCGTTCTCACCTACTTGTACGAAGGCCTTAGTTCTGCAGCCCTAGGAGGTCCACTCTTCGGTTCCATGATACTCCTAGAGTGCAGGATGGGTGTCATGATGAAATTCATTCATAAGGAGGATATCACTTCAGCGAGTCGGATCTTCGGGAGCCATCCACTGTTCTTCATAGGTGGCGCCTTCGGGTTCTCCCCACAGGTAGAGTGTAGGACAGCAGAAAAGAAGACCAGGGATGAGTGGCGACTGTACATCAGCAGATTGCCCCTGGATCGGTTCGTAATGCGCCCTGACTTCCTCCACGACACTGCAGTCAGACTTCCTAGGAGGCCAGGCTTGGATCTGAGGCTCGTGAGCGACACTACACTGGCGATGTACAGCCCGCACCGGTGTTACCTACAGGTTGGACTACCTAGGACCATTCTTCCAGCACTACCCCACCTTCCCGCACTACAGGCGAGGAGGATCGAGATGGAGGAGGATGAGCAAGCGGTCAGGAGTGCCCTGATGTCACGCCCCGAGCCTTTATTACAGCGGAAGACTAACTCGAGGAACATGAACAGCCGGCATGGTAAGCCTCTTACGAGCAAGAACGATCAGAGCGCAAGACAATCACACATAAAAATACAATTGCACAATAATTTACTCAAACTCCAACTTATTTCATTAATAAGAGAAATATTCCAATACAATAACTTTTCAACCTTCTTCAATCCATCAGACTCAAGGAAAAGGGAAAAAGTACAAGACTCGATCTAAACAATATTGACTTTCCTAAGTCTTCACTCTCATTTTGATATGACTTTCATTCGCTCTCGGACCCGCTACTTGTATAACTCGAATCCGAATTCGAATCACTTCCATCTCCTGAAAAAGATTAGAAATAGGTAATGAGCACACTTGCCCAGTAGGTATCTTCGCATCAACACAAAGGCACTATTAAAGTGATTAGTATTTTAGCTCTAAAGAAAATAAAGTGAATTATGCGAATGCGATAAATCATATGTAAATAACCAAGGTAACAAGACGATCATGTAAGATAAAATGAACAAGTATGAATTAGCAACAATGTATCAAGAACATGGTATGGCCCTTCATGAACAAGAATGTATCGAGAATGTACTAGCAAACCACGTAATCATCACACAAACATCCTTTGCTTATGAGCAAGTATTTGGTGAATTTCTGTGGAATATCCTGTAACAAGCAAGAAAGTCATGTACGTATGTATGTCGTGCCTTGTGCATTTTCACTTCACGAGCTGTGGATTTTCACTTATTTATAAAGAAAGTACCCCCAGCGCAATGCGACGCCAGTAGCATCATACCCCATGGTTTACAGTATGTTTTCGATAATCAGCCAAGGGGACTAGCATAGAGCCCTTGAACACAATCAGTGCTCGATCACATCTTCAAGTATAAATCAAGCTACTTCCACATTTCAAACAATAAAATATGGCCAGTAATATAACAAGTTCAATAAGTTTCAATGAATGAATGCTTCAATTTAAGAATGCGAGGGATCAAGAATGACTTAAAACAAGGTTATGCTCATGGAAACAATTTGACAGCATAACAGTACATCCCTTATCTTTCATAATTTAAAATTAAGTATCTTGAACATTATGACAAGTCCTAGAGCATCAATAATCCATCTAGGAACTTTGAAATATCAACCCTTAGGTCAAACCTCGGGTTAAAGTACTCAGGAATGGTGACGGTCAATTAATGGGCCGTTACATGAACATGACGGTCTATTATTGGGCCGTTAGATCGGGCTGAATCCAGAAAGAATAAATTGGACTCAGTAAATGTGACGGTTGTATACTGGACCGTTAGATGGGCCTGACAGTCGCGTAATAGGCCATTACATAGTCAAAACCAGAAAACAACAATAGTGCTTTCTAAATAATTGGGCTTTAATGGTACAACCAACTCAACGTCCTAGTAGGGATCCTAGGCTCGCGGAGAATTACGGAGGCCTTGAAACAAGATTTCTAGTCCATTGGAAGGAATATCTAATAGAGAGATCCTCAAGTTCAAGAATGTGTTCCTATAGTGCAAAAAGTGTAACTAGTGGACACATACCGGAGTATATTCCATGCACTTAGAGAAATTGACTCTATAGATGAGATAGAATGTGTAACGATGTGAAACCATGATAAACTTCGTCAATACAACATTGAAATTCATAATTTAAATAAAAACTATAGAGTTTTGGTAAATGAAATTAACATATGTTTAAAATAACTCAAGGTGCTTTAGACATGCAATTTCTATCATGCATCAATTAATAAATTTAAAGTCATAGAAACAGGTCAAAACTTGGATATCTAGGCTTATTTACAAGCTAATTTGACTGTTCTTAATTCTATCCCGAATAGACACAACACAGTACTCTGGCGGTCTAAGACAGGCGCGTCATATGACTGTGACGATTTATCGTGGAGCCGTCAGAAGACTGTGACGCACTGATTCTAGTCCGTCAGAGATTACAAAGAACTTAAGTGTGACAGAAGGTCTGACGGTCTATCGTAAGGCCGTTAGAGTCATGTGATAGTCTAACTATAATCCGTTAGAGCACTGCTGACAGTAAAATAAAAGAACTTCGGTTTAAAACCTCTCATGCAAGAAAAATAAATAACTACTCTAGTCATGATAAAACGAAGAATAGGCCATCTAGATGCATAGGTTTCAGTGAACTTATAGGAGAATATCTTTTATCTTTATTTTAGGCTAAAGACATGCATGTATGCATAGACCTACTAAAACATGAAATTCATGGTCTATAGTACATGGAATCAAGCAAAACCAGAGGACTTTTACTCCTATCATGATATTCTTGCCTTTCATAAGATGACCTACCTCTTTACTGGGCTTTCAACTTCCAATTTGCGACTGCAAGACACGCCCTAGTTCTTTCCTTCCAGTGAATTTTCAGCAACTTCACGTCGCTCTAACTCCTCAATCTGTTGACCTAAGGACGTGAAATTTGGAGGGTAAGGAGGTGAAACTAAGGGGAACAGAAAGTTCTAAAGAAGTGAACTTTTGGGAGATGTTAGTCCTATGTATTAACAACAAAAAGTTCTAAAGAACTTACCCAAAATACTATCTCTTTACCTTAGTTCCACGCGAGTCAATGTAAGGGTCGCGCAGGTCAAAACTAGGGTCTATTTATAGGTTCTAGCTAGGGCTTTGAGGATTAGATCAATTCTAGAGTCCTTAGATCGACTTCTGAGAGTCCTTAACACGTTTACTAGTCCTCCCATCTCGATCCCTAAGAGATAGATTATCAAAAATCTAATCTTTTTGGTCATTCTTCAATTCACGGAACTGACAGAGTGTGACGGTTGAACCGTGGTGTGTCAGGTCCCTGTGGCGGTCGTACGATAGACTGTTACCTATCGTAGGTGCCAAATTTGAAATGACTTCAAATTCTAATTTCATCCTCTCCACTTATTTATTAAATTAATGAGTATTTATCCTTATAATTCGTGAATAGGCTAAATAACCTTCTAGAATATGGGCCAAACTTCATGGGCTTAGTCCTTAAACCTTTGGGGCTTCAATTAAATAGGCTAGATTAATCGTTTACCATAATTGGGCCTTAATAAATTTCTAATAAATTCTAAAAAATCATTAAACAATTCTTGAAATAATTTAAATATTCTGGGTCATTACACCCTCCCCCACTTAAAAGAATTTGGTCCCCAAATTCAATACATGGATTAGATGGAGAGTGTACTTACAATTGAATAATTTCATGAATCTTTTCTGCATGGCTTCTTCTGTTTCCCATGTCTCTCCTGACTTTGTCCACTGGATTTTAACCATGGGAATAGTCTTGTTCCGAAGTTGACGTACTTCCCATTCCAGAATCTTTATTGGTGTCTGCTCGTACGTCATATCCTTCTGAATCTCCAGATTGTCGTAAGTGATGACATGGAAAGGATCAGATATATACTTCTTGAGCATCGAGACGTGAAACACATTATGAACTTCGGATAAGTGTGGAGGTAAAGTAATCCAATAAGCTACTTCACCAACTCTTTCCAGAATTTCAAAAGGACCAATAAATCTTGGAGTAAGTTTTCCCTTCATACCAAATCTTTGAATACCTCGACCTGGAGAAAGTTTAATAAATACATGATCTCCTACTTGAAACTCCAAGTTGCGCCTTCGATTATCAGCATAAGATTTTTGCCTATCTTGTGCCATCTGTAATGTTTCTTGAATGAGCTTAATTTTCTCTGAAGAATCCCTGATAATGTCGAGGCCTAGAAATTACCTTTCCCCTATTTCATTCCAACATATTGGTGATCTACAGCTTCTTCCATATAAAGCTTCAAAGGGTGCCATCTGTATGCTCGCTTGATAACTATTGTTATATGCAAATTCCACCAGAGGCAAGTGATCATGCCAACTTCCTCCAAAATCAATAGCACAAGCCTTGAGCATATCTTCTACTACCTGATTTATTCTTTCAATCTGACCATCCGTTTGTGGATGAAATGTTGTGCTAAAATTCAATCTAGTCCTTAGTGAGTGTTGTAGACCCTTCCAAAACTGTGATGTGAATCGAGGATCTCTGTCAGATATAATAGTGACAGGGACACCATGTAATGTAACATTTTTTTATGTATAATGCTGCTAGAATATCCACAGACCATCGACTATTGATTGGTATGAAATGTGCAGATTTTGTCAATCGATCTATGATTACCCAGATACCATCGTATCCTCCTCTAATCTTTAGGTAATCCCATGATGAAATCCATTCCTATGCTTTCCCACTTCCATGCTGGAATATCAAAGGGGTGTAATTTACCTGCGGGTCTAAAATGTTCTGCCTTTACTTGTTGACAAGTGAGATAGCGGGACACGAAATCAGCTATTTCCCTCTTCATATTGGGCCACCAAAAATTTCTTTTGAGATCTTGATACATTTTGGTACTACCAGGGTGAATGGTGTACTTGGACTTATGTGCTTCTTCTAGGATCAATTTCTTTGTATCCTCATGATCTGGTACACACACACGGCCCTTAAATAGCAATCTTCCGTCATTGGAGACAGAAAAATCTATTCTCTGTTCTATGTTGGCTTTGATTTCCAGTAATACAAGATCATTGTCTTGTAGCCTGACTAGATCTTCCATTAATGTAGGTTGAGCTCGGATATTGGCTATAAAACAACATTCTTCTTCCTTCATGTTAATATCTAAGTTCAACTGAGAAATTTGAGGAATAAGATTAGTCATACTAATCATAAGCCTTGATAGTTTTCCCATTGATTTTCTGCTGAGTGCATCGGCTACAACATTAGCCTTGCCAGGATGATATTGAATAGCAAAATCAAAGTCTTTGAGATATTCTAACCATCTCCTCTGCCTCATATTTAGTTCCTTTTGAGAGAATAAGTATTTCCAGCTTTTGTGGTCCAAGTAGACCGTGAACTTCTCTCCATAGATATAATGACGCCAAATTTTTAAGGCAAAAATAACAGCAGCCAATTCCAAATCATACACAGGGTAATTCTCTTCGTGCCGTTTCAATTGTCTTGAAAAATAACAGATTACTTTTCCATTTTGCATGAGGACGCACACCAAGCAAATGCCAGACGCATCCGTATATACTTCAAATCCACCACCTTCCACCGGTAGTGATAGAATAGGAGTTGTAGTAAGATGGTTCTTAAGAGTTTGAAAACTCTCTTCACATTCCTCCGACCAGACAAAAGGATTTTCTTTTCTTGTGAGTCTAGTTAAAGGAGCAACAATTTTTTAGAAGTCCTTAATGAACCTCTTATAATAACCAGCTAGACCCAAAAAGCTCTTTACTTCTGATACAGTCGTTGGTCGGCTCCAGTTTCTGATAGCTTCTACTTTAGAAGGATCCACAACGATACCTTCTTTTGAAATAATGTGGCCTAGGAATGAAACTTCCTTGAGCCAGAACTCACACTTGTTAAGCTTGGCATAGAGTTTATGTTCTCTAAGTGTTTGCAAAGCTATCCTCAGATGTCCTTCATGTTCCTCTTTTATCTTGGAATATACCAGGATGTCATCAATGAAGACGACGATGAACTGGTCCAGATATGGCCGAAAAATATTATTCATAAGTTGCATAAATGTTGCTGGGGTATTTGTTAGCCCGAACGGCATCACCAGTAATTCATAGTGGCCATAACGACTTCGAAAAGCTGATTTATAAATGTCTTCTTCTTTAATTCTAAGCTGATGATAACCTGATCTAAGGTCAATCTTGGAGAGATACTCTGCTCCTGAAAGCTGATCGAAGAGCTCATAAATACGCGGCAACGGACACTTATTTTTGATTGTAAGTTGATTCAGTCGCCGGTAGTCTATGCATAACCTGAGAGAGCCATCCTTCTTCTTAATGAATAGAACCGGCACACCCCAGGGGGATGTGCTAGGTCTGATGAAACCCTTATCTAATAGTTCCTGCAACTGCCTCTTTAGTTCCTTAAGTTCCATGGGGGACATCCTGTAAGGGGCTATAGAAACAGGTGCTGCTCTTGGAATGAGTTCAATAGTGAAGTTTACTTCCCTCCCGGGTGGTAAACTGGGTAATTCGGGTGGAAACACATCTGGAAACTCATTTACAATAGGAATGCATGCTATGATGATTTCCTTGGACTCGATAACAACGACAGAAGCAAGAAAAGCTTCACATCCTTGCGAGATAAGTTTGCAAGCGTGAAGAGAGGATATGATAGTGGGATGTTTTCTATACTTGATGCCAAGGAAAGAAAATCTTGGAAGATCGGGTTTTCGAAAAGGATATAATCTTATTTCGGCAATTAATATCAACATCATGATCTATAAGCCAATCTACCCCTAAGATGGCATCATAACCTTTCATGTCAAGGCATACTAAGTTTGCGGGGAGATTGTGACCTTCTACTATTACCTCACTATCAGGGTAATACTCGCTAAGCTTTGTTCTAGAACCTAAGGGTGTGGTAATAGCAAGATCTGAAGGTAGGGTAACTGATCCAATTGGTAATATTTTTGTAAAAGTAGTGGAGATAAAAGAATGAGAGACACCAGTATCAAATAGCACAAATACAGGACGGGAACAAATTTGAAGGGTACCTTCCATGAGCCCAACATCCCTAGATGCTTCTTCTTCTTCTAGAACAGCATTGAGGCGAGCATGCCTCCTACGTCCACCACCAGACGATTGATCCTTCATAAGGGGGCAATCTGGCATACGATGCTCCCTGCTTCCATAACGTAGACAAGCACCAAGGCGCTTCCAACATTCTTCAGCCGAATGGCCGAACTTCTCACAAAATGTGCAAGTCGCCATGACTTGCTCCTTCTCCTCCTTGAGTTTCTTGTTCTTCTGGGAACTTTCACCGTTCCCGCTCCTGGATCTTTTCTTACTATCACGGCTTATATGAGGTTTCGTGATGCTGAATTTTTCTTTCTTATAACGCCGATCAGATCGTCGGCTGGACTCTTCTCCTTTTCCTTTCAATTTCTAGACCTTTTCTAAGGTCCTCTCACATAAATATGCCCACTGGACCATCTCTGCATAGGTACAGATGTTTTGGGTCCCGAGCTGCTGAATGAAACCGGGTCGTAACCCGTCCATAAACCGATTAACCTTCAATAAATTGGTACTGATTAAATGCGGTGCATAGGGTGCTAGCCTGGAGAATTGAAGTTCATACTCCGTGACTGTCATCATTCCCTGACGAAGAGAGGCGAACTCCATAGCCTTTCTTTCTTTAACATGCTCCGAAAAGTACTTAGCACGAAATAGAATAAGAAAACTGTCCCATGTATGAGGTGCATCTGCCAGAGGTGTAGGTACTGATTTCCTGATGGGAATCCACTCCGAGCATGTACATTTTATTTTTATATTTGTGTACTTTTATTTATTTTTATATCCTGGGGGAAGTAGATTCACAAATGTAAGGCTTCATGAGCCTATTTGTTCTTCCTTAGGATTATGTGGGTTTATGTGCAAAATGCCAGTAGGACCTGCAAGGGGCCCCCCACTCCTTTCCCATTGGTCCACCTCATCCATGTGGGGCTGGTCAAAAGCCAAGGTGGCATCTAGAAGGTTGGACTAGTCAATTAGACACATGGGGGGACAAATGGGTTAAATTGTCATGGGTAGGCCACCTACCCTTACCCCTTGGTCAAGGGGGCGCCCCCCTTTTTTATCCATTTTAATTTTTGAAAAATTAGTCCATTAGAACTAATTAGTTCTATACCTTGTATACCCCTTCCAACCCTAGATCTAAAGGCATTAGCGGTCATTTTCCATTTATTATATAAGGCTTGTATTTCCCTTTTTCATGAATTAATGAGAAGAAAATTTGTTGAATGAGCATTGGAGCTGGTGCACCCCTCCCCTCTCTCCTCTTGGTTCCTCCTTCTTCCCTCTACATTTCAGGGTTGAGAACCCCTTCTACCTGAGCCCCTCTATCTCTGATTTCATCTCTGGTGCCGCCGCCGTCATTCGTGCCACCATCGAGCCGCCACGAAGCCATCTCCGAAGTTCTGTCCAAGGTTCTATTTGGCTGGATAGAGTCCCACTCCGAGATTTTTAACTCCCATCTCCGACATCATCTGGATTTTCGATTTTCAGGGTTGGTTTCTATCTTGATTCCCAACCTCCAGTAAAAAAATCACGTGATTCAGAGTTCTTTTTATATTTTTCTATTTTCGTGTCTTTCTATCTTCCTGATCTGTCCCTTTTCAGATCTGTGTAGCAGAAGCGTACTTCATCCCCATTTCGACCACCGTTTTGATTTTTGTTGGAACCCCCAAATTTATTAGAGGTTCTATCCACCTTCTCCATCCTCCACAAATTTTTGTCAAATTTCAAAAGCCCTCTACCTATTTTTAGAAAGTTAGTATTTCCTCTAAATTTAGATCTGTTTCTATTGTCCAGATCCGACCCCGAGTCAGTATAAAATCAACATAAAATCGAAACTTCCACCAAATCTTGCATAAGATATATCCCCGTTTTCCTCTCTTCGGTCTCTACAACTGTCTTGAAGGGCCCAAAGGCTGAATCGGAGGTCTACATCGCAGTCCATGTCAACTCTCAGGAAAACTTAGTTCTGCCCTGAGTTTTCAGATCCTGTGAGTCAGCAGCTTGAAAATTCAACAAAAGCCATCAACGGGAAACTCAAATTTCTTTCTCTAGCCATAGATCGAAGGATTTCAAGTCAGCTTTCCATCGGTACCTCTTGTGCGTCGATCCGACGTCGGGAGTGACCGCAGCAGCAGATCTCGCTGGGTCGTGCGCTGCAAAATAGAACTGCAAATCCGTGGCCAGCAACTCCGATGAGTGGAGATCGGAGCCGCCCGGCCTCCGGCCGGTGAACCAGCACACCGCCGTCCCAAGGAGCACCCTCCAGGCGTCCCCACCACAATGGTGCCACCCCGGGCCCACACGTCCCCTCGGACCAGCATGTGGGTCCCACGGTCGTGAGTACGTGTGCAGTCGAAGCAACACAAGAAGTGGCCCGTCAACCCGAAACCATTACTCCCGGGCCCCGCTGTGTCGCCCTTTACCTCCCTGCGTGGAGTGGGCAGCAATTTGTCTTGCTGTAGTTGTTGTGTATTTATTGTTCTGGGAGTACGAGATCGGCCGGGAAGTCTTCCCCACGCCCGGTAGCGTGGAGGTATCGTATTCACTCCTTACTCGGCACTTTGCTTAGTTCGTACATGATTTATATGCCGCTGCTAGAGGGCATGATAGGGGAACTTAGCTCGCTGTTTATTGATATTCACTGCTGCTGCGAGAGAGAGCGAGACCGTCCCGTGACCCGATGCGGGCACAAATTTGTGAGTTGACCACCCTAGCTCTTTGCCGATTTCTCAACCGCGCATGTCCGATGCTTCCCTCGTTAGGGACGATCGCGAGCTTGCTTAGAGTCTGAGGATCGCATATCCATTTGAAGTCGAGTCGCATGTCCGTCCCGCATCAATTTGGTATCAGAGCACGAGCTGAGTCTAGGGTGTCTAAAAACAAAACAAAAAAAAGAGTCGTTTAAGTCGGTCTAAGTGTCACATTTGCATACCATTAATCGGTATATCAAAAGGTTTTGTCCGAATGTTAGGCTACGCCTATCGGGAAGGCCGCACACTTACGTGAGTGATCTTCAGATCGATTAACTCCGCCACGTACCGAGTCATGGTTTAAGTCTAGGGTCCTTAGTGTGCATTAGTTAGTACATTCCAACTTTGCATTTGCATCACATTCTAAGTCGTGTCTAGGTGCTTACATTTGGTGGCATAACATTTCGCTTATAAAACAAAACCAAAAAATGGCCTTGCATATCCATTCCTAGGGGATCCAACCCCATCTTGGCCACCATGGCCACAACCCGAGTCCATAGTCCCGATGAAGTGGTCGGAATGTTCCGAGCCATTATGGGAGCAATGAAGGGGTTGAGTACACGCCTAGATCAGTTGACTACAGGGGTAGATCGGTTGACTACCGGGGTAGATGGGATGGAATGGTACATCCCGGTGCCACACCAAGGACCCCTTCTCCACGAGGAGGACATTCCTTCATCACCCATGAGAGCTCCATTACCATCAACCTCATCTTCCGATCTTATTTCGGAGCCCTCTCATTTGGAGCCACCAAAGCCCGAGCCACCCGTGTTTCTAATGGGTACGCTTTTTATAGCCGAGCCACTTCTTAGTTGGCTCAAAGATGGCTTGGTCCCACTTCCTTACCCATCCATGGACCCCACCCTACCACTAGTGCCCGTCAACTCCTTCCATACCACATTCCGGTCTAGTCACCATGTTGACACTTTGAATGACTTTATTGTGGGATTAGACGCACAATGGAAGTTGACGCACTCATTGGCCCGAGGCTTCGACCAATCCACTAGTCTTAGCTTCACCCATCCGGCCTTAGGGTCCATTACCTCCCAGTGCACCGTGGGTTGTGTCACCACGAAGATCCTCTTATTCCTCCCCTTGTCGGTCGAGCTTGACTTCATTCCCTTTTGCCCAAAGGAGGAATCCTATTTTCTACACATGTTCGTCATCCCACCGATCATAATGTATGACGGTGACTATGAATTCCAAACTTGGGACCATGTCATGTTGGAACCCATCTCACGGGGTCATACCTTCTTCGACCCTTTTGACCCCTTCGCTAGTGAACCTCCCGAGCTACCATATTCACTTCACTTCCTCCGCGGAGTTCACTATCACGCCTTTTCCACTCGGGCCAAGCAACCTCCACATAGCCATAGGTCCGAACCATCATTTGGGGGTAATGAAGACTTTGGTTTCTCCGGTCCATCTAAACCACCCGAACCTCCCGGACTTCCCACATCCAAGCCCAATGTCTATGATTGGTGCATCGTAGGATGTCTAGAAGTTCCCCATGACGTCAACCTCCGGTTACGTCAAATGCATGCATGGCACACGTTCGGGTGTCCTGGTCCGCCGTCACCCATGTATGGGTCGGACTAACAATTGGTTTGTCTAGAGTCATGCATGAGTCAGTTTCTTGTTTGTGTGGTTTGCATACGTGTGTTAGCACATGGTGAGTCTGCATGTGTCTTGTGCGAGCTCGTTGTTGGTCTCTTATGAGTGAGAGGCGAGTATACTCACTCGATGAGTATGGGATCAGTTCTACATCTATACCCAGATCTAGTCACATACAGGGACCCAGCGGTGATTCCTAGTGAGTCTTCGAGCCGCCTCCTCCCATTTGAGAGTGCCCCACCCGGAGTGTCCACCTCTAGCCTCGTTCCCACAGCAGCTTGTGCATATCGAGTATATACGGAATGAGCAGGTGACGGTCACGTGGAGTGGAGCGTACCCGCGTTACTTGGCACGGTGATGGATCCGTCGGAGCGACTCGAGCAGCCATACCCCTACTCGATGGGGTCGAGTTCTTCCCACCCGGAGAGAATTGATGGGAATCAACTCCGAGCATGTACATTTTATTTTTGTATTTGTGTCCTTTTATTTATTTTTATATCCTGGGGGGAGTAGATTCACTAATGTAAGGCTTCATGAGCCTATTCGTTCTTCCTTAGGATTGTGTGGGTTTATGTGCAAAATGTCAGTAGGACCTACAAGAGGGCCCCCACCCCTTCCCCATTGGTCCACCTCATCCATGTGGGGCTGGTCAAAAGCCAAGGTGGTATCTAGAAGGTTGGACTAGTCAATTAGACACATGGGGGGACAAATGGGTTAAATTGTCAAGGGTAGGCCACCTACCCTTACCCCTTGGTCAAGGGGGCGCCCCCCCTTTTTTATCCATTTTAATATTTGAAAAATTAGTCCATTAGAACTAATTAGTTCTATACCTTGTATACCCCTCCCAACCCTAGATCTGAGGGCATTAGTGGTCATTTTCCATTTATTATATATGGCTTGTATTTCCCTTTTTCATGAATTAATGAGAAGAAAATTTGTTGAATGAGCATTGGAGCTGGTGCGCCCCTCCACTCTCTCCTTTTGGCTCCTCCTTCTTCCCTCTGCATTTCAGGGTTGAGAACCCCTTCTATCTGAGCCCCTCTATCTCTGATTTCATCTCTGGTGCCACCGCCGCCGTTCGTGCCGCCATCGAGCTGCCGCGAAGCTGTCTCCGAAGTTCTGTCCAAGGTTCTGTTTGGCTGGATAGAGTCCCACTCCGGGATTTTTAACTCCCAACTCCGATATCATCTGGAGTTCGGATTTTCAGAGTTGGTTCCTCTCTTAATTCCCAACCTTCAGTAAAAAAAGCACATCATTCAAAGTTCATTTTATATTTTTCTATTTTCATGTATTCCTATCTTCATGATCTGTCCCTTTTTAGATCTATGTAGCAGAAGCTTAATTCTCAACCATTTCGACCCTCTTTTTGATTTTTTTTGGAACCCCCTAATTTATTGGAGGTTCTGTCCACCTTTTCCATCCTCCACAAATTTTCGTCGAATTTCAAAATCCCTCTACCTATTTTTAGAAATTGAGTCTTTCCTCTAAATTCAGATCTGTTTCTATTGTCCAGATCAGACCCCAAGTCAGTCTAAAATCCCCACAAAATTGAACCTTCCACCAAAGCTTGGATACAATATATCCCCGTTTTCCTCTCTTCGGTCTCTACAACTTTCATGAAGGGCCCAAAGGCTGAATCGGAGGTCTACATCATGGTCAACGCCAACTCTCAGGAAAACTTGGTTCTGCCCTGAGTTTTCAGATCCTGTAAGTCAGCAGCTTGAAAATTCGACAAAGGCTACCAACAGGAAACTCAAATTTCTTTCTCCAGCCATAGATCGAAGGATTTCAAGTCAGCTTTCCATCGGTACCTCTTGTGCATCGATCCGACGTCGGGAGTGACCGCAGCAGCAGATCTCGCTGGGTCACGCGCTGCAAAATAGAACTACAAATCCGTGGCCAGCAACTCCCGCGAGTGGAGATCGGAGCTGCCCGGCCTCCGGCCGGCGAACCAGCACACCGCCATCCCAAGGGGCGCCCTCCAGGCGTCCCCACCACAGTGGTGCCACCCCGGGTCCACACGGCCCCTCGGACCAGCACGTGGGTCCCACAGTCGTGAGTACGTGTCCAGTCGAAGCAACATAAGAAGCAGCCCGTCAACCCAAAACCGCTACTCCCGGGCCCCACTGTGTCACCCTTTACCTCCCTCCTTGGAGTAGTCAGCAATTTGTCTTGCTGTAATTGTTGTGTATTTATTGTTCCGGGAGTACGAGATCGGCCGGGAAGTCTTCCCCACGCCCGGAAGCGTGGAGGTATCGTATTCGCTCCTTACTCGGCACTTTGCTTAATTCGTATATGCTTTATATGCCGCTGCTAGAGAGCATCATAGGGTAACTTAGCTCGCTATTTATTGATATTCACTGCTGCTGCGAGAGATAGCGAGACCGTCCCGTGACCCGATCCGGGCACGAATTTGTGAGTTGACCACCCTAGCTCTTTGCCGGTTTCTCAACCGCGCACGTCCGATGCTTCCCTCGTTAGGGATGATCGTGAGCTTGCTTAGAGTCCGAGGATCGCATATCCATTTGGAGTCGAGTCGCGTGTCCGTCCCGCATCATTTCCACCATGTGCGTGCATCTTTATTAAGTTGAAAGGTTGCAAGAGGCACTTTTTCTTGATCTGTACACTGGATAACATTGAAGATACGATTCATTTCATCTATCCAGTTTTCTGCCTCATCTGGATTAGAAGAACCATAGAAACGCGGAGAGTTTAAGCTCCGAAAATTATGGTGCAAGTCACCAGCCCTCGCCCCTGCGCCAGCCTGGGCCATAGTTTGTAATGCCTGAGTAAGGCTGGCAACCGTTTGTTGCATGCCACCCCAATCTGCGTGATGAGCCATTGTAAATAATATGGTACCTGAGAGAAATAACAATTTGTTAATTCTCATAGAATTAGAAAGAGATAAATCTTAAAACTACTTAATTATCTTATCCTGGGCTCTACCCAATTCTCGCATGGGTGAGGAAAGTTCTTCCTTATTTCATAGGTATGGGTCCTTAAGCCTTGGACTTATCATATGACGTGACTCTTTTCCCTAAGTCCTGAGACTTAGGGTCTGATACGAACTTAACTGTCATGCCCCGAGCCTTTATTACAGCGGAAGACTAACTCGTGGAACATGAACAGCCGGTATGGTAAGCTTCTTGCGAGCAAGAACGATCAAAGTGTAAGACAATCACACATAAAAATGTAATTGCACAATAATTTACTCAAACTCCAACTTATTTCATTAATAAGCAAAATATTCCAATACAATAACTTTTCAACCTTCTTCAATCCATCAGACTCAAAGAAAAAGAAAAAATTACAAGACTCGATCTAAACAATATTGACTTTCCTAAGTCTTCACTCTCATTTTGATATGACTTTCATTCGCTCTCGGACCCGCTACTTGTATAACTTGAATCCGAATTCGAATCGCTTCCATCTCTTGAAAATAATTGGAAATAGATAATGAGCACACTTGCCTAGTAGGTATCTTCGCATCAACATGAAGGCACTATTAAAGTGATTCGCATTTTAGCTCTAAAGAAAATAAAGTGAAATAATGCGAATGCGATAAATCATATGTAAATAACTAAGGTAATAAGATGATCATGTAAGATAGAATGAACAAGTATGAATTAGCAAGAATGTATCAAGAACATGGTATGGCCCTTCATGAACAAGAATGTATCGAGAATGTACTAGCAAACCACATAATCATCACACAAACATCCTTTGCTTATGAGCAAGTATTTGGTGAATTTCTGTGGAATATCCTGTAACAAGCAAGAAAGTCATGTACGTATGTATGCCGTGCCTTGTGCATTTTCACTTCACGAGCCGTGGATTTTCACTTATTTATAAAGAAAGTACTCCCAGCGCAATGCGACGCCTGTAGCATCATACCCCATGATTTACAGTATATTTCCGACAATCAGCCGAGGGGACTAGCATAGAGCCCTTGAACATAATCAGTGCTCGATCGCATCTTCAAGTATAAATCGAGCTACTTCCACGTTTCAAACAATAAAATATGGCCAGTAATATAACAAGTTCAATAAGTTTCAATGAATGAATGCTTCAATTAAAGAATGTGAGGGATCAAGAATGACTTAAAACAAGGTTATGCTCATGGAAAAAATTTGACTGCATAACAGTACATTCCTTATCTTTCATAATTTAAAATTAAGTATCTTGAACAATATGACAAGTCCTAGAGCATCAATAATCCAACTAGGAGCTTTGAAATATCAACCCTTAGGTCAAACCTCGGGTTAAAGTACTCAAGAATTGTGACGGTCAATTAATGGGCCGTTACATGAACATGACGGTCTATTATTGGGCCGTTAGATCGGGCTGAATCTAGAAAGAATAAATTGGACTCAGTAAATGTGACGGTTGTATACTGGACCGTTAGATGGGCCTGACGGTCGAGTAATAGGTCGTTACATAGTCAAAACCAGAAAATAGCAATAGTGCTTTCTAAATAATTGGGCTTTAATGGTACAACCAACTCGGCGTCCTAATGGGAATCCCAGGCTCGCGGAGAATTACGGAGGCCTTGAAACAAGATTTTCTAGTCCATTGGAAGGAATATCCAAGAGAGAGGTCCTCAAGTTCAAGAATGTGTTCCTATATTGCAAAAGGTGTAACTAGTGGACACATACCGGAGTATATGCCATGCACTTAGAGAAATTGACTCTATAGATGAGATAGAATGTGTAACGATGTGAAACCATGATAAACTCCGTCAATACAACATTGAAATTCATAATTTAAATACAAACTATAAAGTTTTGATAAATGAAATTAACATATGTTTAAAATAATTCAAGGTGCTTTAGACATGCAATTTCTATCATGCATCAATTAATAAACTTAAAGTCATGGAAACAGGTCAAAACATGGATATCTAGGCTTATTTACAAGCTAATTTGACTGTTCTCAATTCTGTCCCGAATAGACACAACACAGTACTCTAGCGGTCTAAGACATGCGTGTCATATGGCTGTGACGGTTTATCGTGGAGTCGTCAGAAGACTGTGACGCACTGATTCTAGTCTGTCAGAGATTATAGAGAACTTAAGTGTGACAGAAGGTCTGACTGTCTATCGTAAGGCCGTTAGAGTCATGTGACGGTCTAACTATAATCTGTCAGAGCACTGCTGACAGTAAAATAAAAGAACTTCGATTTAAAACCTCTCATGCAAGAAAAATAAATAACTATTATAGTCATGACAAAACGAAGAATAGGCCATCTAGATGCATAGGTTTTAGTGAACTTATAAGAGAATATCTTTTATCTTTATTTTCGGCTAAAGACATGCATGTATGCATAGACCTACTAAAACATGAAATTCATGGTCTATAGTGCATAGAATCAAGCAAAACCAGAGGGCTTTTACTCCTATCATGATATTCTTGCCCTTCATAAGATGACCTACCTCTTTACTGATCTTTCAACTTCTAATTTGGGACTACAAGACACGCCCTAGTTCTTTCCTTCCAATGAGTTTTCAGTAACTTCACGTCGCTCTAACTCCTCAATCTCTTGACCTAAGGACGTGAAATTTGGAGGGTAAGGAGGTGAAACTAAGGGGAACATAAAGTTCTAAAGAAGCAAACTCTAAATACCTTGTTTAGGTGTTCTAATCTCCTGATCTTCAGTTGACTTTCGCTCAAATTCCTGGGTTGTTATGGTCAAACCAGCAAGTTTGCAAGGTTCTAGCTCCTTGTGTAGTCGATCTCCTAGCACGAAATTTTGGGAGATGTTAGTCCTATGGATTAACAACAAAAACTTCTAAAGAACTTACCTGAAATACTATCTCATTACCTTAGTTCCACCCGAGCCAATGTAAGGGTCGCGCTGGTCAAAACTAGGGTCTATTTATAGGTTCTAGCTACGGTTTTGAGGATTAGATCAATTCCAGAGTCCTTAGATTGACTTCTGAGAGTCCTTAACACGTTTACTAGTCCTCCCATCTCGATCCCTAAGAGATAGATTATCAAAAATGTAATCTTTTTAGTCATTCTTCAATTCACGGAACTGACAGAGTGTGACGGTCGAACCCTGGTGTGTCAAGCCCCTGTGGCGGTCGTACGATAGACCGTTACCTATCGTAGGTGCCGAATTTGAAATGAATTCAAATTCAAATTTCGTCTTCAACACTTATTTAATTAATTAATGAGTATTTATCCTTATAATTCGTGAATAGGCCAAATAACCTTCTAGAATATGGGCCAAACTTCATGGACTTGGTCCTTAAACCTTTTGGGCTTCAATTAAATTGGCTAGATTAATCGTTTACCATAATTGGGTCTAAATAAATTTCTAATAAATTATAGACAATCATTAAATAACTCTTAAAATAATATAAATATTCTGGGTCATTACACCTGATCATGTGGGAGGTAAGTAGGGTGCTTACCGTGCCAATGGAGGTGACAGAGCTCCAGAAGACTTACCAGGCATATGTGAGAGAGCTGAGAGAGATTAGGCCTCGCGGGGATGCCCGTCTGAGGATTGAGTGATTTTCTGATTTTCATGATGTTGAGATAGAGACTTATGTTTGGAATGTTTGCATATGAATAAATGAATAAAATTGATGATTGGATTGATTTGAGCTTGGCCTTTTTGTGTATGTGATTGAATGAGCTTGAGGTAGGAGCTCGGGGTGAACACGGCCGTATCCAGACCGCTCTATTGAATAAACGGTTAGAGATTAACCGCCCCACAAATTGAACGGCCAGATCTGAACCGCTCATAAGATCAACCGTAGGGTTAAGAACAAAGACCTTCGGAGAGTAGAACGGTCTATCGATGGACCGTGGAAAGAATAGAACGGCCATGAGTGAACCGTTTTGGTTTGTGAATGGTCTGGTGAAGACCGTGGATTCTTTGCAGGTACTAGAGATTGGAACGGTCTGGACGAGGCCGTGTGAATGATGGAACGGTCTTATGTTTGACCGTTGGATGGAATAAGACGGTCGCCAGAGGACCGTTCAGTGATAGAAATGTTGAACCTTGTCTTCAACCTGCCCCTGCACACACGTAAACAAAGAAACAGATTAAATATATTTTAGGCTTAACCCCTTGCCTGTAGCAAGTTATGAAGTGACCAGTTCTTGATTTCTGGTCAAGAGGGTAAGCCTTATTAAATAGGCAAATAACACGAAGGAAATGAATGCAATGCATGCCATGAATGCAAATCATGATGATGAAAATATTTTTGTGGTTTTGAAATCATTTGATTTTTGATTTTGAAATATTTGATTTTTTAGATTTTAAAATATTTGATTTTTTGGGTTTTGAAATATTTGATTTTTTGGATTTTGAAATATTTGAATTTTTTGGATTTTGAAATATTTGATTTTTTAGATTTTAAAATATTTGATTTTTTGGATTTTGAAATATTTGATTTTTTTGAATTTTAAAATATTTGTTTTTTTTTTGGATTTTTGAGCCAGCTCAAACTCGATGACGAGGGACCTTCTCATCTCATTAGGGGTTTCCCGAGTTCAACGTGCGTTATGGGTGACCACCCATGGCCGGGGCCCAATTCTACTTAACGGTGCTTCTACCGAGGCCATACCAGGAGTACGATCCAGTCTTTGGAAAATAAAAGTTAATTTGGTAGGAAAGCCGGCAATAGGTATAAAGGTTTTTAGGGCTTGAGTTCTTCTCGCGACAACCCCTTTTCCGAGAATTTGGTCTGTTGCGCCAGGGCTTTGTGTCCGTCATCGAACCTGCATCCGCTCTAGGCACGCATACGACTGGGGTCATGACGTCCCGCGGGGAAACTGTACTGCCACTCTTGCCATGCCTAGTTTCATTCTTTTGGCAGCATTTAGTCTTTTGAGCTTCGATCTTGTAAATGAGCTTTTTAGCTTTTGCCTTTGATTTTGCCCCTTTTCTTTTATTTCTTTTGCTTTTGCTTTCTTGAATGCGGAATCAGGTCATAATGGATTGCCCCTATTTGAGACCTTCCTTTTGTCGGGGTGTCTAGATCGGTTCTCTTCCCCTTATTCACCACTTGCCCCTATTTTCGGCCGAAAGAAGAGGAAACACGGATTTTCACTTGCCCCCAGACATGGCCAAGGGAGAAACGTGGTTGCGAGAAAAGGGAGAAACCAGACCACGGGGGGTCGTGTAGTGTGTGAAAGCTGAACCGGGGATCCTCCTTCATGATCAAGTGGAGAAAACACCCTGCCACTGGGCCGTTGCTAGCTTGACTCTATGGATAAAAACATTTAAAATACAACCCATTCTACGGATTAGGCAATTCCTTACCCTCCGCATTAACAAGACGGTATGAGTTCCCATGATAGATTTCTTTAATTACAAACGGCCCTTCCCAATTGAGTTGCAGTTTAGACCTAGGACCTATTGATCTGATAAATTTGCGCTTCAAAACCATGTTACCCACTTGAAATTTTCTTTCGATAACCTTCTTTTAAAAATGCCGCGAGACACGTTTTTGGTAAAGAGAGACGTGATTGGCCGCGTTAAGCCTCTTCTCATCTAAGAGTTCCAGTTGGACTAGCAATGCCTCTCGACGTTCGTCGAGATTAAGTTCTTTGTCCAACTGTACTCTTAGAGAAGGGATCAAGATCTCGTACGGGAGTACCGCCTCTATCCCATAAGTGAGGGCAAAAAGAGTCTGCCCCGTGGGAGTGCGGACGGAGGTGCGATAAGCCCATAGAGCTTCTATCAATTTGTCGGCCCAATCAGCAAATTTGTGTGGCTCGCATGTTTTCTTAATGATTTTGAGAAGGGTTTTGTTCGTGGCCTCGGCTTGGCCGTTACCTTGAGGGTAGTATGGTGATGAATGATGCAATGAAATATTAAATTTCTTACATAGGTCCTGGAGTTCATGAGATACAAATTGAGGCCCGTTGTCGGTGACGATATCACTTGGTACTATAAACTGTGAAATGATATTCTTGGGGATGAAGCGGCAGACTGTGGTAGCTTTGATTTCTGCATAAGCTTCAGCTTTCGCCCACTTGGTGAAGTACTCCGTAGCATTCAGAATGAATGACTTTTGCTTAACCTGGGAGTTTGGATCACCTAGTGGGCCTACAATATCGAAAGCCCACATGGAGAATGGCCAAGGAGCAGAAAGAGGATTGAGAGAGGAAGCAGGAGCATGGATTTTATCGGCATGAAGTTGGCATTGAAGACACCTACGGACATAGGTGGAGCAGTCCACTTATAGGGTTGGCCAGTAATAGCCCAGCCTAAGAATCTTCTTCGCCAAAGCTTGCCCATTAACGTGCCCTCCACACTCGCTCGCGTGAGCTGCTTCAACAACCTTCCAAGCCTCATCGTCATCCAAACACCTCATAAGAACTCCATTGAGAGCCCGCCTATACAATTCTCTTGCGATAATCGTGTATCTGGAGGCGACTCTTCTAATGGCCTTGCGTTGCTCGGCATTGGCCGTCTCTGGGAAGGATCCATCCTTACAATATTGCTCTATTTCATAATACCATGGCAATTCCTCTTCTTCTATAATCTCCTCAAGCTCAGTTAATGATACTTATTTCAAATTCTCCCTTTCAGCCTTCTTCTCTACATATTTCCTAAGGTGATCGAACCAAGGATCCTGGTGGGAAGGAGTGTCTAACAGCTAGACCACGATGGTCTCAGTGGCGCAACTAAGAGGGAAAGAAAGGGAAGAAGTGAGCGACGCGAGTGCATCGGCAAGAATGTTCTGAGAGCGAGTAGTGTGAATATAAATTATCTTGCGGAATTGCCTAGCCAAGAGCGTGACCAAATCTTGATAGGGCTTGAGCTTAGGATCACGGGTGCGGTAAGTTGAAAGAACTTGACGTAGCACCAATTGAGAATCTCCTATGATGTTTAGGTATCGTGCGCCCATAATGTAGGCGTGCTTTAGTCCATCAAGGAGAGCCTCATACTCGGCTATGTTGTTTGTGGCAGGAAAAGAGAGCTGATAAGCGATGGGGATGGTTACTCCTTCCGGAGTGAGGAGAACGGCGCCGATTCCACTTCCCTGAGAATTGAGAACACCTTCGAAGAGCAAAGACCAGAAGGGGGGATGAGTAAGTATAGCCATGTGCTCGTCAGGAAACTCATCCTGGATTGAATCAGTGCGAGGGATAGGGGAATGAGCAAGAGGTTCAGCAGTCGCGTATCCCTTGATTACTTTCTGAACAACGAAGGTGATATCAAATTGGGAAAGAAAGCTCTGCCAGCGCACCAATCTGCTTCAAAGGATGGGTTTTTCTAAAAGATAGTAGATTGGGTCCAGTCTCGAGATCAACTTAATTTCATAGGCTAAGAAATAGTGCTTGAGTTTCTGAGCTGCCCATACTAATGCTGCGCAGGTCTTCTCCATGGCAGCATACTTAGATTCAGCAGGATTGAACAGTCTGGAGAGATAGTATGCTGCCCTTTCTCTTCCTTCGTCGTCCACTTGCGTCAGGACAGCTCCTAGGGAGTCATCAATAACAGAAATGTATAATATCAATGGTTTCCCAGGGACATGGAGTTGTAGAACAGGGGGATTAGATAGATAAACCTTAAGATCTTCGTAGGCCATCTGACATTGTTCGTTCCATTCAAATTTAGCTCCCGCCTTCAACAATTCTTAGAATGGGCGGCATCTTTGTGAGTGTTGAGATATGAATCTTCGAATAAACTACAAATGCCCAATCAATCCCCTATGTTTAGTGATGTTCTTAGGCGGTGGCATTTCCATAACAGCCTTGGCTTTATTAGGATCGATCTGAATCTCCCATTTACTAACTATGAACCCTAGCAATTTCCCTGATGCGACTCCGAACACACATTTCTTCAGATTCATCTTTAGCTTATACTCTCTATCCCTTTGCAACACCTTGGCTAAAATGGCGGGTGTTCCTCTTTGGACCTCGACTTTACCAAAATATCATCCGCATAGGCTTCCATATATACATGCATCATGTCGTGGAAGATAGCCATCATTGCCCGCTAATACGTTGCACCTGCATTCTTCAATTCAAAAGGTATGACAACATAGCAGTACGTGCCCCAGGGCGTGGTGAAAGAGGTTTTCTCTTGGTCCTCAGGAGCAAGACGGATTTGATTATATCCGGAATATCCATCCATAAACGAGAGGGCTTTGTACCCTGCCGTGTTGTCTACCAACACATCAATGTGAGGAAGCGGGAAGTCATCTTTCGGACATGCCTTATTTAAATCCCTGAATCAATACAGATCCGAATTTTTCCATCCTTTTTCATTATAGGGACGATATTTGCCACCCATTGTGGATATAATACAACTCTAATAAACTTGGCCTTGTGTAATTTGTCAACCTCTTCCTTTATCCTTAAGACCATTTGAGGGTGGAATCTTCTTGATCTTTGTTTAACGGGTGTTGCCCCTGGTTTAAGGACAAGTCTATGTTCAACCAGAGCGGGGTCAAGACTCGGCATGTCCTCATAGGACCAGGCAAAAGAATCGATGTACTCTCTCAAAATCTTGATTAGCTCCTCTTCAACCTGAGGAGGGAGATTAGCGAAAATGATTATGGGCCTGGGGTCCTCTTCACTTCCAAGATTGATCTCTTTTGTGGGTTCATCCACTGCCGATGACGGTTCATCAAATCTCTTTAAACCTTGTGCGTACAGATCGGCAGTGTCATCCACGTAACTTTCCTCATCATCGGCTGGGTCCTTCTCATCTATGATTTCACATACACCTAACCCGTCATTGCTCCACACCCCTTCTACTTCCTCATCATCCTCTATGACAATTGCGGTCTCTACAAACTCAGGACATTTGAGAAGGGCATGACATCTTTGAGCTAAATCTTGAAGAAACCTATCTGGGATAGATCTAGAATGACGCATCACAGGGTGCGCTACAGACGTGGATGGGATGACAACACTAGAGCTAGACTCTACCCCAACTGACTCTACCAACCTAGGGGACTCTGTACACTGTACATCTAATCTAGGAGATAAGAAATCTAGAGGGAAAGAAGCAGGGGCCTCATGCCCCTGGGAAGATGGACAGAACATAGCGTAATCCTCCAGTGAAACCTCCGTTTTAAAATTGGCATTTTTTTGGAGGCCGGAGGTAATCATGCAGCAAGAGGGGTTAGAGGAGGAAGAAGGAAGAGGAAGTTGCATGGGAAATAGAGAGGGGAAGAGACAATCGAAAAAGGGGTTGGAAGATGAAAATCACATTTCGTAGAGATTATTGGTGGGGGTCCACATGGTGGACAAATCAAGAGGTGGGCACTTCCAACAAGTACAAGGAACAAATAGAATTTCAAGTGGTCTTTCCGTAAAGTATGGGTTGACCATAATCGGAGGGGAACGGGGAATAAACGCCAATTGCTGAAACAAGGAGGCAAGGCGGGACGGGGATAAAGAAAAAGTAGTAATGTAGCTCCCCACTTCCTGCGGCCTCGGGTAAACTGGCTCAATCGGAGAATGCTTTACCAACTGCATCTCCATCTTTTTCGGACAAGCTTCTTATTCATGGAACATCTTCTCAAAATAGCTGCAAAAGTCATCCATATCGCCCACCAGCCCCGCCAACGGCGGTGGTGGGTCAGCAATAGCAAACGCGGCATCAATCTTCTCATCAGAGCAGGGCGGCGACCTCTTCAAAGTGCCAGGCTGCAACGGACCTTTCACGAAATGCTGACGATAGTCCTACGTCAGCGGCCCAGAGTCCCCCAGTATAGACAATGCTGACTCTCGATAGCCAAGGCCTCTTTGACTCATCTTTCTGCCCCTGGGGACGGGATTAGTCCACCCCTGCAACCGTGCGCCGAGGCCCATGCCCGGCTGATAGCCTAGCTTCAAGATCATGCACTATCCTTTGGAATCTCTAATCTTGGACTTGATTTTGACTTTAATTGGTGTAGTGGCGGGCTTGCGTGATGCATATGCCCAAGGAAAGTTCAAGTCCATTACTGAAAAAATTGGCTTATTGCTTGGCCATAATGTAGGCAGAATTTTATCGGCAATGCCATCCACCGTCTGGACCGTGGAAACGCTTTTCACCCTGACTACCCGCCCCTGGAATGAGAACTTGAGGCACTAGTGGGCGGTCGAGGGTACTGCATTCAAACTATCAATCCATGGATGACCCAGAATAGCCTTAAACATTGGGTCTATGTCCAACACATAGAATTCCATGTCCATTTTTAAAGGCCCTAGCTCGGCCTGAACTATCACAACCCCGTGGCAAGCCTTCTTGGAGTTATCATATGCTGCAATGGTCGTCGGCGTCGGCCTCAGCACGTCTTCAGATATGTTGCAGGCACACAGCGTGCTCAAGGGACAGACATTAATAGAAGCCCATGTGTCCACTAGAGCTGAATCAACAGCCACCTTGTTCAAAGAAATTATAATGCATAGTGGCATCTGACGTACCTCTGGGGGTGCTAGCTCCGACTCAGAAAAAGAAATAGATGCCCCCTTTGTGATAGTGGCCAACACCGACGGCAAACTGTCTACTGCCACGTCCTCGCTAACCATAACTTTCTGCAAAAAAGCCCTTAGGGCGTCTTGGTGTAGCGTGGACCTCTTAATTAACTCCAAGACAGAAATCTTGGCCGACATCCGGTCCAAATGTTGTAGCAAATCATACGTTGTGCCTGGCACGGGATCAACTTCTTCTGCTTCAAATGTTGAGGAAGGAATCTGGGGGTTGGGTGCATGTGCACCAGTAGAGGGGTAACTTCTGTGGTATAAATGCCCGCTCTGAAGGGCGCAGTTGCATGCCGACACGACATCAGATGGACTTCCGATTGGCCCGATAGGATGAGTGGAAGGGACAGAAATGGGGGTGAGGATGGCGGAGGCTGGCCTGACGGGCCCTGGCGGAGTGGTGATGGGTGAAGGGCTGAATGGAGGGGTAACGATGGAGGGTATGGCGGGTGATGGTGAAAGGATTGGCAGAATGGTGGGGAATGTGGCGGGTGCGATAGGCGACCCGGAGGGAATAGAGGGTGGAGCGGTCAAGGTGGTGGGCCGGATGATGGAAGGAATAGAAGGTGCGAGGGAGTTGGCGTGGTGTAAGGCCAAGAGATGAGCGGGAGTCTCATCATCAAAAGACCACCCAGCATTAGGGGCTGGGTGGTGAACTACATTTATTTGTCCCGGTGCCGGCGGCTATTGTTGAGCAGCGGGCTGCTGGTCTGGCATGGGATTTTGATGAATCTTGAGTTCAGGTTGATGTTGCTGCTGTTGAGGTTGAGGTTGGGGTTGCTGAAACTATTGCTGCTGCTTGTTGCGGCCTTGCCTATCTTCTCTTCTCTTTAATGTCCTCTATCAATTTGTGCATCTAGGCCCAGTCAATCTGTTGCCCTTCATGCAAATCATACACTAAGTCTCTGAACTGGAAGCATCTGTCTATAGTGTGCCCAGGCTGCCGATGATATATGTAATATCGTGATTGGTCGGAGGTCGGGTTCCAGTTATGATGTTCCGGCGGGAGCTGTAAGTCACCAGTGTACATCAAGGCTGAGAATATATATGGCAAAGTTTCTGGAAGTGGAGGATAGTGGGCTCTTTTCAGACCCGGTCGAGCAGGCCCATAACCAGCAAGAGGAAGAACATTGTGGTATTGGGGTGGTTACTGAGGCTGTTGTGGTGGTGGTGGTGGTTGTTGTGGGTGTTTAGGAGTTGGAAAAGAAGGTCGAGGAGCTTGCGGAGCAGAGAACAGAGGGTTTCGTGGAGGTTGCTGGAAACGGGGTGGAGCGGACTAGTTGGGGAATTGAATAGCCTGTACTTGCCCGTTGGTTTGTACTCCCTCAGTAACTGGGCCCTGGGATTTTCTCGTGGTTTTGGATTTTTGGGCCTCAAATAAGGAATGGATGGGGGAGTCTTTGAATTGGGTCTGGATAAACTGGGCCCGACTGTACAACTGGTGCATATTTAAAATATTGTTCATTGCCAATATGTTTCGAAACGTCGGAGTGGCATTGGAAATTAACAATTTTACCTTTTCTTCCTCTGGAATCTGCCCGGGCACACGTGAGGCCATCTGCCTCCATCTATCTGCATAAGTGGAAAACTCTTCGTCTGGCTTCATCTTCTCTGCTACTAAATCAGTGAAGGAATACTCCGTGCCCACTCGGTCTTGGAATCTGGTTATGAACTTCTCTTAGACTACTTGAAGCTTTCTGCCTCCTCCAGCGGCAATGTGTAGAACCATTCTAACGCTACCCTGTCCAATGACCGGCGAAAGAGATACGCCATCAGGCAGTCATCATGCTGGAATTGTGCTGATTCATACAGAAACTCCCTTATGTGAATGAACGGGTTGCCATTCCCGTCGTACTTACGATATGTGGGGAGCTCCGACTGAGGGGGGAAGTGAATGTCCCGGAAGTTAGGAATAGGGACATCAGCAAGAGGCCGACCCGCTTATGGAGGAGGTCAATCTACTGCTACATGGCAACCCATTTGTCGAGAAGTTCCTGTTCCCGAGAAGGAGGAGACAAAGCAGGAAGAATGGAGCCGGTGTATGGAGATGAAGGATAAACTGACGAAGGGGGAAGCCCATAAGATGGACAATGGGCCAAGGAATGGCCCATATCGGCATGAGCCAATTGGGCGGCCCCTGGTTGCAGACGAATAAAATCAGCCGGGGCCACGAGGGCCTACGGCGCTGAAGAGACAATGGTGTATGGATCGGAATAAGAAGTGAAGGGGATCTGGGTCTTCCCCTTGTCAAGAGGCTGATGGGCCGATGTAGAAGCCTGGCCTGCTTCTATGTTGGGGAATCGAAGAATCTGAGGACGAATAGGGGTCAGATCAATAGCGACAGCAGAGGTAGTTGATCCAACAACTGGAACTGTAGAAGTGGCGGCAGCAGTCACGCCAGAAGAAAGCACTGAAGGCGGGGCATCTGCCCCTTGCAAAGCTTGTTTAAGGAGATGGAGTTGAGTAGGGTCCAACTAGGCCATCATGTGGAAAACATGACTGGCTGAGTTGTGAGTGGATGAATCAGAGAGAGAGGGTTGGGCACCCTCAATAGTGGCAGATAGAAGAGGAGGGGCGGACCCCTCTCTCCCCGGGAGAGAAACGACCCTACGTGGGTCCTCCAAGAGCCCTTGAGGGAGGGAGTCCTCATGGGTGTGAGAGAAGTTATAAGATGACATGATTGGAGGAGAATCGAACAGGGGATTGAAATAAGAGATGAAATGGGAGTTGCCCCTAGGAGACGATCCTATGGGGAAGAAGCAACTCCACATGCACTAAACACTTGGGGAGGGGAAAACAATCAACCCTAACAAAGGTCTAAAATAAACAATCCAACCAAAAATGCATACAAGAGAGGGGAGAGATGAGAAGAGAGACAACCAGTTAACCACTCAAGTAATGAGTGATGCACAAAATGTTTTATAGATTTTCTTTTAGGACCTTAGTGGATTAATTAAGACGATAAGTCACTCAACCACAAGGGCACCCAACCAGGGTAGGATGGGAAACTGGGTTGACTCTAAGGGACACTCCCTCTCTTGGATGCAAACCCTAGACTGGTGTGGTACGGTACAACCTGCCCGGTGTCCGTGTGGGAATCCATGGCTCACGGGGACTTACAGAGGTCCTGGGCAAGGTGACCTAGTCGGCTCCAAGGAATATGGAGACGAGAGGAACCCCCACCTAGGTAGGAATGTAACTAATATGAAAAGTATATATAGGCCTAAGTGCACCGGAGTGCATGCAAAGTCTAGCCTAGATCTATCAATCAATGATCAACAAATATGAAAAGAATGAAGACAATGATGCAAAAGTATGATGACAGTAAGGGGATATCAATAGCAGCACCAAGTAGATGTGAAATAATGTGAAATGTCAACCAAGATGAAGGTCTCGGGTGCACTGTAGCAGACATAAACGGTCTGTGGGAGACCGTGCAGGGAGGTCAACAGTCTTGTGAGGGCCGTTCAATGGCAGGGAGTAATAAAAAAAATAGAACTAACAATTAGATATAAATTGGAATGGACTAAAGGGATGGGAACATAGGTATACCTCATAGCGTGGTCTGTCGAAAGACCGTGCGAACTCTGGGACGGACCTGAAAAGACCACAGAATGTCAACAGAAATCACCCGTGTAAACGTAGAAGCGTACCTGAGCCAACAGTAGTAGACGGCCTGCAGTGGACCGTGAAATAAATGGATGGCATTTGTGAGACCGTTGAAGGTAGCATGTTGCAGAATGATCACTACTGGTGGTCAGAACATAACGGTTGCCTCCGGGCCGCGTAGGTACGCGAACGGCTCTGAAGGAACCGTGTAAACTCCAGAGGACAGAGACGCAAGATGATGAGATAACGACCTGAAATCACTTAGAAGACAAACCTAACAAAGATAGAAGGTGGTCAGCACAACACCAACACAATGGGCACTAGGCGCCTCACCGTGATCGCCAGAAATTTGTTGATTGTAAATATGTTCCTCCACCTGATCCTTTCTTTTGTTATCCTTCCTTATCCCTCTACTTTGCCAATGTAAGACATAAATGAAATGAAACTAGAAGAGCAGAAAGGTGTGAGTGTGTGTGTGGATTGTGATCGCCACCAAGTCTCCGAATGTAAATAAATACACCGTACCTTGGAAAAGGGGGACACTCGCCTGTAAGCAGCACTGCGGAAATAAACAGCCCAGGAAGAACCGCCCTGTTAATGAATGGTCGATCGATAGACTGCTCACCAGTGCTGGGACGAACGCGGGATGAAGCCTGGCTTGATAGGAGAACGGTCCAGAGGAAGCCGTAGAGGAACGAAGGATGGCCCTATGAAGACTGCTCTCATGATCAGACGGACAGGAAGACGACCGCTCAATGCCACCAGGTTTTAAGTTGTAGGATCTAGACCTCCACCCCTTCTGGCCGGCTAGAGGGGATGGGCCTCGTGCTAGTACAATGCTGACCTGGGAAACACAAAAGAAAACCCAAGATCAGAACTGTGAAGTGTAGTAACTATAAAAACGAACGAAAATAAACATAATAAATCGGAATGGGGGATACCTGGGAGTTTTTAAACCCCTAGGGGGTGTGGAAAAATAATAGGAGGGTGTGTGTATGACGTGCAAGAGTGAAAAATGTGGGAAAAGAGCGAAGAAAACGATGCATGCAATGAAGAAAATGATGGTGGGACTATTAAAACAAAGACTCAAAAATGAATACTCCCTGAACCGGAGGCCTGAGTGAAAGTAGAAGGCCTCCCTCCTTGACTGTAGGTCACTTGAAAGTTCGGCAGAGCTTCACCGTCGACCTTAGATCTCCCCCCCTTTCAAAGCCAGGACCAAGGGTCCTTTTTATAGAGCCCATAAACCTAGCCCAAAATTAGGGTTTTCAGTGAAAATTAGGTCGAGATATCAAAAGATAATTCGTAGATAATTGATTTATCTCCCACCAGGATCGAACGATATCTCATTTGGTTGAGAAACCTCAGAGAAAATGATGGGAAAAGTTAAGGGTTTAGCCACGGATTGGAGAGAGAAAATTCATTAAAACATCAAAAATCAGGCCATTAAGCGGTCGCTCAATAGGCCGCCCAGTCTATTGCACGGTCTATTGCTAGACCGTTCAAGGCTGTCAATGGAAATTAGATAAATAGGAAAATAATCTAAAATATCCATCGAACTGACCGACTATTTCACCGTTGGACTCTTATGGATTGAACGGTCTCGTGATAGACTACTCAATTCATGGAGCGGCCCAACTCCAACCGTTCAGGGCCAGTCTGTATCAACCCTGGTAAATTAAAGGTATAAAATCCTAAATGGATTAAAAGATTAAACCAATAATAATAGCCCAACTCATATATATACTTAAAACATATAACAAATAGGTCATAAGAGAATAACGCCTCCTGTCAGGTCGTTATTTAAATGAAGATCGCTCAAATGGCACTAATTTAATAATTGACACCCCCTTAACAGGCGTCATATAAGGAATTGAAGACTAAGTATACATGCGTCATTTATTGAAATAACGCCCCAACCTTAGGCGTCATTTACAAACGGGACCCGTTGGTGTTTGGTTCGAATAAGGATGTTATCCGGGTAAATTTTGATTAGGAAAGGATCAATACGTGGATCTCTCAGTTTAATAAGGATTCTATATAATAAGTTTTAGTTCCAATCAAACTCCTAGAACCTATTAGGATTCCTTCTCTTACAAATACCATCCCCTCCATCGAACCCATGTTGACACTATTTGCCAAAGACATCTTGTTGCTGCGTTTCGTCGTCCTCTTCTCCTTGCTGCTGCTTAGAGCGTGAAGAACATAAAGAAGTTCTTCAACTTCCTCTTTCCATTGCTATGTCAAAGGGCAACCGGTGATACCCTCTGCATCCTCTTCTGGCTGTGAACGTGGAAGGATCTTCATCCTCTTCTTCTTCCTTGTTTTACTGCGCTACTGTTCTTCGACTGCTTTGGCGTGTTGCCATGGAAAGCCTCCGCTTCGCTATTTTCTTCCAAAGAGGCGGCTGTGTTGCTGCTCTTGACATCTTCTTCTTGCTAAAGGAAGGCCGCCATCTTCTTTGGGTTTTTCTACTGTGCGTGAAGCTATTAGCGACTAAAGCATACGTTCTTCCCACATATTAATGTTGCTGCTGACTGTTGAAGCTACTATCATCTTCTTCCTACTACCTAGTTTCTCTGTTGAAAATAGAGTATTGTATCAAGGATTATTCCTTCATCCTCTTCATGTTTTTGTCAACCAAATCACCAATCAAGGTAGGTTTTCTCAAGTGTTAGGCCAAATTTAAATAATTTTAGGTTGTATACATGCATATAGGTCTGTAAGGGATTGCAGATATCGATCTGGATTGAGTTTTCGTTGTTTACTGCATGAACTAAAATAGTGACCCAAGCTAGGGCGCTATTTGATCTGACGACCGTGCAAACAGTCGTCAATTCCTTAGATAATTAATAATTACACCATGTTCAAAATTTAATAACTATGAACCCTTACATGTAAACTAATGCATGAACGTACTAGTAAATTCCTGTTAATTTCCTCTACCTACACATGTCATTAGTTTCCTGATTGGACATACTCCAAAAACCATGTGTCTGTGATTGTACCTGCCTGGAGCAAATCGTATGACCAAGAATTAACGACTCTTTTTAGGTCGTTAATTGAATGAACGCCCCTACACATGGGCGCCAATTAGTGATAAATTGGGAAATTCTAAAATGTTTATAATTTCTTGGATATTGGAATTGACGACATGTACCATGCCATCATTTTGATATATAACGCACCTGACTCGGGCGCGTTTTACTAAATTGAAGACTTATGCTAAGTCGCCATTTGCATAATATCTGAAAACTTGAGAAATTCTATAGATTTTTAATATCAACGGTATATGGATGTAACGATTGAGTGAACAGTCGTCATTTACTGAACTGACGACCCTAACAAGGGCACCAATTCATAAAATGAAGACTTAAGCTCAGGCGCCAATTGACTTATTCTTGATTTTCGTGATTTTCAGTAACCCATTGCCAGTTAGTATGCGTATTGGCACTATATTCCATTCTGTGAATATAGCCCTGTTAGGGTGCTTGGCCCGGATACAGACGGGGGTGAATGTATCCTTCTACAGAATATGGCCAAATTAAAATAAGGATGCTAGAAAACGGCACAGGATAGAGCTAATTCATTTCAACTCAAATACAACCTCATGGGCGTGCCTATCCAAGCATCTAGCGGAAGCAATCAAACAATCAAGCAAGCCACTGCACAAGATATTTTAGCTGGTTTGGTCCACAGACCTACATCCACCCCTCACTCCCAACCGGAGTGAGGCTTCACTAGCAAACGCTAGAGCGAAGCAGACTCAGTCTGCAAACAGTTGCTGCCACACAGCTTGACCAGGGAAACAGACTTCCATCTTCCTCCCAACCGGAGGGACACCCAAGTGACTCACAGCCACTTGAAAACTAGAGGTCGAAGACCTCTCTTCCTCCAGACCAGGAGGGACACCTGGACTTGCAACCACAAGCCCAGAATCGGAGGACTAGCCTCCCTTCCTCTAACCAGAGGGAAACCCACAAGTGACAACCTGTCACTTGCAACCCGGAGATCAGATCTCCCTTCTCCTTTACCACCAGGAGAGACCCGATCCCCAACAGGGTGATCGGAAGAACAAGACTAAACAAGGTAGCAAAAGGAAAAATAAGAAAACATGAAAATGATAGCGACAGAAGCTGGAAATAAAACGCAAGATATATAGCTCTCAATGAGCATAAGTCGTTCTGGATTTGATCCACGAACAGACTGAACAGATCCTCAGTAAAGCTCTCTCTCTCCTCTTCTTTTCTTCTTCTTCTTTCTCCTTCAGTTTCTGCTCTCTTTTTCTTCACTTCTTTCTCTCGTTTTTCTGGATCGAAGGACTCTCTACTTTTCTGCTCTTTCTTCTCTTCCTTTCTCTTTTTCGATCGTCCTTCATCTGAAGACAAAGGTTTCTATTTATATCAGCAGCAGCAGCAGGTCCGGTTCAGAATGCGTGTGCCTCCCACGCTTGATCCAGAACCTTCTTGCCACGTGTCCTTATCGGATTGGTTCCTCTAGCATTGGATCACGTGCTGCTCCGACACTGAGGAGTAATCTTCCTCGGATCCCTACAAGCAGATTAATTACATTAATGCTCAGGGTTCGCTATATGTAGCTGAGATAAGTTGGTTGGCCATAAGAACAAAGAACTGCACGAGATATATGATAACACAAAGAGGTGCACTATACTGTGACTGACACGAGGTACGTTAGATGAGTTTAGCATGAGATAACACGAGAACGACACGAAGTACACGAGAACATAGCTAACACAACAACGAAGACGACACGAAGTCAGATGAAGACAGCATGAGGTGAGAAGAAGATAACACAGAGTGAAGCAATTGAAAGACACGCGATCAGAAGAGACCAGGACGAAAATAGAAGGAAGCAACACGGAGATACAATTTCAAAAGAAACACGAAGACACAAATACAAAGGTAACACGAAGATACGAATAAGAAGATAACATGAAGATACGAATAAGAAGGTAACACGAAGACACGTAGTGAAACAACACTTGAAAAACATAAGAAAAATGACTCGAGTACAAAATAACTCGATAGAACGACTCGAAGACGAGGCGACACGGGCTGACCACGACACGAAGACAAATAACAGAAATCGACACGAATTGAAAACAACACGAAGACGAAACAGAAACCGACACGAATTGAAAACAACACGAAGATGAAATAGAAACCGACACGAGTTGAAAACAACATGAAGACGAAACACAGGAATTGACACGGAGTGTGGTCAAGGCGAGAAGGACACGAAGTCTAAAGAGAAAAACAACACGAAGATAAAAACTGAAATCGACACGAGGTGAAGTCACAAAGCGACAAAGACACGAGGTCTAGGAAACACGACACGAAGACATGAGATAGACACGTCTTCAACAACACGTGATGAAACAGTGGAAGCAGAAGAACAACTCTAGGAACTACAGTAATTGACACGAAGACACAAGAGCAAAACATAGAGGACTGACTCGAGATGAGCAACTAAGTGCTAACGACACGAGGTCAAATAGAACACATCTTAAAACAACACGAGGTACGAGAGGACGACACGGCGTGTTGAAAACACAAACAGTACTAAAACGAAAACGACACGAAGGCAAACAGTGCGACACGAGGTGTTATACACAAACATGACGAAGTACCAACCAACACGAAGACAGTCCCTGAAAATACCTGAAGTGAAATGAAGGTTTATTCTTCTCAGAAAAATATTCTTGGTTCACTTTCACAGAAAAAATATTTTTGTTATTTTTTATTTCACAGAGATATTTTTTAACACCACTAAGACTTATAGTGTTGTCATCATCAAAACATGTAAAGATTCAACAAGACTCAACAATCTCCCCCTTTTTGATGGATGGCAACACTCTGAGTCTTGAGTCTTTGCAGAGAAAAAAGATTTCAGCCTTTCCAAGGCTAAACAAACATCAGCACCATTATAAAACATTTTTAAAGTGTCAAATAGCCATTCTCAATGAATAACAAACATTAAACATTCTCAACGAGCTAGCAAAGGCCTGATTTCTCCCCCTTTGTCATCATCAAAAAGAAGGAAACAAGAAGGATGCAACAATGCAAATGATATGAAATTTAATTAATAAGTCCAAGAGTGTGAGAGGAAAAGCCTCAAAATGGGCAACAAGATACAGAGCATTATTTTTCAAGAAAAATATCTGGCTTGTCTGCTAGAAGGGCCACGCGGCCTGCCATGTGGTGGTCTCCCCCTTGGAGAAGCAGAAGTATATTCTTGAGGTGGAGTTCTACTAGAAGAAGCTTGACCAGGTGCTGAACCCAAGGTTGACTGAAATTCCTTTAGGTCATTTGACAGTTCAGCTAGCCAATACACCACAGCGCTTCAGAATATGATGTCGTCTTGGCGAATATTGACAGTTTCATATCTGTCAGTCAGAATTGTCATTTCTGTTAAGAAGGCGACCAATTTATCATAGATCTGCTGAATACCTGGACCTAGGGCACTGGATGACTTCTTCAAAACTTCTAAAGATGTTCTGATCTCAAAGCAGTGATCTATAATGTTGGTAGACATTTTGAAGGAGGAAATTTGAACATCTTGTAACTCACTCAGTGCTTTTGCTATCTTTTAACAAACCTCCTGCAGACCTTGCATCAGGGATCTGTTGGCATCATCTGAAGCCTTTTTGTTGAGTAGGAATCGTTTCCATTCAGTGAGGAGAGATATCTCAAGCTTCAGTAGCCTGGAATGTACCTGATTGATGTTGAGAGTGACATATGTGAGCAGATCATCTAATTTCTTATCTTGTTTCTGCATCTGCTGAGTCAAGTTTATGAGGAGTTCTTCAATGTTGGGTGCCCGAGCAGATTCAATGTTGGGCGCCTGTGCAGATAGAAGTCTAGGTGGACCTAGAGGTGTACCAAAAAATTCTTGCACTGGCGGTTGGTTGTCTACTGTTGGAACCTGATCTTCAACTTCAGCTTGAGTGTCTTGGACAGGAACTTCAATTTCAGGTTCCTCTTCCTCATTTGAAGATTCTGAATCCAATTCTATGACAGGAACTTTTTCTTGACTGTTATCCCCTCTATCTTCTATGAGACCATGATCTGCAGGGCTGTCAACAGATGCCTGTTCAAGACTTTCAGATGTAACCAAGTTGGTAGCCTCTTCCAAGCTTCTCTCTACAGTTTCTCTTAAAATTGCATTAACAAAATCAGCAAGTTCTTGATCAGTACTTTCTTGCTCTTTAGCTGGCTGTTCCTCAGGCAATATCACCTCTTCAGATGTCTTCCCAAAAGAGTCAAATAGACCAGCAATATTTGCATCTAGATCAGTCTGAATGCTTTCTTCAGACAACCTGATTTCTTCAGATGCAACCTCAACTAGCCTCTGAAAGGAAAAAGGTACTTCAGTGGGTGCAACAGACGTAAAAGACTGTGGTTGTTCAGCTGGTATATCCTGTACAGCAATCTCAGAAACTAATTGCACACCAGTTTGAGCTAAGTCTTGAGATTGTTCCAGATGCTCCCCCTGAGTCTGTGATTCCTTGACTTTTTGGGCCTTAACTTGCCCCACAACTGAAGAGCCCTCTAAGCCCAAAAACACTGAAACAAAATTCATATTAAATATGTTTCGGGCCTTAACTTCAGATGCAGCCTCTCCATCCAAGCAAATCTCTGAATGCTTGAAGATGTCTGTCAGATGGGCGGCATAGGGAAGGTGTCTCTTGGATCCAATACATCCATTCATGACAGTAAAAATGATTTCTGGTAGACATATCTTTACATTCTGAATCAGACAAAACAGTAGAAATCTCTATGTGTCTGTGATTCTACCCCTAGCTCCAGTCTGGGGTGTGACTATAGAAGCAATTATGTTTTGAAGGAGCTTGTGAAGAGGGGGAAATGACGAGGTTTGGAAAGCTTTCAGCTTCACTTGCCCCTTGTCAAGAATGTTACTGGGTTTACCAGTAATAACTGAAAACGCCTCGTGTAGACTGTATCTGTACCCTCTCTCCACCTCTCCCTTTTCTGGAATACTTAGAGCTTCATGGAGAGAGTTGTATGTCACCGTTATCTCAACCCCTTTAACAGTCAAATCAATGCCGACTTATCTCGGCTCAACACCAAGTTGTTGTAAAATTCCATCACCAGGCTAGGGTAGAATACCCTGTGATCTTCCAAAAAATTTCTCCATTCCTGAAACTCGAAAATCTTCAAGAGTTCTGGAAACTTCAGGACCATGGATTCATCTCCGAAATCAACTATCCTCGGAGGAATGATTTTACCACTCTCTAAGAATACGGTAGACTGGGAAGGCCTGGTACCTTGCTCTGAAGACATTTCCGCAGCAGCTTCTGATTCTAGACAACGTTGCTGCTTGGACGGAGGCTCCTCAGCAGTTTCCTTTCCTTTCCTCTTCCTTTCAACCTGAGCGGCGGATGCCTGCTGATCCATTTGCCAAGACTCCTAGAGTATCAACTCTCTCTTGCCGGCTGCTACTAGAAGTGAAGCTAGACCCAAGAGAGGAAGAGACCTCTGTGGGGAAAGGAAGTGAGCGGGAAGAGATGGAGATGAGTTTGAAGGAACGCTCAAGGTGGAGCGGCACGAGGATGAATAGGAAGCGGCAAGGGGAAATGAGGGTTTGTGGATGAAGCCGTGTGAAACAAGAAGGGTTTTGTCGGGTTGCTTTTTACTCTTATTAAACTTTTTCTGGAAATACCCAAACTACCTCAGTCATGATGTAACGCAGCTACTGCCTGTTAAAGTTTGCCCTTCAATATATGGACTAGTTATATTCTTCCAAAATCCATGGTCAGTTACCTCAAGATATTAAATCAGCATGATCATAAAATTAGCTGTTAAAGTTGCTTAACCAAGAGAGAGTCACGATTAAATTACTCCTTATGTTTGTCAAGCAACGAAATAACACATCGATATCAAGCAGATTTCATTTCTTCATTTAATAGACAAGAGAAGGCATACAAGGTCAACCAATTTGTTGAGCACAAGGTAGAATAGTCCCTTTTTACACAAGGAGACATGTTTATGAGACACCAGAAACCCTGGTTACTCAGGACGGACTACCTTTATGCCAATCAAAGCCAATGAAATTTTCTTTGTTGACTTTTCCCCCCCCTTTTTTTTATTTTGACAATTCTATACAGAGATAGCTAGTTGTATCATGACAGAAACTCTGGACTTCTCAGATCTAGAGTGTCTATTTCTCCACAAAAGCCATTGCTCTGCCACAAAGAATGACGTATTCCCTGGTGGCACTTCTCATGATTTTAGACACAAGACAGATATCTTACTTAACACAATTTTTTATCTCAGAGCTCTCTACACATAAGTTTCAGTTAAGTCGAGATCCTCAACAAGTTTTTCTCATTTAACAGGAAGTTTTATAATATGTTGACCAACACTTGAGAGGATAACTTAGAAGGATCAAGGACCAAATATAACCCCCATTCATTGAAGTTCTTTATTAATAGGTATGAGTTGTTACATTAGATATTGGGTGGTTTAAGGTATACAGATCACATCTGATAAGAGCAAAAAGACTGTAAAAACAATTTCTTTGAGAGAATTTCTGAACCAAAAGTGATAGGAGAGATATAAGAAGGTGGCTGACCGAATGGGGAGAGATGAGATGAGATGAGCAGCATTCCTATCAGCAAGCCAACAAGTGAGAGATCACTCAAGACATTAAGCACCAAGGACACATCAAAATATAGTATTCTTGAAGAAGCTCTGTCTTACATCCAGAGAAGCTCTTGGGCAACAAACTGCAACCTCATGAGATGACAAATCTTTACACCACATTAACTGCATCGGCTGACAAAATTCTTCAGAAACCAAATGGCCTGCCAAGCTCCTTTTCAGCCCACTCATGGACATCTCACACACGACTCTTGGAAGTATTAATTATTTATTGAATGCAGTGTTTGCCATGAAAATTAAACATGTATGTTTGTGAGTTATGCACATACAGGCTCCCCTGATCAGCAGAATGATCCATGGTACTAGGCGGAGCATTTGGTCTGAAAGACCACCTCACACATAGTAAGGACCTCCGGATAGATTTCCCTGCATTTTGGTAGCTTACCATTTGATATACCATAGAGGTCATGAATACCAGGGTAAACTCAACAGTCCTATAAGCAATTCAGATTTTCAATGAATTATGCAACATACAGTTTTCAAACAGCATTCACATTCAGTTCAGATTTTCAGAAATTTCAGAGTGCATGTTCAGAAAATAATGCAACTTGCAGATGATGAATGAATATGCAAGAACAGATTCAATATGCATGCACTAGATGAAACTAAGAGCAGGATATGTAAGAATACATCAAACCAGATATGCAATAAGTTTCAAAATGGGACATGCAGAGAGATTACCTGAACAGTGTGAGAATGGGGTTTTCATTCTTGAGTGCCTTGGATCATTACCCCTTTTATTCCAGTCCCAAGGCACACCTGCAAAACAAAGTTTATTTTGCACAAACAGGTACCCAAGAAGTCTTGGGTCCTGACATGACATTATTATTTCTTGCAGGTTTTCTCAGCACATTTCTAGGAGTAGTTTTCAGATCTGATTTATGCATATTCTTATTAGCATGAATTCTATGTGCATATACATGAGATTTTCTATTAACAGGGTAAAAATTCTGTTTACCAAAATTGGTTTGGTTTTGATATCCTGCCAGCCAACAGGTTGCAGCCCTATGACCTGGCTTCCCACAATGATGACATGAAGGTTTTGCAAATTGTCTTACAGGGAATTTAGCATGTTTGAGATTCACATTTCTACCCTGAATATGCCAACAGTCCTTGACTGTATGGCCATGCTTTCTACAGTGAGAGTAAATGAAAGAATTTCTTCTAAAGGAACCTGACCAGCATTCAGAGGCCCTGTGACCCATTTTGTTGCAGTTAAAATAGATGATATGCTGGTTCATTGAAACAGATTTGTTTTTATTAAAAACATGTTGGTTTGTAGGGAATTTAGCATGATATGAATAAAAGGTTTTCTTACCACTAGCAAACCAGCAATGAGCAATAGAGTGACCTAATTTGCCACAATTAGAGCATGTGACATTTCTTTTCTGAGGTGATGTATTTTTATCATAAGATCTCCTAGCATTCTTATCATCCTTCTCCATCAACTTACACTCATGCATCAGATGTCCAACTTTATGACAGTAGTGACAGATATTCTTCCTTTTAGATGCATGTGAGTGTGTGTGAGGACTGTGATCAGCAAATGCTGATGGACCTTTTTCATTTATTTTCTGATTTTCAGTCCTTTTCTAATTTTTATCATGTTTTCCTATTTTCTTAGCCTTGTACTGAATAGGAGATGAAGTGGAAGGCTTTTCCTGTTCAGAAGATTTAATGAAAATAATTCTTAGCTTGGATCCATCACCCTTTTTCAACTTTTCAGTTTGTTTCTGATTCTTCTGAACATTTGGTTGTTTACTTTCTGAGGTTGTGGCTATATCAGAAGCTTTGACAAAGGATGTCGTCAGCTTATTTTCAAAAACCTTTTTATTGACATTGTTGTAGCCCAACCCTTCCTTTTGAGTATTTACCTTAATTCCTAACAACCTGTCCAGATTTTCTTGACCACTCACAAACTTTGACAAGGAGCTTTTCAGATCCTAAATTTCATTATCAAGAGATGCAATGTGTATTTCATAACTAGTGATCTCTTGTTCACTACAATTGACAGTTTCATTCAAAACCTTATTAGCTGTTTTGTATTCTTCAATTTCCTTTCTCAGCTCATCTACTTCATCAGTTTCGTTTGTACAGATGACTTTTCCTTTCTCCAATGTGAGAAGTCTTTCAGACATGACACTGTTTAACAATTTTAATTTTTCAACTTCTTCTTTAAGCTTATCATTTTGAATTAACTCATTTATTAGAAGCTGATCTTCTGAGTCAACCATGCTTTCTCTCCTAGCTTCAAACTCCCTCAATTCCTTTTTTTGTTTTTCAAAATCTTTCTGTAGTTCTATGTTTACAAATTTTATGGCATTAAACTTTTCAATCAGCAAATCATTCTCTCGTTTAAGTTTCTCTAATTGTTCTTCATTTTCTTTAGAGAGCTTTCTGAGAGAGTCATTCTCATTTTTCAGCTTGTTTAAGTCAGATTTAACGTGTTCAAATTCTTTCAGCATCAGATTATCAGACATACTAGCATCAAGAGCATTTTTCAGTTAAGCACAATTTCTACAAGGAAAGTTTGAACTATCTAAACCAGTACCCTTCTTCAATTTTTTATACTGTTTTCTTAACAGTTCATGAGATTCAATTAGTTCAGCATAAGCATTCTCCCAATCTTCTAGAGAGAAATTCTCGAAGAGATTTACCTCATCATCATCATCTTCTTCAGTTTGATTGCTGCCTTGATCGCTTCTGTTGGCCATCATGCAGCTTGTTTGATTTCCTTTCCCGGCTCTCTTCATCATTTCCAACATATCCCTTGCAGATCTGCAATCAAGGAAACATGAGTGAAAAGCTTTGTCAGTGGCTGCTTTCATCAGATTTATAGCTGTCTGATTCTCCTCATACATTGATTCGTGACTGTCAGTCCATTTGGACCTTTTCTTTGGTAATTTATGAGGACCATGTGAAATCACTTTCCACAGGTCTGGATCAACGGATTTAACATAATCACGTAAAGCACTGTGCCACTGGTTGAAATCAAAACCACTGAAGACGGGTGGACAAGCCATTGAACCAAATAGCAGATAAATTCAATGCAACAGGAATATTGATGCACTAAAGGCAAATAAGCACCTAAGACCGCAAGATCGAATCTTTAGGTCGCTGGACCTTATATGCAGACACCCTCTCTGATACCAACTGTTAGGGTGCTTGGCCCGGATACAGAGGGGGGTGAATGTATCCTTCTACAGAATATGGCCAAATTAAAATAAGGATGCTAGAAAACGGCACAGAATAGAGCTAATTCATTTCAACTCAAATACAACCTCATGGGCGTGCCTATCCAAGCATCTAGCAGAAGCAATCAAACAATCAAGCAAGCCACTGCACAAGATATTTTAGGTGGTTCGGTCCACAGACCTACATCCACCCCTCACTCCCAACCGGAGTGAGGCTTCACTAGCAAACGCTAGAGCCAAGCAGACTCAGTCTGCAAATAGTTGCTGCCACACAGGTTTACCAGGGAAACATACTTCCCTCTTCCTCCCAACCGGAGGGACACCCAAGTGACTCACAGCCACTTGAAAACTAGAGGTCGAAGACCTCTCTTCCTCCAGACCAGGTGGGACACCTGGACTTGCAACCACAAGTGATGGAGGCATCACCCACGACTCCCTTTGGCTCGGGTCCACTTCTTCACACTCGGGAGCTGGTTGAGTTTGGGCCTCACTCTATAAAGGCCTCTTATCCATTTTGTAGCTTTCCTTTGAGTCATTTTGATGTATTTCCATTTTATTTGAGTCATTTCCCTTGGTCTAGCACTTATTTTTCTATGTTCTTGTATCATCATGCTGTCTAATGTGGCTATTGGGCCCCATTCGTTGGGCTAGGCCCATTAGCACTCCCACCCCCCTTGGTTATTTGTAGTTGTTTATTTTGTCAGGGACTTATTGTAAAGAGTGGGTTGCCTATATATAGGACCCCACTCCCCTCATTTGAAGTTAATGAATGATCAAAATCCTTTAGAGTTAAACTTGCCATTTGAGTTCAAATTGGAGTGATTCCTCTAGTTTTTGGGTGAGAGACCCTAGGGGAGAGATTCCCCACCCATTCCCCTCTTAATCTCTCTATTTCACCCCTCTTTCTCTCTCCTCCAACCCCAATTCCGAATTTCCTTCTCTCCCCTCCCCTCCCCAACCACCTCCACTAGCCACCCACCTCCTTTAATGCCCTCCACTTCCCCATGGCCTCCTTTACTCCACCTCCTAGTTCCTAGGTAGAAATCTCCACATTCCAACACCATTCTCCACCTTCCATCCAAATCTTCCCCATTCCAATACAAGCATCCCACTTTCCCACATAATCTCCCACCTTCCTAAGCCATTTCAAAATTTGAAATCCCTTCCCTCCACTTGCCTTGGCCGCCCCCTTCCTTTACCCTCCCCCAAGCCAAGTTTGCCCTCCTCCACTCCCCATTCCCTCTCTCACATCCTCATCCTCCTCCTCCACCTGCTAGCCCCTGCTCTCAGCCATTCTCCCCTCATTCTCCAACCCCTATAGCTCTCCACTCCACCCCACTAGAACCCCCATTCATCCTTAGGCCACCCCTTCACTTCCCCTCCACCAAAGAAGCCACCCCTTCCTCTCATTTCTTCTTGCAGATTGGAGCTGTGCAGACTAGCAAGTCAGCCCCTGTTGCAGCGTCGCCCACAGATTCATCCTGGTGATTCTGAAGGCATAGCCTACATTTCTGGAATTGTCCCTCTGTCTTCTTCGCAGGCGAGGTGGAATCAACTCGTTCCGAGGTCGGGGCCAACCGTAGAAGCCGTTCTCCCACGACTGCGCAGAGAGGTCTTCATCCTGGACCAGAGCCTGAGAGATCATTCTTCCACGACGAACCCCAGCGGATTCAGGCTGAAGTTCCTTCATCAAAGTTCTCCCTCTGCCAGTCCTCTTCCAAGATCAAGAAACAGAACCTCGTTTGGCTGCCGGAGGAAGGAGTTACGAATTTTCTCCCCCAAGCTCTCGAGTTCTGTCTCCTGCTGTCTACTCCGACCAGTGCCCACTCTTCAGGGTACACCGTCCGCCCTTGACTTCTGAATGCAGCCCCGTTGCCCCCTGTTGAAAGCTACTTCAACCACGAAGACAATGCCACTGGTTTCATGCTGATCGGAGCTCGGGTGGGTGCACAGTGACCTCTGCAATTTGCTATTCCAGTCCAGACTGAACCTACCGCCGGACAGAGGAGTCTCCTTCCAGTTGCTGGTGCGGCCACCTCTGACCCTCTGAGCATCCCCAAAACTTCTGGAGTCTTCCCTCTCAAGTCAGGAAGCTTCAGAAGGTGGTTGCACTCAATTTGGAGTCCGTACGAGTCCGAGACAGCCGGCACAGCGACTTCCTGTCCAGAATTCAGACAGCAGCTGCAAGTTCCCTAATTTCCCATTTCTCTTCATTTCGGTTCGATATCCCCACCCCGCTTGGCCGGCTGAAGGCCCCACCCTGCGTGGTGGTAGTTTTGAATGTAAGACCTTAACCCCTACCCCAAGATCCCCCCTTCTGCGTGAGGTGTAGTTTTGTCATTGGTTTGGGCAGGTCAAGCGACACCGCCGCGGCGTGTGGGGAACCATCGCCTCCCCGCTCGCCCTCGTCTCCGACCGGGACCGGTTTCTTCAAACCGGTCGAGTAAGTGCCTCTTTCTTGCTCAATTAGTGTTGCTCTTTCAATATTTGATTCATGCGTCGCTGAATTTGTGAGGAGCGCCCGATCCTCAAGTCCACGACTTAAGAGTGATCGCCGTGGGATAGTGTGAACCGATGCCCTTGTGCACTTTGTCGGCCCCAATTGAATTGGGCATCCACCCTTGGGGAGTCGATCCTTGGCCTTGCTGGCCCTCTACCAGCAAGGGCCCATTCCCATAATTCACTCTTGGCATCGCCAAGTCACTCCGGATATAGAGTGCGACGGGAGAGCGGTGGCCCATTAAGGCCCATTTGAATGCTTAATTGTGCTTGTTTGCCTAAGTCCAAGGTCGTGTCACATCAAGTGGTATCAGAGCAAGTCCTTGACTTATCTCTACCAAGTCTAAGTCCTAGGACCTTTGCATAGTGTGTCCAACCACTTTGGCTCTTTGTCTTGCATGTCCACCCGTAGTGGTGCTAGCTATCAACCCGGTTCATCGTCTTCGGCTCCACCAATGGATCCCAATCCTCACCAACTCAACCAAGATGTTCCTAGGGAGGGACCCCAAGGCCACATGGATAGGGAAGATGCTGCCCTCACAACCATCCTTGCCCAACTAGAGTCCATTACCAACCGAATTGCTCGGTTAGAAGACCAAGAGTTCTGCCCAAGGAACAATGAGCCTAGAATTCCCCCTCCGCATGATGAGCCTCATAGAGAAGATCCTCACCCAAGGATCAATGAGCCAAGAGCCCCTCCACCACATGGTGAGTTCCATAGGAATGGTTTTCCCCAAAGGAACCAAGGCCCAAGAGTCCACCCTCCACATGTAGAGCCTCATAGGGATGAGTTCCACCCAAGGAACAATGGCCCAAGAGCCCATCACCCACATGCTGAATTCTGTAGGGAGGATATGGACCATGACCATTATTATGATTATGAGAGGCCTCGCCCCCATCAAAACCATGACCGGCGTCCACGGGATGATCCGGATGACCCCCTTTTAAGGATGATCAAGGTAGAGGCCCCAAACTTTGATGGTTCACATGAACCTAGTGTTTACCTAGAATGGGAGACCGCCATGGACCAATACTTTGAATGGTATCCCATGTCCGACCAAAGGAGAGTTAGATTGGCTAAGATGCATCTCACTAAGTTGGCCAAAACCTATTGGCTAAATCAAGAGGGTCTAAAACGGGTTAGGCGGGAAGAGACTATTGACACTTGGGCGGACATGAAGAACCAACTTAGGAACAAATACCTCCCCCGAACCTACCACCAAATGCTCCTAGATGAATGGCAAAGCCTCACCCAAGAAGGGAAGACCGTGGTAGAGTACATTGAAAAATTTGACTCCTATCTTCTAAAGTGTGGAGTCCATGAGGATCCGGATGTCACCTTATCCCGTTTTAGGAATGGGCTTCAAAGCCACATCAAGAGGGAACTATTCATGAGGGACGTTGATAACCTTGAGCTAGCTTACCAAATAGCTAGAGATATGGAAAGGTTTTCTAGGAATTCCCGATTTATCCCTCCCCGACCCACCGACCCCAAAAACTTGGGAACACGTCCCCTTCCACCCACTCCCATGAGAGCTCCTAGCCCAAGTGGGAATGCCCCTTTAAGGTCCTACAATCCTCCCCCACCCATCACTCCAAACAAGTCCGCTCCTAGTCACCCTCTCCCACGGAAGGATGACAACCCCAAAGGCCCAAGTGTAGGAACCACCTCGGGAAGTGGGCGCCAACAATGCTATAAGTGTCATGGGTATGGTCATTTTGCGGGACAATGTCCATCTAAGGGGTTATCTAGTTTGCTTATTGAGGAAGAAGTTCAACCCCAAAAGGAACAAGAAAATGACGTTGAGGAACATGAAGCCTCACTAGATTGGGAAGAGGAGTATGAAGCCCAATATCTAGAGTCGGGTCTAGATCACTCCACTCCTTCAAACAACTCCCATCTAGGAGTCATTAGGTGCATCCTCACCCAACCTCAAGAGGAGGATTGGCGTCGGACCTCAATCTTCCACACCTTTATCAAGATAGAGAACCATGTGAGGAAAGTAATCTTGGATAGTGGTAGTTGTGTTAATGCCGTGTCACCCGACACCGTCAGGCTCCTTGGGCTTACTCTCACTCCCCACCCAAGTCCATACCGGGTCTCATGGATCAACAACAACTCCATCCCAGTCAACACCTAATGCTTAGTGCCTCTCACTTTCTCTTCCTACCATGGCCAAATATGGTGTGACGTCATACCCATGGAAGTGGGTAGCATCCTTTTAGGAAGACCTTGGCTCTATGATGTGGATGCCACCATTCTAGGAAGAAGCAACATATGCACCTTTGAGCATGAGGGTAAGACTATCCGTCTTAACCCCTCCCCACCTCGACCCATGCCCAAGAGGGACACTCTCCCTCAAGGATCACACCCCACCACTCCACAAGTCTCGGGGAATTCCACCCCTCCAACCCAAGCCCTTATCCAAACCCCAAAATAAAGTAGAACCACGGGGTTGACCAAAGGAATTCATCTCATCACTAGGAAAGAGCTTGAAGAGGAAATTGCTCAAGGGGTGCCTTTGTGTGCGGTTGTCATATGCTTAGGGGAACCTACCCCTTCTAACCCCTATCCCATAGAGATCCAACAACTTTTGGAAGAATTCCATGATGTGTTCCCGGAAGAGCTCCCGGACCAACTCCCTCCCATGCATGATGTGCAACACGCAATCGATCTAGTGCCGGGAGCCACCCTTCCAAACCTTCCTCATTATCGCCTCAATCCCACGGAACATGCCGAACTTAGGAGGTAAATAGAGGAACTCATTAGGAAGGGCTTCATCCGCATTAGTAAGAGTCCATGTGCCGTGCCGGCCCTTCTTACCCCCAAGAAAGATGGATCATGGCGGATGTGTGTGGATAGCTGGGCCATTAACAAGATTACCGTCAAGTATAGGTTCCCCATCCCTAGGCTTGATGACATGTTGGATATGCTAGCCGGAGCCACCATCTTCTCTAAGATAGATCTCAAGAGTGGTTACCACCAAGTTAGGATAAGGCCCGGGGATGAGTGGAAAACGGCCTTCAAGACCAAGGATGGTCTCTTTGAGTGGTTAGTCATGCCATTTGGGCTTTCTAATGCCCCAAGTACTTTCATGCGTCTTATGACGGAAGCACTTAGGCCTTTCATTGGGAACTTTCTAGTGGTATACTTTGATGATATTCTCATCTATAGCCAAACCCATGAGTCCCACCTTGACCACCTTAGAAAAGTTTACACCGTCCTCCGGCAAGAAAGCTTATTTGCCAACCTAGGGAAGTGTCATTTCATGACCACTACCATCACCTTCCTAGGATATGTGGTGTCAACCAAAGGAGTCTCCATGGACCCCGACAAGGTCCAAGCTATTCTAGATTGGCCGGAGCCCCACACCCTTCATGAGGTTAGGAGTTTCCATGGGTTGGCCACATTCTATAGGAGATTCATTCGAGGGTTTAGCACTATCACCGGCCCAATAACTGATTGTCTCAAGAAAGGAACCTTTGTTTGGACCAAATCCGCCTCTAAAGCCTTCCTTGAGCTTAAGAAAAAGTTGACCCAAGCCCCGGTCCTATGCCTTCCCGATTTCTCCAAAGTCTTTGAGGTCACTTGTGATGCATCCGGGATAGGGATAGGAGGGATTCTTAGTCAAGAGGGACACCCGGTCGCCTACTTTAGTGAGAAGCTATGTGATGCTAGGACTAGATACTCCACCTATGACAAGGAGTTCTATGCCGTGGTCCAATCCCTCCGACATTGGAGACATTACTTGCTTCCCAAAGAGTTTGTCATCTTTTCCGATCATGAGGCCCTCAAATACCTCAACTCCCAACAAAAGTTGAATGCCCGACATGCCCGATGGGTTGAGTTTATCCAATCCTACACCTTTGTCATCAAACACAAGGCCGGGAGTGAGAATAAGGCCGCGGATGCTCTTAGTAGGAAGATGTCCTTGCTATCCACTATCTAAGTGGAGGTGATTGGCTTTGACAAAGTCAAGGATGAGTACCCTAGTTGCCCCGACTTTGGGCAAATCTATGCCAACTTGACCACTCATTCTAGCAAGGAGCATGAGGGATTCATGTTAGAGGATGGGTTCCTCTTCAAGGGGCCAAGGCTTTGCATTCCCCGGACCTCTCTTCGAGACTTCTTAGTTTGGGAATTACATGCCGGAGGGTTAGCCGGTCATTTTGGGGTCCACAAGACCATTGCCTTAGTTGAGGGTCAATTTTATTGGCCAAGTCTCAAAAGAGATGTAGGCAAAATAGTAGGGCAATGTCGCACATGTGCTTCGGCCAAGCAAGTTAAACAAAACACCGGCCTATACACCCCACTTCCCATTCCCGACCGACCATGGCAAGATTTGAGCATGGACTTTGTCCTAGGCTTACCCAAGACTTCTAGGAAGCATGACTCCATCTATGTGGTGGTTGATAGATTTTCCAAAATGGCCCACTTCATCCCATGCTACAAAACATCCGATGCCTCCCATATAGCCCGGTTATTCTTTGATGAGGTAGTCCGCCTCCATGGGCTGCCCAAGACCATAGTCTCCGATAGGGATGTCAAATTCACTAGCTATTTTTGGAAGACTCTTTGGCACATGATGGGTACCCTCCTCAAATTCTCCACTGCCTACCACCCCCAAACGGATGGCCAAACTGAAGTGGTCAACCGGAGTCTAGGGAACCTCCTTAGGTGTCTTGTTGAGGATCGGCCAGGAAATTGGGATCTCATCTTACCACAGGCTGAGTTTGCATACAATAATTCCGTCAATAAGTCAATAGGGATGAGTCCATTTGAAGCCGTGCATGGGTACAAACCAAGAAAGCCATCCGACCTCATTCCCCTTCCCTAGCATGCTAGAGTGTCCATGTCTGCCGAGTCTTTTGCACAACATATTAGGGAATTGCATGAGGAAATTCGCAAGCACATTGGCATGAAAAATGAGGCATATAAAAGGTTGGCCGATTCTCACCGGCATCACTTAGAGTTCCAAGTGGGTGACTTTGTGATGGTAAGGACGGAGAGGCTCTCCCCAGGAGCCCACTCCAAGTTGAGACCACGTGGGACTGGGCCCTTCCAGGTCTTGAGGCGCGTTGGTGCAAATGCTTATGAGTTAGATCTCCCCGAGGATTATGGGGTAAGTCCTACGTTCAATGTCACCGACTTAGTGTCTTACAAGGGCCCCACGGTGAGACCTAGTGAGGAGATTGAGCCAACTTCTTCCTTTGAGAGAGCACCCACCTGTGAGAAGAGTCCACTAGCCAAGAGAGCTCAGCGCGATCGCATTGAACGAATATTGGATGAGCAAATCACTACCACCCGGAGCAAGGTATATGAGCGCTATCTCGTCAGGTGGAAGGATCGGCCTCCGTCGGATGACTCATGGGTGAGTCGGGAGGACCTCCAGCGATTGGATCCGGACCTCCTCGAGCGGTACCTTAGCCGGATGGACCCTTACTCGACGGAGTCGAGCTCTTCGCGGCCCAGGGGATTTGATGGAGGCATCACCCACGACTCCCTTTGGCTCGGGTCCACTTCTTCACACTCGGGAGCTGGTTGAGTTTGGGCCTCACTCTATAAAGGCCCCTTATCCATTTTGTAGCTTTCCTTTGAGTCATTTTGATGTATTTCCATTTTATTTGAGTCATTTCCCTTGGTCTAGCACTTATTTTTCTATGTTCTTGTATCATCATGCTGTCTAATGTGGCTATTGGGCCCCATTCGTTGGGCTAGGCCCATTAGCACTCCCACCCCCCCTTGGTTATTTGTAGTTTTTTATTTTGTCAGGGACTTATTGTAAAGAGTGGGTTGCCTATATATAGGACCCCACTCCCCTCATTTGAAGTTAATGAATGATCAAAATCCTTTTGAGTTAAACTTGCCATTTGAGTTCAAATTGGAGTGATTCCTCTAGTTTTTGGGTGAGAGACCCTAGGGGAGAGATTCCCCACCCATTCCCCTCTTAATCTCTCTATTTCACCCCTCTTTCTCTCTCCTCCAACCCCAATTCCGAATTTCCTTCTCTCTCCTCCCCTCCCCAACCACCTCCACTAGCCACCCACCTCCTTTAATGCCCTCCACTTCCCCATGGCCTCCTTTACTCCACCTCCTAGTTCCTAGGTAGAAATCTCCACATTCCAACACCATTCTCCACCTTCCAACCAAATCTTCCCCATTCCAATACAAGCATCCCACTTTCCCACATAATCTCCCACCTTCCTAAGCCATTTCAAAATTTGAAATCCCTTCCCTCCACTTGCCTTGGCCGCCCCCTTCCTTTACCCTCCCCCAAGCCAAGTTCGCCCTCCTCCACTCCCCATTCCCTCTCTCACATCCTCATCCTCCTCCTCCACCTGCTAGCCCCTGCTCTCAGCCATTCTCCCCTCATTCTCCAACCCCTATAGCTCTCCACTCCACCCCACTAGAACCCCCATTCATCCTTAGGCCACCCCTTCACTTCCCCTCCACCAAAGAAGCCACCCCTTCCTCTCATTTCTTCTTGCAGATTGGAGCTGTGCAGACCAGCAAGTCAGCCCCTGTTGCAGCGTCGCCCACGGATTCATCCTGGTGATTCTGATAGCGTAGCCTACATTTCCGGAAAGGTCCCTCTGTCGTCTTCGCAGGAGAGGTGGAATCAACTCGTTCCGAGGTCGGGGCCAACCGTAGAAGCCGTTCTCCCACGACTGCGCAGAGAGGTCTTCATCCTGGACCAGAGCCTGAGAGATCATTCTGCCACGACGAACCCCAGCGGATTCAGGCTGAAGTTCCTTCATCAAAGTTCTCCCTCTACCAGTCCTCTTCCAAGATCAAGAAACAGAATATCGTTTTGCTGCCGGAGGAAGGAGTTACGAATTTTCTCCCCCAAGCTCTCCAGTTCTGTCTCCTGCTGTCTACTCCGACCAGTGCCCACTCTTCAAGGTACACCATCCACCCTCGACTTCTGAATGCAGCCCCGTCACCTCCTGTTGAAAGCTACTTCAACCAAGAAGACAATGCCACTGGTTTCGTGCTGATCGGAGCTCGGGTGGGTGCACAGTGACCTCTGCAATTTTCTGTTCCAGTTCAGACTGAACCTGCAGCCGGACAGAGGAGTCTCCTTCCAGTTGCTGGTGCGGCCACCTCCGACCCTCTGAGCATCCCCAAAAATTCTGGAGTCTTCCCTCTCAAGTCAGGAAGCTTTAGAAGGTGGTTGCACTCAATTTGGAGTCCATACGAGTCCGAGACAGCCGGCACAGCGACTTCCTGTCCAGAATTAAGACAGCAGCTGCAAGTTCCCTAATTTCCCATTTCTCTTCATTTCGGTTCGATATCCCCACCCCGCTTGGCCGGCTGAAGGCCCCACTCTACGTGGTGGTAGTTTTGAATGTAAGACCTTAACCCCTACCCCAAGATCCCCCCTCCTGCGTGAGGTGTAGTTTTGTCATTGGTTTGGGCAGGTCAAGCGACACCGCCGCGGCGTGTGGGGAACCACCGCCTCCCCGCTCGCCCTCGTCTCCGACCGGGACCGGTTTCTTCAAACCGGTCGAGTAAGTGCCTCTTTCTTGCTCAATTAGTGTTGCTCTTTCAATATTTGATTCATGCGCCGCTGAATTTGTGAGGAGCGCCCGATCCTCAAGTCCACGACTTAAGAGTGATCGCCGTGGGATAGTGTGAACCGGTGCCCTTGTGCACTTTGTCGGCCCCAATTGAATTGGGCATCCACCCTTGGGGAGTCGATCATTGGCCTTGCTGGCCCTCTACCAGCAAGGGCCCATTCCCATAATTCACTCTTGGCATCGCCAAGTCACTCCGGATATAGAGTGCGACGGGAGAGCGGTGGCCCATTAAGGCCCATTTGAATGCTTAATTGTGCTTGTTTGCCTAAGTCCAAGGTCGTGTCACATCAACAAGCCCAGAACCGGAGGACTAGCCTCCCTTCCTCTAACCAGAGGGAAACTCACAAGTGACAACCTGTCACTTGCAACCCGGAGATCAGATCTCCCTTCTCCTGTACCACCAGGAGAGACCCGATCCCCAACAGGGTGATCGGAAGAACAAGACTAAACAAGGTAGCAAAAGGAAAAATAAGAAAACACGAAAATGACAGCGACAGAAGCTGGAAATAAAATGCAAGATATATAGCTCTCAATGAGCATAAGTCATTCTGGATTTGATCCACGAACAGACTGAACAGATCCTCAGTAAAGCTCTCTCTCTCCTCTTCTTTTCTTCTTCTTCTTTCTCCTTCAGTTTCTGCTCTCTTTTTCTTCTCTTCTTTCTCTCATTTTTCTGGATCGAAGGACTCTCTGCTTTTCTGCTCTTTCTTCTCTTCCTTTCTCTTTTTCGATCGTCCTTCATCTGAAGACGAAGGTTTCTATTTATATCAGCAGCAGCAGCAGGTCCGGTTCAGAATGCGTGTGCCTCCCACCCTTGATCCAGAACCTTCTTGCCACGTGTCCTTATCGGATTGGTTCCTCTAGCATTGGATCACGTGCTACTCCGACACTGAGGAGTAATCTTCCTCGGATCCCTGCAAGCAAGTTAATTACATTAATGCTCAGGGTTCGCTATATGTAGCTGAGATAAGTTGGTTGGCCATAAGAACAAAGAACTGCACGAGATATATGATAACACAAAGAGGTGCACTATACTGTGACTGACACGAGGTACGTTAGATGAGTTTAGCACGAGATAACACGAGAACTACACGAAGTACACGAGAACACAGCTAACACAACAACGAAGACGACACGAAGCCAGATGAAGACAGCATGAGGTGAGAAGAAGATAACACAAAGTGAAGCAATTGAAAGACACGCGATCAGAAGAGACCAGGACGAAAATAGAAGGAAGCAACATGGAGATACAATTTCAAAAGAAACACGAAGACACGAATACAAAGGTAACACGAAGATACGAATAAGAAGATAACATGAAGATACGAATAAGAAGGTAACACGAAGACACGTAGTGAAACAACACTTGAAAAACATAAGAAAAACGACTCGAGTACAAAATAACTCGATAGAACGACTCGAAGACGAGGCGACACGGGCTGACCACGACACAAAGATAAATAACAGAAACCGACACGAATTGAAAACAACACGAAGACGAAACAGAAACCGACACGAATTGAAAACAACACGAAGATGAAACAGAAACCGACACGAGTTGAAAACAACACGAAGATGAAACACAGGAATTGACACGGAGTGTGGTCAAGGCGAGAAGGACACGAAGTCTAAAGAGAAAAATAACACGAAGATGAAAGCTGAAACTGACACGAGGTGAAGTCACAAAGCGACAAAGACACGAGGTCTAGGAAACACGACACGAAGACATGAGATAGACACGTCTTCAACAACACGTGATGAAACAGTGGAAGCAGAAGAACAACTCGAGGAACTACAGTAATTGACACGAAGACACAAGAGCAAAACATAGAGGACTGACTCGAGATGATCAACTAAGTGCTAACGACACGAGGTCAAACAGAACACATCTTAAAACAACACGAGGTACGAGAGGACGACACGGCGTGTTGAAAACACAAACAGTACTAAAACGAAAACGACACGAAGGCAAACAGTGCGACACGAGGTGTTATACACAAACATGACGAAGTACCAACCAACACGAAGACAGTCCCTAAAAATACCTGAAGTGAAATGAAGGTTTATTCTTCTCAGAAAAATATTCTTGGTTCACTTTCACAGAAAAAATATTTTTGTTATTTTTTATTTCACAGAGATATTTTTGAACACCACTAAGACTTATAGTGTTGTCATCATCAAAACATGTAAAGATTCAACAAGACTCAACAAGCCCCACATTTTGTGATGTTTTATCGATTCCCCCCTATTTCTCGGTGATAGATGAACTCTCCGCGGGACACTCCGTTCCTCCGGGCTAGTGAATTTATCATAGAGCCCTTTGTAAGACTCCGCTAGCCTTGGATTCCCTCAAGGCAGCCGAGCAGGTTGTACCATTAAAACCCATGACACTACTTGATAGCCATGTCACTCTAAGGAAATATGGTATACTGGTCATTATGACATGATACGTGGATGTCATAAGAATATTCTGGAAATAATGGAATGGGAAACCATGCCATTAGTGTTCTTATGAATTATGTGCCATATTGGTGGACACTAATTCTATCTAGCTTATCATGTACAAGAATGAGCGACCATCATTATATGAGCGCGTATTCTTATTATCTTGGCACCCAAGTTAGGGAGCCGATTCCACCTAGTTTTATCGTTAATCGTGATTGTACTGTTATTATCATCCTTATGCATCATGTTCAAATCCTTACGATTCTATTTCACATGGTCTACCTTAAAGTTCCTACAAGCTTATTCCTTTGAAATTCCATATTGGCTATAACTATAGTGGATGTCGAAGATACATGATCAATGGCTGCGCATGAAGGGCCCGATCTGGTCCTGGGAAGAGCACCCGAAAGTACTTGTGCCCATGAGAGTTGTAATGATCACGGTGTTGCATTACACCGAAGTGCATGACTAGCTTGATTAGATATTTCCACAAATATCGTACTTGACTTGACTTGACATGACTTGCGTGACCCGGAAAGGGTATTTATCATATACTTGCTTGAAACATGATAGCCAACTCTTGACTTGACATGATACGTGCTTGATCATCTTGATATTTCTTGACATAAGTTCTTGAGAGACGTGCTAGTTCATTCAAATATCTCTTGATATATATATATACATACTCTCTCTCTTATCGTTTCTTGCGTACATGCATAGCTATATTACATTTCATGTAACATGTAATCACTTAAAGCAAGCTAGCTCTTGAGATATAATTCCTACTGAGCGTTCGCTCACCTGGTGTTTTCCTTTATTTTTCAGGTAAGTCCGAGGACGAGACTCAATCGGATGGGGAAAGTCAAGAGTGATGAGATTAGAGATACTCCACCAATCCAAGTGTCAACTAGTCTTATATTTTCTATTTTCTTGAGTCTTCCATTGTATTTTTATTTTATGGAGTCCTAGTATTTTCATTAAGAGGTTCTAATAGAAATACTTGAAGGTTTTGACGAATAAAGGATTGGGTTATCTTTACTTTTGCGCGCTCTATCTTTGTGTCAAATACACTAACGCTCTGATTGACATGATCGATATAAACTCGTCACGCGTCTCCGGGTTCCTTCCGCGCTCGAGGCTGTTGATTTGTTTTAATTAGATGCCTATCTCGCCCCCTTTAAATACATCCATGCATAAACATGTGAATCAAAGATAGGGGGGATGAAAGGATGAGAAATACTAATCGTGATCGCCACCAAGGTTCCAACAACGCCAAAGGATGAAGAAGTGTAAAGAACGGCACCGTGTACCTTAGAAAGAAAAATTGATCGCGCTTCACAAACGAGGTGCGGGAAAATTTGTGGATTCAAACCTCCTCTCCCTCCAGCCAACTAGAGGAAGAGGGCCTCACATTGTATTCATGCTCTCCTGCAAAATAAAGCCAAAATAAGGACAAAATACCCATTAGAACATGGAGTGTGGCATCAATCATGCAGTGATAAAATAGGGGTAGAAATTGAGGGCAAACTCACCGGGGGGTTTTTAACCCCTGTGGAAGGGTGGAAATAATAGGTGGGTGTGTTATGCATGCATGAGATTTGAAATCACGAGATTTGATTGAGAGAATAGAGAGAAAACGTTGATGCAAAACGTGTAAAAGTGCATGTGTAGTAGAAAAGTGCAGAATATTATGATGATTTGTGATTTTAAGAGGAAGAGAACTAAGATTATAGATCATGAAATCAAGCCCAAAATGATGTAATGAAAAGCTAATACTTCCCTCTTCAAGCCAAGGTCGAAGTTATGAGTTAGAATTACAGCATGGCTTCGCCCCGAACCAAGAAAGAGCCCCCCTTTGCAACTGCGAACTGGGCAGTTTTTATAGAATTTTACAAGAAAGCCCCATCTTCTTATCATGATTCTCGGAGATATAGTCCAAGATAAATCGAGGTCTCTGGATCAAACTCTAGATAATACTAAGGACAAGAGATAGGAACAAACGGGGATCAATTCGGAGGAGGATTCTAGAAGATATGGCTCTTGGAAGGTAGCCCCGTCGCACTAGAAAACAGAGTTTGTTGTACTAGGATGCTTAAATCCCGATCTTGCGACCCAGATCCCGAGAGATATAGCCAATGAAAATTTGATTTCTATAAACCAAATTCAATATAATATAAAGGGCTAGAAGTAGGAAAAAATGGGGATCAATTTGGATAAGAATTGAAGAAGTTATGGGCTCTGCAAGATAGGCTCGCCGCACAGTTTTCGGGGCAGAGTCCAGCATAAATTGGACTCTCTGTTGTGTGTAACGGTCTATCATAGGACCGTCAGAGTTATGTAACGGCCTAGGGTAGGTCCGTCACACTCTTGGGGTCGAACGGGACGATTTCGAACAAGTTTGACTATGACGGTCAAGTATATGACCGTCACAGTGCTCTGACGCATCTATACTAGACCATCACATGTGCTCTGATGCACCTACACTAGACCTTCACACCGATGAAGGAAAATTCTGAGCAAACTACGTGCGACTTTGGAAATTATAGTGTATCTCTCAAACTAGACAGAACTAGTGAAAGTGGTAGAAGAAGAAATTGTAGATAACTAAGAGAGGAACAACTTATATGAAGAATGTAAGTTGAGAAAATGATCATAAGATGTAGAAAATGGGGCTAGAACAGAGAGGAAAATTCTGAGACATAGGTGAACAGCACAGCACGCCGGGAAAATGTGAATAGCTCACAAACAGGGCAGAACCGGATAATGGCGTAGAAGAAGAAATTGTAGATCATTGAAATATGAACAACGTTGGTGAAGACAACGTTTTGAATAGAGGGATAGAATGAGATGAAAAAAGACCACTTTTAGGACTGCGCAGCGGGAGAGAGCCGATTACTTGAGGGAAGCCGGCCTAAATGGGCCGAAAGTCGACTTGGAAGCCGGAATTTGATAAGATAAGCTTCAGGGCTCTAGAAAATCATGATCTATAAGACTTAAAGGATATGGAACAATGAAAATTGGCTCGAAATCTATCCAAGGAAGGCTCCAATATAATGGGTAATTTCGGACATCAAAAATGATGAATAAGAGAAATGACGCAACTTGTGGGCTAAAAACGGGTGTCAACAGATGCCCCTCCTTGATGTCTGCTTTGCAAGGGAACGAGCGAAAGCGACGCGGAGGCGGAATGGAAAGGAGATGGAGTAAAAGCGATAGAGACGTGAAATGGAGATGAAGCGGAGAGAACTGAAAAGCGGGCAACAAGGCAAAAAGACAACCGTCACAACCAACAAGCGACAGGAATTCTCCCGAAAACACTGAACTAGCCACCAGGACTGGATGACAAGAACAAGACATGTCTGGAGAGCTAACTAAGAAAAAAGAGAAGAAAACACGATGATCCTTATTGGGGACACAATCCACGGATAATGAGTGGGTCGGAAGGAAACACAGCATAAGAGCTAGAAAAGGAGAAATAAGACTGAGATAAAATCCAGACAGGAATCACGCTGGCCAAACAGACTGAGCGGTAAGATTAGAGAAAACGTTTGAATTCAGAGTGGAATGAAGAATCTCTTATCCAAGAGAGCTTAAGTGCAATCAACCATTGCTGAGGAGAAATCGTTGAATGGATCACGAGACGTGAATGCTCAAAATGACATGATGCATGCTGGGCTAAAATAAAGAAATCATTAAAACGAATGCAAAGAAAGATAAAATAGAAAGTACTCAAGAATTATATTGCTAGACTGAGCAAGACGGGGTCAAGATTCTTCTTACAACCACAGCATGCGAGACAGAGTCTATCGTCCTCCACCTGACTCAACCGAGCGGCCTATCCAACGATTAACCGTATGCTCCTAGATCATCATCATTTTTGTTAAAGGGGAACATCAGATCCTAGAACACACGGCCAACCAGCCGGTCCTTGAGAGACTATAATAGTGTATATATCATATAGTAATGCAACAATGAGTAGGGACAGAGAGCCATACCTAACTTACCTGTTAAGCAAAGCGGCGTTTTTTTGGATTTTTTGATTTGTTTTATTTTCAAATAAGACAACAACAATATGAATGACCATGATAAACAAGCATGAACGAAAGACAACATAACACAACGATTAACTGAACGACCGATAACACAACAAAACATAACGATCAAACGAATAGAAAACAACACAACAAGATGAACAAGCACATATGCAATGGCATGAATAAACCACACGTATGCAAGATGAACGTGGGGGACAAGACAACAATGCAGTCAGACAACACACATTTGGGACAAGAACATGACGGCTGACCACACGGTTGGGACAACACACGAGATATAGAAGGACGACTAACAACATATGCAAGACAACTAACAACATGTGGTGAAGAACAAAATAACATGTGTGGGATAACACGGTGAGACATAGACACGGCGAGACAAGGACACGGCGGGACAAATGATATAAACAAATACGCCCTTCAATCAAAATCCAAGATCAGAATGAAGTAGAACCGCTAGGTTCATAATCGTGAGGTAAAGCCCTCTCATAGAAATATGATCATTGCAAATAAAAGCTGAGAAGGACATAAGCTTCAGAACATATCGAGAGACGTGATTGAAGAAGAGAACATATCAGAAGATGTGAACAAGAGACAGATAGAATAAAATACTGAGTAAGGAAAGCTTGAGTACCCACAACCTGCACACTTACCAAACAGATTACGTATCTGTTCTCAAAATAAATAGAAAGGAACAAAAAGATTAATATTTTTAGATTTTTCAATTTTCTTACTTTTTTTTAGATTTTAAAATATTTGATTTTTTTTGAATTTTAAAATATTTGATTTTTTTTTATTTTGAAATATTTCATTTTTTTTGAATCTCATTTTTTTAGGATTATTGAAATATTTGGATTTTTTTGGATTTTTGACAATATCTCATTCTTTCTTGGATTTTAAAATAGCAATCTGCAGCACCAAAAGACAGGCTCGAACTACTGGCCAGGGATCGCCGTCCCTCCCCTCTCATTAAAGACTTCCCTTGAGCAGGGCGTTCATGTGAGGGTGGCTTACCACAACCAACTGCCTCTAAAGAACGGTGCCCCAACTAAGGCCATACTCGGGATACAACCCATCCTAAGAGGGAGAAGCAGAAGAAAATTGGAGACAAACTTTATGCAGGATGGGAGATATCAAGATTCAAATTCTTTCCAGGGCACTACCCCTCAAAGAGATAGCCTGTTGCGCCGGGGCTTTGTGTCTTTGATTTTTAGACCCATATTTAGCAGGCATGCATGCAACCGGGCTCATGACGTCCCACGGGGAACTGTACTATCACTCTTGCAATGCCTTTGATTCATAATTTTACATTGATTCATTTTCTCATTTTGGTAGCCCTTATTGACCAAATATAAGTTTACTTTTGAAGGTCAAGACTGCCCCTATTTGAGACCTCTCTCGTATTTAGGGAGCACCTAGGTTAGTCATCTTATCCATCAATCTCTTGCCACTGCACTTAACCGAGTAGAGAAGAGAAAAAGATCTTTGTGCATACCCAAAGTATGGCCAAAGCAGCAACGGTGTTGCTCAAAAGAATCGGCTATGTCCCACCGTGATCGCCAAAAAACTGTTGATTTGTTTTAATTAGATTCCTATCCCGCCCCCTTTAAATACATACATACATAAACATGTGAATCAAAGATAGGGGGGGTGAAAGGATGAGAAATACTAACCATCATCACCACCAAGGTTCCAACAACGCCAAAGGATGAAGAAGTGTAAAGAACGGCGCCGTGTACCTTCGAAAGAAAACTTGATCGCGCTTGACAAATGAGGTGCGGGAAACTTTGAGGATTCAAACCTCCTCTCCCTCCAGCCGGCTAGAGGAAGAGGGCCTCACATTGTATTCATGCTCTCCTGCAAAATAAAGCCAAAACAAGGATAAAAAACCCATTAGAACATGAAGTGTAGCGTCAATCTTGCAGTGATAAAATGGGGGTAGAAATTGAGGGCAAACTCACCGGGGGGAGATTTTTAACCCCTGTGGAAGGGTGGAAATAATAGGTGGGTGTTGTGCATGCATGAGATTTGAAATCACGAGATTTGATTGAGAGAATAGAGAGAAAACGTTGATGCAAAACGTGCAAAAGTGCATGTGTAGTAGAAAAGTGTAGAATATTATGATGATTTGTGATTTTAAGAGGAAGAGAACTAAGAATATAGATCATGAAATCAAGCCCAGAAGGATGCAATGAAAAGCTAATACTTCCCTCTTCAAGCCAAGGTCGAAGTTGTGAGTTGGAATTGCAGCATGGCTTCGCCCCGAACCAAGAAAGAGCCCCCCTTTGCAACTGCGAACTGGGCAATTTTTGTAGAATTTTACAAGAAAGCCCCATCTTCATATCACGATTCTCGGAGATATAGTCCAAGATAAATCGAGTTCTCTGGATCAAACTTGAGATAATACTAAGGACAAGAGATAGGAATAAACGGGGATCAATTCGAAGGAGGATTCTAGAAGATATGGCTCTTGGAAGGTAGCCCCGTCGCACTAGAAAATAGAGTTTTAGTTGTACTAGGATGCTTAAATCCCGATCTTTTGACCTAGAACCTGAGAGATATAGCTAATGAAAATTTGATTTCTATGAACCAAATTCAAGATAATACAAAGGGCTAGAAGTAGGAAAAAATGGGGATCAATTTGGATAAGAATTGAAGATGTTATGGGCTCTGCAAGATAGGCTCGCCGCATAATTTTTGGGGCAGAGTCCAGCATAAATTGGACCCTCTGCTGTGTGTAACGGTCTATCGTAGGACCGTTAGAGTTATGTAACGGCCTAGGGTAGGTCCGTCACACTCTGGGGCTCGAATGGGATGATTTTGGACAAGTTTGACTGTGACGATCTAGTATAGGACCGTCACAGTGCTCTGACGCATCTATACTAGACCGTCACATGTGCTCTGATGCACCTACACTAGACTTTCACACCGATGAAGGAAAATTCTGGGTAAACTGCGCGTGACTTTGGAAATTGAAACGTATCTTTCAAACGAGAAAGAACTAGCAAAAGTGGTAGAAGAAAAATTATAAATAACTGAGAGAGGAACAACTTGTATGAAGAAAGTAAGTTGAGAAAATGATCAGAAGAGGGAGAAAATGGGGCTAGAACAGAGAGGAAAATTCTGAGACATAGGTGAACAACACAGCACGCCGGAAAAATGCGAATAGCTCACAAACGGGGCAGAACTGGCCAACGGCGTAGAAGAAGAAATTGTAGATCGTTGAAAGATGAATAACGTTGGTGAAGACAACGTTTTGAATAGAGGGACAGAAGGAGATGAAAAAGGACCACTTTTAGGACTGCGCAGTGGGAGAGAGCCGATTACTTGAGGGAAGCCGGCCTAAATGGGCCGAAAGTCAACTTGGAAGCCGGAATTTGATAAGATAAGCTTCAGGGCTCTAGGAAATCATGATCTCTAAGACTTAAAGGATGTGGAACAATGAAAATTGGTTCAAAATCTATCCAAGGAAGGCTCCAAAATAATGGGTAATTCGGGACATCAAAAATGACGAATAAGAGAAATGACGCAACTTGTGGGCTAAAAACGGGTGTTAACGGGGGCGTGACAGTTTTTATCGTATCAGAGCCTAGGATATTCAATTCCTAGGAAACCCAAGTCCAAGGATAAGTTTAAACCTTCAACCAATGAGATTGGGTAGAACCACGGGTTAAGATAACTTAGATATTCAATTCTTGGTCAAATCTTATATTAATTGGTTAATTAAAATCCTTGTAGGACAATGGCTGCCGAACGTGCTCAATGGCGTCACATGCAACGTACTATTCAAGGCATGACGCAGGCACTTCAACAGGTGGCACAAGGAGGTGCGCACCATGGAGCGGGAAATCTCCACCAAAGTTTCAGGAACATGAACCCTCCTAAGTTCATGGGATCTATCGATCCGGATGACGCCAAGCATTGGATAGGAGAAACCAAACATATCTTTCGGGTTATGCAATGCATGGACCAAGAGAAGGTGTTGTTAGCCACATTTCAACTAGAAAGAGACCCCCGGTGCTGGTGGGAGTCGGTAGAAGCCACTTTAGGGCAAGAACAAGTTACTTGGGAGGAATTTGTTGAACATTTCAACAATAAATATTTCTCAGATCGAGTCTAGGAAAAGAAAGCCGCCGAGTTCGCCGCACTTAAGCAACGATCTTTGTCGGTGGCTGAGTACGAGGCACAATTCTCAAGGTTGCCCCGGTATGCTAAACATCTAGTCAGTACCGTGAAGATGAAAGCTTGAAGATTTCTTAATGGGCTCAGGCCCCAATATATCACACAGCTGGCGCCGATGGACATACAAGTCTATTCGGAGTTGATACAAAGAGCCCAGTTATTAGAAGATGCCACGGAATTATCTGATAGGATTCGTGGGAAAGATAAGAAGGAACAGGTCACTAGTTCTGGTTCCTTCAAACCTAATTTCAACAAGAAGAGGCCCAGTAATGGAGGTGCGTCCTCCCAAGCGCACAATTTCAAGAAGACCAAACCTTTCTCCATCACCACCACACCTTCTAAAGTGGTGTGTAAGCACTGTGACAAGGCCGGACATAAGGTCGAAGAATGTTTGAGAAAACTTGGAGCTTGTCTCCATTGTGGGAGCCATGATCATCGGATTCCCGACTGTCCCCTACTCAATGATCAAGTCGGTGACGGGAAGCGCCCGGTGATGAAGAATGCACGCCTCCAAGCTATTAAGGAGGCAGAACAAGACGAGGGTGGACTGGTGGAAGGTACATTACAAGCTTGTTCCAAGTCTGCATATGTCTTATTTGATACTGGTGCATCGCACTCATTTATTTCCAAGAAGTTTACTGACCCATTACCTACGGAACCGGAATGGATAAGATTAGTTATTTCAACTCCTCTCAGAAACGAAGCCGATATTGTTCACTATTACCAAAACTGTGAAGTCTTGGTAAAAGGAAGAAATCTACCTATCGACCTAATATGCCTAGATATGAAGGACTATGATATCATATTAGGAGCCGATTGGTTATCTAAATACCAGGCAACTGTTAATTGTCGTAACAGCAAGATTACTTTCATGGACTTTCCGGTACTGGTCTACACTAGCCCTAGGAGTCGAAGCAAGTCACCTCTTATTTCAGCTCTCCGAGCTAGCAAGCTATTGAGGAAAGGATGTGTATCTTTCCTTGCTTTTGTCACCATTAAGGAGACTAAAGAGTCTAAGATAGAAGACATCCCAGTTGTACGAGAATTCCCAGATGTGTTTCCGGAAGATTTGCCTGGATTACCCCTACAGAGAGAAGTGGCCTTCACCATCGACTTGGTCCCTGGTGCTGGTCCAGTTTCTAAGGCACCTTATAGGATGTCCCTTGCTGAACTCAAGGAGTTAAAGGAACAATTGATGGAACTTCTTAAGAAGGGTTTTATCAGGGCGAGTACTTCCCCGTGGGGAGCACCTGTGCTGTTTGTAAAGAAGAAGGATGGATCCATGAGGTTATGCATCGACTATCGACAGTTGAATCATCTCACTATCAAGAACAAATATCCACTGCCGAGAATCGATGAGTTATTTGATCAAATATCTAGATCCAAGTACTTCTCGAAGATTGATCTCAGATCGGGGTATCATCAACTAAGGATCAAGGATGAGGACATACATAAGACCGCGTTCAGGAGCAGGTATGGGCACTATGAATTTGTTGTTATGCCTTTTGGACTAACAAATGCGCCTGCAGCCTTTATGCAGTTGATGAATAGTATATTCAGGCCTCATCTAGATCAATTCATAGTGGTTTTCATTGATGATATACTGATCTATTCAAAGACCAAGGAAGAGCATGAGAAGCATTTGAGGATTGCATTACAGATATTGAGGACGAATCAACTATATGCGAAGCTCAGTAAATGTGAGTTCTGGCTGGAAGAAGTGTCTTTCCTAGGTCATGTGATTTCAAAAGACGGTTATCCGTAGATCCATCGAAGGTTGAAGCTGTAATGAATTGGGAAAGACCGACCAATGTTGGCAAGATCCGAAGTTTCTTGGGTCTTGCAGGCTACTGTAGGCGATTTATCAATGATTTGTCCAAGATCACTGTACCACTCACGAGGCTAACATGCAAGGAGATCCGTTACGAATGGAGCAACGAATGTGAAAGAAGCTTCCAAGCTCTCAAGGATCACCTAACTACTGCCCCGGTCTTAGCCCTACCAATAGAAGGAGTGAAATTTGAGGTCTACACCGATGCATCTGGCATTGGCCTCGGATGTGTTTTGATGCAACAAGGAAGAGTTATAGCTTACTCTTCTCGCCAATTGAAGAAGCACGAGTAGAACTACCCAGTCCATGACTTAGAATTGGATGTGGTAGTGTTTGCATTGAAGATATGGAGACGTTACCTATACGGAGTACAATTTACTGTATACTCTGACCATAAAAGTCTCAAGTATCTCTTCTCTCAGAAGGAATTGAATATGAGGCAGAGACGTTGGCTAGAATATCTCAAGGATTTTGACTTCACTATACAATATCATCCTGGAAAGGGTAATCTTGTAGCTGATACCGTCAGTCGAAAGCCTAGAGCAATGTTAGCCAATTGCATGATTCAGGAATGGAAGTTACTAGAATAGTTTTCTATGCTTAATATAAACATAGACAAGGAAAGCAGGTGTGTTACCTTATCCCACATGAGCATACAACCATATCTACTTTCTGAAATACAAGGACTTCAAGATAATGACCTGTTATTAGTGGAAATTAAGGGCAAAATAGAAGAGCAATCTGATTTCAAACTAGCATCAGATGGAAGGTTATTATTCAAAAATAGAACTTGTATACCAGATTGTCCAGAACTGAAGAAGAAAATATTAGATGAAGCTCACAGATCAAGGTATACCATTCATCCAGGATCTACCAAAATGTACCAAGAGCTGAAAAGGACCTTCTGGTGGCCCAATATGAAAAGAGAAGTAGCGGACTTCGTGTCTCGTTGTCTCACATGCCAACAAGTCAAGGCAGAACACTAAAAGCCTGCCGGTAAGTTACATCCTCTTGATATTCCTAAGTGGAAGTGGGATGATATCGGTATGGACTTCATTATGGGTCTGTCTAAATCTAAAGGAGGACATGATGGAATATGGGTCATCATCGACCGTTTGACCAAGTCGGCACACTTCTTGCCTATCAAGAGCCGATGGTCAGTTGATGTTCTTGCTGCTCTGTACATAAAGGAAATAGTCAGACTACATGGAGTACCTGTCTCAATCGTGTCTGACCGAGACCCACGATTTACTTCTCATTTTTGGAAGGGTCTACAACATTCGTTGGGGACAAGACTCAACTTTAGTACTGCTTTTCATCCTCAGATGGATGGTCAGACCGAGAGAACAAATCAGGTGGTAGAAGATATGCTTAGAGCTTGCATCATTGATTTTGGTGAGAGCTGGCATGATCACTTGCCGATAGTCGAGTTTGCATACAATAACAGCTACCAGGCAAGTATACAAATGGCACCTTTCGAAGTCTTATACGGAAGGAGTTGTCGATCACCCTTGTGCTGGGATGAAGTTCGCGAGAAACAACTATTAGGCCCAGACATGGTAAGGGATACCACAGAAAAGATTCAGTTGATTAGAGAAAGACTTCAAGTTGCTCAGTCTAGACAGAAGGCTTATGCAGATACAAGAAGAAAAGATCTTGAATTCCAAGTTGGTGACCACGTGTTTCTCAAGATATCACCTAGACGAGGAATTAGGAGATTTGGTGTTAAGGGTAAGCTTACACCAAGGTTTATCGGACATTTTGAGGTACTAGAAAGAGTGAGCGAGGCTGCTTATCGCATCGCTTTGCCTCCTCAATTGTCTGACGTCCATAATGTATTCCATATATCCATGCTGAAAGAGTATGTGAAAGATCTATCACATATCATCGATCATGGAGACCTGGTGATTCAAAAGGATCTCACATATGAACAAAAGCCCATGAAGATACTCGATCGTGAGGTTCGCACACTAAGAAATAAGACAATTACCATGCTATAGGTGCAATGGAGTAAATGCTCAGAGCACAAAGCCACATGGGAGACTGAGGAGTCCATGAGGAAGTGATTCCCGGATTTATTCTAAAGGTATGTGTCCTGCACCCTCCGTAAATATGTGCGATTGAATTTGGGGATCAGATTCTTCTAAGTGGGGGAGGGTGTAGCAACCCTGGTAAATTAAAGGTATAAAATCCTAAATGGATTAAAAGATTGAACCAATAATAATAGCCCAACTCATATATATACTTAAAACATATAACAAATAGGTCATAAGAGAATAACGCCTCCTGTCAGGTCGTTATTTAAATGAAGACCGCTTAAATGGTGCTAATTTAATAATTGACGCCCCCTTAACAGGCGTCATATAAGGAATTGAAAACTGAGTATACATGCGTCATTTATTGAAATAACACCCCAACCTTAGGCGTCATTTACAAACGGGACCCGTTGGTGTTTGGTTCGAATAGGGATCTTATCCGGGTAAGTATTGATTAGGAAAGGATCAATACGTGGATCTCTCAGTTTAATAAGGATTCTATATAGGAAGTTTTAGTTCCAATCAAACTCCTAGAACCTATTAGGATTCCTTCTCTTATAAATACCATCCCCTCCATCGAACCCATGTTGACACTATTTGCCAAAGACGTCATGCTACTGTGTTTCGTCATCCTCTTCTCCTTGCTGCTGCTTAGAGCGTGAAGAACATAAATAAGTTCTTCAACTTCCTCTTTCCCTTGCTACGTCAAAGGGTGACCGACGATACCCTCTGCATCCTCTTCTGGCTGTGAACGTGGAAGGATCTTCATCCTCTTCTTCTTCCTTATTCTACTGCGCTGCTGTTCTTCGGCTGCTTTGGCGTGTTGCCATGGAAAGCCTCCGCTTCTCTATTTTCTTCCAAAGAGGCGGCTGTGTTGTTGCATCTCTGTAGTTTTGATGATGACTAACACTATGAATCAAATTATTTATATGATAATCATCTTGTTGCTCCTAAATGAATGATAAAGATCTTGAATTGTCTAAATATTCTCAGGATCTAATGTTGTTGTCTTGCATGCACATCTATGGATCAAATGCTTTTTCATCATGCTTTTTCTGTTTTGATGCTCCTCTATCATGTACACCCATGAGCTCATACTTGTCTTGATTATATGGGTTCTGTACACTTAGTGCGTTGACGCACTTGGCTGGGTGCGTAGACGCATTAGTGCGTCGTTCGCTTGCTGTTTTGTCCACTGCGTCGACGCTGCACGATGGAAGCGTAGACGCATTGGCTTGGTGCCAAGGGCTTGAGCGTCTCGCATGTGAAGCTGAGTCGATGTTGTCACCTGGAGCGTTGACGCATTTGGTTGTTACCAAGACATTGTGCGTCTCGTCCAATGAGCTGAGGCGACGCTACACAATGGAAGCGTCGATGCCTTGAGTTTTTGACCAAAGGTTCTTTTGATCAACCACCCAGCAGAAGCGTCAACGCTGTCAACTGATGCGTTGACGCATTAGTGTGTTTTGTCAAAGCACCTGTTCTCTTTATATCCATTGCGTTAACGTCTTGGCTTTAGTGCGTTGACGTGCTCTTCTGTCCTTTCATAAGTCCCGTGCAATCTGTGTGAACAATTTATGACTTGAATATTTCTGAGATTGTCTGAATGTTCTCTGAAACCTTACAGGGACTTAAAGACAAATTGGAACGTTACTCCAATCATGTGAGCACGTGATCCGAGGGAACAATCTTCTAACACGTGGCTCGGTTCATCCGGAAGCATGTCTTCGCACGTGTCTTACAAACCCTCACTCTCTCGTGAGGTTGCATATATATATGAAGGGTTCTGCTCTTGAAAAGCTGCCGAAAACCACAAGGAAGAGGGTGAGGCCAGAGCGAGAGGAAGGAGAGGAGAAGCCTGCCTGATCCACTCATTGATCGTACCTGGAAGAGAGAGAGAGAGTGGTGAAGGAGAGGATGGTTTTCTGCTATGCTTTGTCTATGCTTCTTTAAGAAGCTACATTGTTTCTTCGTTCGATTGTCTTCGATATCTCTTTATGTTTTCAGTTGTCTGTTCTTAAATTCCGATACTCTGCTTTATCGTTCCCTCTAGGTGTAGAGGAAGAGAGGTGGATCCTCTAGGTTGCATTGTGATTCCCTCTGAATCAGATCAGAGGAAGGGACGTGGTCTCCAGGGGTTGCTGTGATCAGATAGTGAGGAGGCTATCTGGGTTGCTCCCTCCGGCTGTGGAGGAAGAGAGACAGTGTCTCTGAATTGCAGTGAGGGTGAGTCACTGCTGGGTTCCCTCTTGTCTAAGAGGAAGGGAGAGTCATCTCCTGGTCAGGTCTTAGGGTGTGAGACCTGGGTTCAAGCTGTGTGATCAGCGTCTGTAGGGATTTCGATCCCCAAGCTGTGGATCAGCGTCTTGTAGGCAGACTGAGTCTGCGGTTCTTTCTTGTGAAAGGAAGCCTCACTCGGCCTTGAGTGAGGGATGGACGTAAGTCTACAGGTTGCAGACTGAACCATCTAAATCTCCTGTTCTCCGTGGTATGGTTGTGCGCATCTCTATTCCTTATGATTTTGTCTGGGTTCACTAAGTAAATGTGAATGTTGATGTTTGAAATCTTGGTCTAACCGCTCGCTAGGTGGTTGTGCATATGTGCTGATGACTCTTTGAGTCATTTATGTTCTGCGCTCGTGAATTACGTTATATTGGTTAAGGGTCCTGCCTCGACTCAGTCAAAGATTTTTTTAAAACGGTGATCTATTCATCCCCTCCCCTTCTTGCTCACCGTCCTCCTGTCTAACAGTTGGTATCAGAGCAGGTTTACCCGAGATGTGGTCCAACGACCAGGGTAATCTTGGAACCAGTGGTCCTTGCAGCTACATAGCTGAAGGACAGTCAATCTCCCGTCCCCCATATTTTGATGGCTCTAATTATTTCTTTTGGAAAAATAGGATGGAAGTCTTCATCCGATCTCAGAGCCACAAGCTGTGGAGAGTCATTACAACTGGACCTTATGAGTTACCTCCGAATGAGGAGATGTGGTCTGAAGAACAAGTCAAATTATCCGGACTGAACTGGTCTGCGCTCAACATCATCCAGTGCGCAGTTCACCCTGAAGAATATGCCCGAATTTCAGCATGCAAGACAGCCAAGAAGATGTGGGATGAACTAGCGCTGATATACGAGGGTACCTCTCAGGTCAGAGCTACCAAGGTAAACTACCTAACCTCTGAGTATGAATTATTTAAGATGAAGTCAGAGGAGAGCGCGACTGATATGTACGCTAGGCTGTCACTGATCACAAACAGCCTCAAGGGGTTTGGAAAGGAAATATCTGAAGGGGATATAGTCAGGAAGATCTTAAGATCTTTGACTCCAGCGTGGCACACATAGGCCACTGTGATAGAGGAATCGAAGGATTTAACAACCATGACTGTCACTGAACTCATAGGGTCTCTTATGACCTATGAGATGAATCTCAAGAAAACAGGAGAAGGAAGTGACAGAAAGGGCAAGAATGTTGCTCTTAAAGTTGAACGACATAGTAGTAGTAGCAGCAGCAGCAGCAGTGGAGACTCTGATGAAACTCCAGACCTTGACAGGAGTGAAAAAGCTCTGCTCACACGTCAGTTCAGGAAATTCCTGAAACTGAAGGGAAAATCATATGGGAGAAGAAGAAATTACTCATCAGGTAAATATCCAAACAATGGCAATGACAAGGATAGGAATGCTAAAAGTGTGATGTGTTATCATTGCAGGAACCTTGGGCACATAAAGCAAGATTGCCCTGAGCTTCAGAAGAAGACACTGAATTACCATAAGAAAGGCTCCAAGGTGTACAAGAAAAAGCCAAAAGCTATGGTATGCACTTGGAGCGATGAAGAAGAAGACTCAGAGACTAACTCCTCAGGAAAGGAGACTGAAGGAGTATGTCTGATGGCCGAAGAGGAAAATGAGGTAATCAATCCCTTTGTGACTTACTCTATTGATGACTGGGAAGATAAGTATGGTGAACTGCTAGATATGTACAATGCCTTAGCTAAAGAACATAGAGTCACCAAACGCAAACTCAATGTGGTTAATGAAGAACAAGAACTCATCAAGACAGAAAATTCCAAACTGATAGCTGAATTAGATCAAATGGAAAATGTAAGAAATGAGAACAATCTTGTTAAAAAGGAGCTTGAAAAACTAAGAAAACAGCTTGATGAAACCAATCAACATACTGAAGAAAACCTGAGACAAAATGACTTACTCAGGGAAGGGTATGAAGCTGTTAAAAGGGTCAATGATGAATTGCTGGAAAACAATATATGTCTGCGGAAGGAGCTGGAAGATAAGAAGAAAACCCTTGAGAGGTTTGTTTTGGGAGAGAGTAATTTGAATGCCTTGTTAGGCACCAAAGTAAACTTTAACAGAGAGGGGTTGGGTTTCAACCCAAGTAAGAAGGAAGCATTTGGGGTAAAAACCACTACCTTCTGCACTGAGAAAGGAAAAGAGAAACTGGACATTCCATCCAGTTCCAAAACCACTGAACAACAAAAGAACATCCATAGACAACAGGCTGATTTTGGAAAAAATATGTTCAAGAAATTCAACAAGCCCACGCACCAGAAGCAAGGTGTCTGTCAATTCAACAACTATGACTCTAATAAAAGAATGGGCTATTTTAAAAGCAACATGGGAACGACTAATTACACACAGAATACTGTCAATAAAATGCCTTCATCCAGACAGGTTAAAAATTATGGTCTGGCAGGGACCCAAACTTTCATCAACAGAAACTGGACACAACTTGAGAAACAAAAAGAAACAAATGAAATGCACATCAATAACAAACCTGTCAACCCTCAACACAAAAAGAAAAAGGGGTTAAAACAGATCTGGATTCCCAAGACTGTGCTTAATGAATTGAACGGTATTTTTGGACCCAACTTACCTTGGGTTCCAAAGCACACAACTTAAATTGTTATTGTGCAGGTGGGCCTAGCAGCCGAGAACAACAAGTGGTATCTCGACAGTGGCTGCTCGAGGCACATGACAGGGGATCAAAGAAAGTTCAGCAAGCTTGAATTGAAAGTAGGAGGGTCAGTTAAGTTTGGAGGTAAAAACAAAGGCCAAATCATTGGGACCGGAACCACTGGTAAGAAAACCTCCAACTCTGTTGAGAAAGTCTTGTTGGTTGAAGGTCTCCAACACAATTTATTGAGTATTAGTCAATTGTGTGACAAGGGTCACAAGGTTCTTTTTGATGAGCATGTATGCAAAATTTTAGAACCAAACTCCGATAAAATAAAGTTCATTGCAAATAGAGTCAATAATGTCTATATTGTGGATCTTGATGTTGAGTCTGAGTCTAATCTGTGTCTCACTGCTGATTTAGAGAATAACATGTTTGACTGGCATAGGCGACTAGGCCATGCTAGCTTTAACACCTTGCATAAATTAGCTAAATTTGATTTAGTTAGAGGCATGCCTAGCTTGAAGTTCAATTCATTCTCTAAGCCTTGCGAGGCCTGTGCTCTAGGCAAGCAAACTCGAGCTTCCTTTAAAATTAGGTCTGAGAGCTTGTCAACAAAGATCATGGAACACTTGCACATGGATCTCTTTGGTCCTACCAGAACCCAGAGTCTAAATGGTAAGAGATTTGGGTTTGTCATTGTCGATGACTACTCTAGATTTGCATGGCTGTTTTTCTTGGCAAATAAGAGTGATGCTTTTAAAAAATTTGAACATTTTTTCAATAAGCAAAAACATATAGGGCACAAGATCACTGTTATTCAATCAGATCATGGAGGAGAGTTTGAGAACTCCTCATTTTCTAGCTTCTATGACAAGGAGGGACTGACTCACAAATTTTCTTCTCCCAGGACCCCAGAGCAAAATGGAATTGTGGAGAGAAGGAATCGAACAATAGTGGAAATGGCAAGAACACTACTAATGGAGAGTCAGCTACCTAAGAGCTTTTGGGCAGAAGCAGTAAACACACCCTGCTACATACTTAATAGAGCTTTGGTAAGACCCATACATAAGAAAACACCATATGAACTCCTGAAAGGTAAGAGGCCTAATGTCTCATACTTCAAAATTTTTGGTTCAAAATGCTTCATTCATAATAACAACAAGAGAGACTCAGATAAATTCGATGCTAGAAGTATTCCAGGAATATTCCTAGGATACTCTGAAACATCTAGAGCCTTCAGGGTCTTTAATAAAACTGATAGAACTATAGAGGAAACCCCTCATGTTATTTTTGATGAAACAAAAATCTCTAACAGTCTAAATGATGATAATAGGTCTACAAGTCATGATGGAGAGTTCCTGGAACAAATGCAAGAGGAGGAAGTACAACCGGCAGAAGAACCCACTGATCTGAACCCAGTAAGTACAGCTGAACAAGGTGAGTCATCAACAAATGTCAGAGTTTTAAAAGACCACCATGTAACCAATATTATTGGTAGTCTTAATGATCCCCCTAGGACAAGATCTCATTTTAGAAATGTTCAGAATCAGGACTTAATTGCTTTAGTTTCTCAAATTGAGCCTAAAACCATTGAAGAAGCCTTAAGTGATGAGAATTGGGTAACTGCTATGTGTGAAGAACTAGGGCAATTTGATAGAAACAATGTCTGGGAGCTTATACCTAGACCTGAAAATTTCAATGTAATAGGAACAAAATGGGTTTTTCAGAACAAACTGAATGAGGAAGGTGTCATCTCTAGGAATAAAGCTAGACTTGTAGCTAAAGGCTACAGTCAGGAGTATGGAGTGGACTTTGATGAATCCTTTGCTCCAGTAGCTAGAATGGAGGCTATCAGAATTCTATTAGCATTTGTGATGCGGGACGGGACCACGGACACGACAAGCTCGCGATCGTCCCTTGATGAGGGAAGCGTCGGACGTGCACGGTTGAGAAACCGGCAAGAGCTAGGGTGGTCGATTTGCACTCTCGTGCCCGGATCGGGTCACGGGGATGGTCTCGCTCTCTCTCGCAGCAGCGGTGAATGATAATATAGCGAGCTAACGGACCTAAAGCATGCTCTCTAGCAGCGGCATAAACAAGTATATATGAAAATAAGCAAATGCCGAGTGTAGGGAGCGAGAACGATACCTCCACGCACTCGGCGTGGGGAAGACGGACCCGGCCGAAAATCGTACTCCCGGAACAATATTACACAATATTACAGAAATGCAAGCCGCTGCCCACTCCACGCAGGAAGGTAAAGGGCTACACAATGGGGTCTGGGAGGACCGAATTCGGGTTGACGGGCGGCTTCTTGCGTTGATTCGGCAACACCCGAACACGTGACGGTGGGGTCCACGTGCTGTCCGGAGGGGCCGTGTGGGACCTGGTGGCACCGCTGTAGTGGTGGATGCCCGAAGGGTCACTCCTTGGGATGGCGGCACACTGGTTCACCGGCCGGAGGCCCGGCGGCTCCGTTCGGCACCGGTCGGTACCCGATCGGAAATCTGCCGGTTCTGTATTTCGGCGCACGCTCAGGCGAGAATGGGCGCTGCGATCAGCCCCGATGTCAGATCGACACGAGACTGGCGCCGTTGGAAAGCTAGCTTGAAGCTCTTCAACCTAGGCCCAAAGATCTGGCCTGGATCTGCTCGGATCTTGACTTATGGAATTTTCCATCTCCTGTTGTACAGTAACCGAAGACTCAGGCCCTCAAAATTTCAAATCGATCAGAACTCGTGGCTGGCTTCAGGAATTCTCGAACTACACCTCTGTCTAGCAGGACAGAAAACCGAAGATGATCCCGTGGCGGCTCGAAGGCGGCACGAACGGCGGCGGCGGCGGCACAGATGATCACCGGAGGTTGAGAGGGGATGATAGAAGAGGGATGCACTCTAGATCTGGGGGTTTGAGGAGAGGAAACCAGGGGGGGAGAGGAACAAGGGCACACCCTTCAATGGCTCAAGCCAATTTTACAAATTTTTCTTCATTAATCTCTAATGACACTATACATAGGCTTATATAGAAAATAGCAAGGGGTGGGGGGGCTGATAATTTCATGGGAAATATGTCATTTTCATCCCCCATGTGGTCAAAACTCAAAATAAATAAATTACATATGGATGGGGCACTCCTTTGACTAGGTAGGTAAGGTAGGTGGCCTACCTTTGAAATTTTAACCCCTTTGTCTCCCATGTGGTCAATTAGCATTCAAACCTTCTAGATGGCCACCTAGGATGGTTGACCAGCCCCACATGGATGAGGTGGACCAATGGGGAAGGGGAGGGGGCCCCCTAACTGGACCTACTACACATTTGCACAAAAACCCACACAATCCAAGGGAATGACGCATTGGCTTATAAAGCCGTACAATTGCGCTTATACTTTCCCATGGATATAAAAATAAACTAAAGGATACAAATACAAAATAAAATGTACATGCTCGGCGTCGATTCCCATCAACTCTCCCCGGGTGGGAGGAACTCGACCCCGTCGAGTAGGGGTAAGGATGCTCGAATACTCCGGCAGATCCGTCACCGTGCCAAGTAACGCGGGTACGCTCCACTCCAAGTGACCATCACCTGCTCAATCCATATATACTCGATATGCACAAGCTGCTACGGGCTAGAGGTGGACACTCCGGGTGGGGCACTCTCAAAAGGGGAGGAAGCAGCTTGAAGACTCACTAGGAATCACCGCTGAGTCCCAATAAGTGACTGATCCGGGTATAGATGTGGAACCGATCCCATACTCATCGAGTGAGTCCACTCGCCTCTTACTCATAAGAGAACGACAACGAGCTTGCACAAGACGCATGCAGACAAACAAACGACACACAAACCATGCAAACAAATCACTCAAAATAAACTACACAAAGAAAAAGCACATTGTTAGTCTGACCCGTACATGGGTGACGGTGGACCAGGACACCCAAATATGTGCCATGCATATACTAGATGTACACGATGGTTGATGGAAGGGAGGACTCCTAGACACCCTAAGATGTGCCACTCATGCATTGGTGACCGATGGGATTTGGGTGAAGAAGGGCTAGGAGATCCAAAACTACCTTCGTCATCATCCCTAGATGTAGAGACGGCTTGCCGACTAGATCGAGGGTTATGGGTGGAATAGTGAACTCCTTGGAAGAGGTGGAGGGAATGTGATAGCTCGGGAGCTTCACTAGTGGAGGGGTCAAAAGGGTCAAAGAAGGTATGACCCCGGGAGATGGGTTCCTCCATGACACGGTCCCAATCGTGAAATTCTTGAAGGTGTGAATGCTCACCTTCATCCGTCATAGTGAACGGGACAATGGTCATGTGAAGAAAATAAACTTCCTCCCTCGGGCAAAAGGAAATGAAGTCGGACTCAGCCGGCATCGGGAGGAGTAGAAGAATCTCCGTGGTGACACACCCCACGGTGCACACGGAGGTAATGGATCCTAAGGCCGGATGGGTGAAGCTAAGACTAGCGGGTTGGTCAAAGCCTCGGGCCAAAAGATGCGTCAACTCCCATTGTGAATCTAACCCCATAATAAGGTCATCCAAAGTATCGACATGGTGACTAGACCGAAAAGTTGTGTGGTAGGAGTTGATGGACACCAAAGGTAGGGTAGGGTCCATAGACGGGTAAGGGAGTGGGACCAAGCCATCTTTGAGCCAACTAAGAAGCGGCTCGACTATGTATAATATACCCGTTAGAAATACGGGTGGCTCGGGATGTGGTGGCTCCAAGCGCGAATCCGAAGGTGGAGTGGGCCGCTGGGGCTGGGTGGCTGGACATACGGGGTCCCTAAGGGTGATCTGACCGGGTAGGTATGGTGGGCATAAGGTGCAAGTCCTTATGTCCCAGTCAAGATTGGCCCTTCTCTCTCCTAACCACTTTTGCCCTAAAATGATGCATGAACCAGTAAGTGTGCCGATCCTGCACCATGCACCATCGGTGTAGAGAACAGAGCTGATCCTCTTATAGAACTCAACACAAGCAAAATCACCATTGCGGACAATCTCGCCTGTCTTGGAGAGAGACTCCACGATGTCAAGAGAAACTCAATTATCCGACTCCCTATCGGTGAAATGGAGTTCCGTTGTGGACCCGTTGGGTAGAGCGGCTTTCATAATGAGAGGGGCAAAACCAAAGGCTCGGTCCATGAGGACATTCATTTTGGCCACAAAAGTTGACCACTCGGACGTATGGTCTTGGGGATCGGCCATGGGTAGTGGACATGGACATGCATACACACGGTGACAAGACACTAGACCGACTATGCATGTTTGGAATGCATGCACACTAAGGACCCTAGACGTAAACCAAGACTCGGTACGTGGCGGAGATAACCGATCCGAAGATCACTCGCACAAGTGTGCGGCCTTCCCGATAGGCATGGCCTAACGTTCGGACAACACCTTTTGATATACCGAGTAAAGGGATGCAATGCGAAAAGACACTCTTTTTTGTGTTTTAAAACAATGATGATCCTAGACTCGACTTAAACCGACTAATGACTCGATGTAAATGACACTCTTTTTTTTTGACACCCTAGACTCAAACTCGCTCTGATACCAAATTGATGCGGGACGGGACCACGGACACGACAAGCTCGCGATCGTCCCTTGATGAGGGAAGCGTCGGACGTGCACGGTTGAGAAATCGGCAAGAGCTAGGGTGGTCGATTTGCACTCTCGTGCCCGGATCGGGTCACGGGGACGGTCTCGCTCTCTCTCGCAGTAGCGGTGAATGATAATATAGCGAGCTAACGGACCTAAAGCATGCTCTCTAGCAGCGGCATAAACAAGTATATATGAAAATAAGCAAATGCCGAGTGTAGGGAGCGAGAACGATACCTCCACGCGCTCGGCGTGGGGAAGACGGACCCGGCCGAAAATCGTACTCCCGGAACAATATTACACAATATTACAGAAATGCAAGCCGCTGCCCACTCCACGCAGGGAGGTAAAGGGCTACACAATGGGGTCCGGGAGGACCGAATTCGGGTTGACGGGCGGCTTCTTGCGTTGATTCGGCAACACCCGAACACATGACGGTGGGGTCCACGTGTGTTAGGGTGCTTGGCCCGGATACAGAGGGGGGGTGAATGAATCCTTCTACGAATAATGGCCAAATTTAAAAAATGGATGCTAGATAAAGAAACAGAATAGAACCAATTCTATTCTACTCAAATACAAACCCATTGAGCGCACCTATTCAAGCATTTAGCGGAAGCAAACCAAACAATCAAGCCACTGCTCAAAAGATGTTTTAGGTGGTTCGGTCCTTCAGACCTACATCCACCCCTCACTCCCAACTGGAGTGAGGCTTCACTAGCACACGCTAGAACCAAACAGACTCAGTCTGCAAACAATTGCTGCCACATAGCTTGACCAGGGGAACAACCTCCCCTCTTCCTCCAAACTGGAGGGAACCTCTAGACTTAAATCCACAAGCCCAGAGCCGGAGACAAGTCTCCCTTCCTCCAAACCGGAGGGAACCCACAAGTAGCTCCCAGCTACTTGCAACTGGAGATCAGATCTCCCTTCCTCCTAACCGGAGGGAACCCGACCTCAGACCAGAGAATCGGAAAGCACAGCAAACCAGAAAACAAAGAAAAGATAATAAACGAAAAATAGCTTCAGCAAACAGAAGCTGAAACACGAGATGCACAATTTGGCTCTCAACGGAGCTGACTGGCCTGGATTTGATCCACGGTCCAGTGAAGACAGATCTTCAGGTAAGCTTCTTTCTTCTTCTCCACGAACTCTCTCATTCACTCTCTCTCTAACTTTCTTTCTCTTAAACTCTCTTCCTCTTTCACACGATCACTATCTCTCTCTCTTTTCTTTTTCTTCTTCTGCTGGATCGAGCTCTCTGTAACACTGCCTTTTCTTTCTTAGCTCTGATCACCCTTCATCGGTGGGCGAAAGGTTTTTCTTTATAGCCGCAGCAGATGGATAGGGCACTGAACGCGTGTGCCTCCCACGCTCGATCCTAGAACCTTCCTGCCACGTGCCCTCTTTGTATTTGTTCCTTCAGCATCGGATCATGTGCACCCAGACATTGGTGAATGTTCTTCCTCGGACCTGCAACGAGATAAGAGCCATTAATATTGAGTGTCATAAAAACTAGAACTGCATGAGGTTAGTGGACACGACAAGAGGTACTAAACAGAGAACGACACGAGATAAGGTGGTGACACAATGAACATTACTAAGAGAACTTTACGAGGTAGACAGAAAAACAACGCAAAGACACGAAGACAAGAACAGAAACCAACACTAAGTATGGTTTCAATACAAGAAGGACACGAGGACTAGGAAGAATAAAAACGACACGAAGATACAACAAGACAAATGACACGAAAGTGAAACAGGAAGCAACATGAAGTGCTGCGATGTCCTGTACGCACTAGAACAAACCCGACACGAAGAGACGAAAACAACACGAGGTGAAGACACAAGGAGACAACGACACGAGGTGTAGAAAAACACGACACGAAGTTATGAGAGGAGAAGCGACACGGAGTGTGGTCAATGTGATAAAGACACAAAGTCTAAATAACGAAAGATCAACACGAAGACAGAATACAAAGAAACAACATGAAGAAAGAACAGTGATCAGCACGAGGTGTGATTTCAACATAAGAGAGACATGGACTGATAACGATACGAAGTCGAAATAGTAATTGACACGGGGTAACACGACACGAGGTGAAAAACGACACGAAGATAAAATTGACACATACTGAAAACAACACGAAGTGAAGTTGACATGAAATGAAAAACAACACTAAGTATGATGAGAACAGAAAATAGACACGGAGTGAAAACAAGGATGACGCAGGAGGACAAAACAACACGGGGTTCACTGGGAAACGACTCGAAGTTCATCAAAACAGAAACCAACACGAAGTGTGGTTTCAACATAAGACAGACACGAAGTGAACTTTGACAGAACCACACACTACACGGAGAATGATACGAAGACGATGAAAACAACACGAAGTAAAGATCAAATGACACGAAAATGTCACTGAATCAAAACAAACACTTCAGAGAAAAACGACACGAAGACAAACAGTTCAACACGAGGTGTTATATACAAACATGACGAAGTGTCAATCAACACGAATACAGTCCCTGAAAAATACCTGAAGTGAAATGAAGGTTCATTCTTCAACAAACATGTTCTTTGTTCATTTTTCACAGAAAAAATATTTTTGTTAAATTTTCACATAGACATAATTTTTTGAAGACCACTAAGACTTATAGTGTTGTCATCATCAAAACATGTAAAGATTCAACAAGACTCAACAATCTCCCCCTTTTTGATGGATGGCAACACTATGAGTCTTGAGTCTTTGTAGAGAAGGAAAAAAAACACTAGATAGCCATTCGCAATGAATATCACAAACATTTTTCCTGATTTCTCCCCCTTTGACATCATCAAAAAAAAATGAAAACAAGAAGAATGCAACAACGCAAATGATATGAGTTAAGTTAATTTGTCCAAGAGTCTGAGGGAGAAGGCCTCAAAAGGGCAACAAAAATACAGAGCATCGACTTTTCAAGAAAAGTATCTGGCTTGTCTGCTAGAGGGGCCACGCGTCCTGCCTTGTGGTGGTCTCCCCCTTGGAGAAGCAGAAGAATGTTCTTGAGGTGGAGTTCTGCTGGAAGAGGCGTGACCAGGTGTAGAACCCAAGATAGACTGAAATTCCTTTAAATCATTTGATAGCTCAGCAAGCCAATACGCCACAGTGCTTCTGACATTTGCCACTTCAGAAATAATGTCATCTTGGCGAACACTGACAGTTTCATATCTGTCAGTTAGAGTTGTCATTTCTGATATGAAGGCGACCAACTTATCATAGATTTTCTGAATGCCTGGACCTAGGGCACTTGAAGACTTCTTCAACAATTCTAAAGCTGTTCTGATCTCATAGCAATGATCTATTATGGTAGAAGACATTTTGAAGGAGGAAATATTAACATCATGTGACTCTCTCAGAGCTTTTGCAATTTTTGAACAAATTTCCTGTAATCCTTCCATCAAGGATTTGATTGCATCATCTGAAGCCCTTTTGTTTAGAAGGAATCGTCTCCATTCAGTGAGGAGAGATATCTCAAGCTTCAGTAATCTGGTATGTACCTGATTAATGTTGAGAGTGACAAATGTAAGCAGATCATCCAATTTCTTGTCTTGTTTTTGCATCTGCTGAGTCAGGTTTATGAGAAGCTCTTCAATGTTGGGCGCCCGAGTAGATTCTGCAGATAAGAGTCTAGGTGGACCTAGAGGTGTACCAAAAAACTCACTGCTAGGTGCAGTTCTCTCAGCTGCTTCCTCTTGTACTGGCATTTGACTGCTCTCAGCTGGGACCTGAACTTCATCTTCAGCTTGAGTTTCTTTCTGAGGGAATACATCTTCAGGTTCCTCTTCTTCACTTGAAGATTCTGTATCTAGTTCTATGACAGGAGCCTTTCCTCTATCTTCCATGAGTTTCTGATCAGTAGGTCTGTCAACAAAGGCCTGCTCAAGACTTTCAGATACGACCAAGTCGGTAGCCTCTTCCAAGCTTCGCTCAACAGTTTCCCTTAAAATTTCATTAACAAGAACAGCAAGATCTTGATCAGTACCGTCTTACTCTTTAGCTGGCTGTTCTTCAGGCACTATTGCCTCTTCAGATGTCTTCCCAAACGAATCAAATAGCCCAGCAATGGTTGCATCTAGATCTGTTTGAATGCTTTCGTCAGACAATCTGATGTCCTCAGATGCAGCCTCAACTAGCCTCTGAAATGAGAAGGGTACTTCGATGGGTGCAGCTGGCAAGGTAGACACTGGTGGTTCAGCTGGTGTTTCCTGTTGAGCAGTCTCAGAAACCAATAGCTCACCAGCTTGGGCTAAGACTTGAAATTCTTCTAAATGCTCCCCCTGAGATTGTGATTCCCTGGCCTTTTGGACCTTAGCTTGTCCCACCATAGAGGAGTCCTCTAACCCCAAGAATACTGAAACAATGTTCATATTAAAAATGTTTCTGGCCTTCACTTCTGATGCGGCCTCTCCATCCAAGCAAATCTCAGAGTGCTTGAATATCTCAGTCAGATGGGCGGCATAGGGAAGATGTCTCTTGGATCCAATGCATCCCTTCATGACCGAAAAAATAATCTCTGGCAGACAAATCTTTACATTTTGAATCAGACAAAACAGTAGAAATCTCTGTGTGTCTGTAATTCTTCCTCTAGCCCCAGTCTGTGGAGTGATAATGGAAGCGATGACATTCTGAAGGAGCTTGTGAAGAGGAGGAAATGACGATGTCTGATAAGCTTTTAGCTTTAACTGCCCCTTATCATGAATATTACTGGGTTTACCAGTAATGACTGAGAAAGCTTCATGGAGACTGTATCGAAAGCTTCCCTCTACCTCCCCTTTATCTGGAACACCGAGGGCTTTGTGGAGGGACTCACATGTAACAGTTAACTCGACCCCTTTAACAGATGATAATAAGGCAGACTTGTCTCGGCTCAAAGACAAGTTATTATAAAATTCCATTACCGGCCTAGGGTAATAGACACGGTGATTTTCTAAGAAATCTCTCCACTCCTGAAACTCAAAGATTCTTAACAGTTCTGGGAACTTCGAGATCAAAGTTTCATCTCCGAAATCTATTAATCTAGGAGGAATGATTTTTCCACTTTCTACAAACACGGTAGACTGAGACATCCTGGTACCTTGTTCGGAAGATACTTCCGCAGCAGGTTCTGGCACAAGACATCTCTGTTGCTTAGATGAGGGCTCTTCAACAATTTCTTTTCCCTTCCTCTTCCTGTCACCCGGAGCTGCTGACCTTTGCTGATCCATCTGCCGGAACTTCCAGAGTATCAACTCTCTCTTGCAGGCTGTTATTGGACGCGATGCTAGACTGAAGAGAGGAATAGACCTCTGTGGGGGGAAGAAGGTGAGCGGGAAGAGATGGAGATGGGTTTGAAGAAGACGCTCAAGGTGGAGCGGCACGAGGATGAATAGGAAGCGGCAAGGGGAAATAAAGGGTTTGAGGTTGAAGGCGTGAGAAACAAAAAAAGGTGTTGTCGAGTAGCTTTTTACTCTTATCACACTTTTTCTATAAATACCCAAAATACCCTTAGTTCTGATGTAACACAGCTACACCATATTAAAGTTAGCCCTTCAATATGTGGACGGGTTATATTCTTCCAAAAACCAAGGTCAGTTAACTCAAGATATTAAATCAGCATAATCATAAAATTAGCTGTTAAAGTTACTTAACCTAGAGAGAGACACGATTAAATTGCACCTTATGTTTGTCAAGCAACGAAATAACACAACAAAGTCAAGTAGATTTCATTTCTTCAATTAATGGACGAGAAGCCATACAGGGTCAACCAATTTGTTGAACACAAGGTAGAATAGTCCCTTTTTACACAAGGAGACATGTTTATCAGACACCAGAAACCCTGGTTACTCAGGACGAATTACCTTAATGCCAATGATATTTTTCTTTTGAGGATTTTTTTTTATTTTAACATTTCTACACAGAGATAGCTAATTGTATCATGACAGAGACTCTGGACTTCATTGATCTAGAGTGTCTATTTCTCCACAAAAGCCATTGCTCTGCCACAAATAATGGCGTATTCCCTGGAAGCACTTCTCATGATTTTAAACAAAAAAAAATCTTACTTAACATAATTTTTATCTCAGAGCTCTCTTTACATAAGTTTCAGTTAAGTCGAGATCCTCAATAAGTTTTTCTCATTTAACAGGAAGTTTTATAATATGTTGACCAACACTTGAGAAGATAACTTAGAAGGATCAAGGACCAAATATAACCCCCAAACATTGAAATTCTTTATTAACAGGTGTAGATTGTTACACTTGATATAGGGTGGTTTAAGGTATACAGATCTTATCTGATAAGAGCAAGAAGACTGAAACCACAATTTCTTCGAGAGAGAATCTGAACCAATAGTGAGAGGTGAGAGATAATGAGGTGGCTGATTGAATAGAGAAAGATGAAATGAGATGAGCAGCACTCCTATCAGCAAGCCAACAAGTGAGAGATCACTCAAGACATTAAGCACTAAGGACATATCCAAATATAGTATTTTGAAGTAGTTCTGTCTCACATCCAGAGCAACTCTTGGACAACAGACTGCAACCTCTTGAGATGACTGATCTTAAAACCACATTAACTGCATCGGCTGACAAAAATCTTCAGAAACCAAATAGCCTGACAAGCTCCTCTTCAGCCCACTCAAGGACATCTCACACACGACTCTTGGAAGTGTTAATTATTTAATGAATGCAGTGTATGCCAAGAAAGAATTATGCAACATACAGTTTTCAACCAGCATTCGCTTTCAGTTAAAGATTTCAAAAATTTCAGAGTGCATGTTTTAGAAAATAATGCAACTTGCAGATGATGAATGAATATGCAAGACCAGATTCAATATGCATGCACTAGATGAAACTAATAGCAAGATATGCAAGAATGCATCAAACCAGATATGCAGTAAGTTTCAAAATGGGACATGTAGAGAGATTACCTAAAAATTGTGAGAATGGGGTTTTCATTCTTGAGTGCCTTGGATCATTACCCCTTTTATTTCAGTCCCAAGGCACACCTACAAAACAAGGTTTATTTTGCACAAACAGGTACCCAAGAGGTCTTGGGTCCTGACATGACATTATTATGTTTAGCAAGTTTTCTCAGCACATTTCCAGGAGTAGTTTTAAGATCTGATTTATGCACATTCTTATTAGCATGAATTGTATGTGCATTAGCATGGAAATTTCTGTTATTTGCATGACCAAACTGTTTTCCATAATCAACACATTCAAAGTTTTTCCTTTTGAAAACCACTTTGTTCTTTCTAAGAGCATTTGTACTAGCAGGAGATCTATACTTTTCAGAACTGAAATTTTTTCTTTGAGCATGCCAACAATCAATGGCCCTGTGGCCATACTTTCCACATTCAAAGCATGAGATAGAATTTCTTTTAAAAGAACGTGACCAGCATTCAGAGACCTTGTGACCAATTTTGTTGCAATTAAAACATATAATGTGCTGGTTCTTGTTAAAGACATGCTAATTTGCAAAGTGTTTTGTATGATATGAGCATGATTTTTCCTTACTACTTGCAAACCAACAATGAGCAGTAGTGTCTCCTACTTTATCACAATTAGAACATTTGACATTCCTTTTCTGACCAGACACAGATTTTCTAGCATGCTTGTTGTCATCTTTTTCCATCACAAAACAATTACTCATAAGATGTCCATACTTACCACAACAATGACACGAGCCACTTGATTTCTTTAAAACATGGCATTTATCTGATGAGTTCTTAGCATGCAGATTGTTCCTTTGAATTTTTGATGTTTTAGGATTTTTATTTTATTTTTCTATTTTCTTAGCCTTGTACTGAGGTGGAGATGAGATAGAAGGCTTTTCCTGTTCAGAGGATTTGAGAAAGACAGTTTTCAGGTTGGCTCCATCAACCTTCCTCATGACTGGACTGTAACCCAGTCCTTCCTTGTTAAAGTTAATCTTTGTTCCCAGTATTTTCTGAACAATGGGCTGTTTGTCTTTTGATGTAGTGGCTACATTTGAAGTATTTACAAAGGATGTCATTACTTTGTTCTGCAAGGCCTTCTTATTGAGATTATTGTAGCCCAGCCCTTCCTTTTTGACATTGACTTTTACACCTAGCAGCTTGTCTAGGTTTTTCTGCCCATCAACAAATTTAGACAAGGAAGCTTTCAAATCCTGAATTTCATTTTCAAGAGATGCAATGTGTATTTCATAACTAGTGATCTCTTGTTCACTACAATTGACAGCTTCATTCAAAACCTTGTTAGCTGTTTTGTATTCTTCAATTTCCTTTCTTAGCTCATCTACCTCTTCAGTCTCGTTTGTACAGATAGCTTTCCCTTTTTCCAATGTGAGAAGTCTTTCAGACATGGCACTGTTTAACAGTTTTAATTTTTCAACTTCTTCTTTAAGCTTATCATTTTGAATTAACTCATTTATTAGAAGCTGATCTTCTGAGTTAACCATGGTTTCTCTCCTAGCTTCAAACTCCCTCAAATCCTTTTGTTATTTTTCAAAATCTTTCTGTAATTCCACGTTCACAAATTTTATGGCATTAAAATTTTCAATCAGCAACTCATTCTCTCGTTTAAGTTTCTTTAGTTGTTCATCGTTTTCTTTAGAGAGCTTTCTGAGGAAGTCATCTTCAGATTTTAAATTGTTCAGCTCAGAGTGAACACATTCAAGTTCCTTCTTCAGTTCTGCATTCTGGTTTTTATACATATGATTATCAGACAGACATGCATCATGAGATTTCTTCGTATTTGAACAATTTTTACATGGAGAGCTAGAACTATCTACCCGAATATTCTTTTTCAACTTTTTATATTATTTTCTTAACAGTTCATGAGATTCAAATAATTCAGCATATGCATTCTCCCAATCTTCTAGAGAGAAATTCTCGAAGATATTTACCTCATCATCATCATCTTCATTAGTTTGATTGCTTCCTTGATTGCTGGCACTTTGATTTCTTCTGTTGGCCATCATGCATCTGTCCACATCTATCTCCTGAGTTCGCTTCAGTGCATCCAAAATATCTTTAGCAGAACTGGATTCAGAGAAACATGAATGAAAAGCTCTATCAGTAGCTGCCTTCATTAAATTTATTGCTATCTGATTTTCTTCATGCATGGATTTGTGACTGTCAGTCCATTTGGACTTTTTCCTAGGTAGTTCATGAGGACCATGTGAAATTACTTTCCACAGGTCTGGATTCACAGATTTAACATAATTCTTCAAAACAGCGAACCATGCATCAAAATGCGTACCACTGAAGATCGGTGGATGGGCCATGAGAACACACAGATTAACGCACAAGAATATTGATGCACTAAAAGGAAATAAGCACCTAAGATTGCAAGATCGATCTGCAGGTCGCTGGACCTTGTAAGCAGACACCCGGCTCTGATACCAACTGTTAGGGTGCTTGGCCCGGATACAGAGGGGGGGTGAATGAATCCTTCTACGAATAATGGCCAAATTTAAAAAACGGATGCTAGATAAAGAAACAGAATAGAACCAATTCTATTCTACTCAAATACAAACCCATTGAGCGCACCTATTCAAGCATTTAGCGGAAGCAAACCAAACAATCAAGCCACTGCTCAAAAGATTTTTTAGGTGGTTCGGTCCTTCAGACCTACATCCACCCCTCACTCCCAACCGGAGTGAGGCTTCACTAGCACACGCTAGAACCAAACAGACTCAGTCTGCAAACAATTGCTGCCACACAGCTTGACCAGGGGAACAACCTCCCCTCTTCCTCCAAACTGGAGGGAACCTCTAGACTTAAATCCACAAGCCCAGAGCCGGAGACAAGTCTCCCTTCCTCCAAACCGGAGGGAACCCACAAGTAGCTCCCAGCTACTTGCAACTGGAGATCAGATCTCCCTTCCTCCTAACCGGAGGGAACCCGACCTCAGACCAGAGGATCGGAAAGCACAGCAAACCAGAAAACAAAGAAAAGATAATAAACGAAAAATAGCTTCAGCAAACAAAAGCTGAAACACGAGATGCACAATTTGGCTCTCAACGGAGCTGACTGGGCTGGATTTGATCCACGGTCCAGTGAAGACAGATCTTCAGGTAAGCTTCTTTCTTCTTCTCCACGAACTCTCTCATTCACTCTCTCTCTAACTTTCTTTCTCTTAAACTCTCTTCCTCTTTCACACGATCACTATCTCTCTCTCTTTTCTTTTTCTTCTTCTGCTGGATCGAGCTCTCTGTAACACTGCCTTTTCTTTCTTAGCTCTGATCACCCTTCATCGGTGGGCGAAAGGTTTTTCTTTATAGCCGCAGCAGATGGATAGGGCATTGAACGCGTGTGCCTCCCACGCTCGATCCTAGAACCTTCCTGCCACATGCCCTCTTTGTATTTGTTCCTTCAGCATCGGATCATGTGCACCCAGACATTGGTGAATGTTCTTCCTCGGACCTGCAACGAGATAAGAGCCATTAATATTGAGTCTCATAAAAACTAGAACTGCATGAGGTTAGTGGACACGACAAGAGGTACTAAACAGAGAACGACACGAGATAAGGTGGTGACACAATGAACATTACTAAGAGAACTTTACGAGGTAGACAGAAAAACAACGCAAAGACACGAAGACAAGAACAGAAACCAACACTAAGTATGGTTTCAATACAAGAAGGACACGAGGACTAGGAAGAATAAAAACGATACACGAAGATACAACAAGACAAATGACACGAAAGTGAAACAGGAAGCAACATGAAGTGCTGCGATGTCCTGTACGCACTAGAACAAACCCGACACGAAGAGACGAAAACAACACGAGGTGAAGACACAAGGAGACAACGACACGAGGTGTAGAAAAACACGACACGAAGTTATGAGAGGAGAAGCGACACGGAGTGTGGTCAATGTGATAAAGACACGAAGTCTAAATAACGAAAGATCAACACGAAGACAGAATACAAAGAAACAACACGAAGAAAGAACAGTGATCAGCACGAGGTGTGATTTCAACATAAGAGAGACACGGACTGATAACGATACGAAGTCGAAACAGTAATTGACACGGGGTAACACGACACGAGGTGAAAAACGACACGAAGACAAAATTGACACATACTGAAAACAACACGAAGTGAAGTTGACATGAAATGAAAAACAACACTAAGTATGATGAGAACAGAAAATAGACACGGAGTGAAAACAAGGATGACGCAGGAGGACAAAACAACACGGGGTTCACTGGGAAACGACTCGAAGTTCATCAAAACAGAAACCAACACGAAGTGTGGTTTCAACATAAGACAGACACGAAGTGAACTTTGACAGAACCACACACTACACGGAGAATGATACGAAGACGATGAAAACAACACGAAGTAAAGATCAAATGACACGAAAATGTCACTGAATCAAAACAAACACTTCAGAGAAAAACGACACGAAGACAAACAGTTCAACACGAGGTGTTATATACAAACATGACGAAGTGTCAATCAACACGAATACAGTCCTTGAAAAATACCTGAAGTGAAATGAAGGTTCATTCTTCAACAAACATGTTCTTTGTTCATTTTTCACAGAAAAAATATTTTTGTTAAATTTTCACATAGACATAATTTTTTGAAGACCACTAAGACTTATAGTGTTGTCATCATCAAAACATGTAAAGATTCAACAAGACTCAACAACGTGCTGTCCGGAGGGGCCGTGTGGGACCCGGTGGCACCGCTGTAGTGGTGGATGCCCGGAGGGTCGCTCCTTGGGATGGCGGCACGCTGGTTCGCCGGTCGGAGGCCCGGCGGCTCCGTTCGGCACCGGTCGATACCCGATCAGAAATCTGCCGGTTCTGTATTTCGGCGCACGCTCCGGCGAGAATGGGCGCTGCGATCAGCCCCGATGTCGGATCGACACGAGACTGGCGCCGTTGGAAAGTCTGCTCGGATCTTGACTTATGGAATTTTCCATCTCCTGTTGTACAGTAACCGAAGACTCAGACCCTCAAAATTTCAAATCGATCAGAACTCGTGGCTGGCTTCAGGAATTCTCGAACTACACCTCTGTCCAGCAGGACAGAAAACCGAAGATGATCCCGTGGCGACTCGAAGGCGGCACGAACGGCGGCGGCGGCGGCACAGATGATCACCGGAGGTTGAGAGGGGATGATAGAAGAGGGATGCACTCTAGATCTGGGGGTTTGAGGAGAGGAAACCATGGGGAGAGAGGAACAAGTTCACACCCTTCAATGGCTCAAGCCAATTTTACAAATTTTTCTTCATTAATCTCTAATGACACTATACATAGGCTTATATAAAAAATAGCAAGGGGTGGGGGGGCTGATAATTTCATGGGAAATATGTCATTTTCATCCCCCATGTGGTCAAAACTCAAAATAAATAAATTACATATGGATGGGGCACTCCTTTGACTAGGTAGGTAAGGTAGGTGGCCTACCTTTGAAATTTTAACCCCTTTGTCTCCCATGTGGTCAATTAGCATTCAAACCTTCTAGATGGCCACTTAGGATGGTTGACCAGCCCCACATGGATGAGGTGGACCAATGGGGAAGGGGAGGGGGCCCCCTAACTGGACCTACTACACATTTGCATAAAAACCCACACAATCCAAGGGAATGACGCATTGGCTTATAAAGCCGTACAATTGCGCTTATACTTTCCCATGGATATCAAAATAAACTAAAGGATACAAATGCAAAATAAAATTTACATGCTCGGCGTCGATTCCCATCAATTTGCTTGTTCAAACAACACAAAACTTCAACAAATGGATGTTAAGAGTGCTTTCTTGAATGGAATTCTAAAAGAAGAAGTTTATGTTGAACAACCTCCTGGTTTTCAGTTTTCGACTAAACCAGATCAAGTTTTCAGGTTAAACAAAGCTCTTTATGGATTAAAGCAAGCTCCTCAGGCCTGGTATGAAAGGCTGACCAGTTTCTTACTAAATAAAGGATATAACAGAGGTAAAGTTGACCAAACCTTATTCACTAAGAATTCACGACAAGATCTCATCATAGTTCAGGTATATGTGGACGACATCATCTTTGGATCAACAAATCCTGAACTGTGTAAAGAATTTTCACAGCTTATGTCAGCTGAATTTGAGATGAGCTTAGTTGGGGAACTGACTTATTTCCTTGGCTTGCAGATAAATCAGATGATAGATGGCTGTTTCTTCCACCAAACCAAGTACACGCTGAATATCCTAAAAAGGTTTGGGATGACCAACCTGAAGCAAATTTCCACCCCAATGAGCACAAGCATGACCCTTAATGCAGATGAGTCAGGTAAACAAGTGGATGAAAAACTCTACAGAGGTATGATCGGATCCCTCTTGTACCTAACTACATCTAGGCCAGACATACAATTTAGTGTTGGTTTATGTGCAAGATATCAGTCTAGGCCTACTGAATTACATGTGTCTGCTGTAAAAAGAATCTTTAGATATCTGTCTACCACACATACACTAGGCTTATGGTATCCTGCTTCACGCACTTTAGATTTAGTTGCATACACTGATGCAGACTTTGTTGGATGCAAACTAGATAGGAAGAGCACCAGTGGCCACTGCCAATTCTTAGGAGGATGCCTAGTTTCTTGGAGTTCAAAGAAACAACATTCAGTGGCTCTTTCCACTGCTGAGGCTGAATACGTGGCTGCAAGCAGCTGTGGCACTCAGGTTATTTGGATCAAGCATCAACTTCAGGATTACCATGTAGAGACAGGTTGCACTCCCATCTTTTGTGATAACACTAGTGCCATAAACATTGCAAAGAATCCTGTTTTACACTCACGAACAAAACACATTGAAATCAGGCACCACTTTATCAGAAATGAATTTGCAAATAAAACATTTGAATTAATTCATGTTGGGACTGCAGATCAAATTGCTGATATTTTTACAAAACCTCTAGATACTGAAAAATTCACTTCCTTGAGAAGAGAACTTGGTATTTACAAACTCTGACTGATTTGAGGCAATGGATTCTGGTTCATGTATCTCCATAAAGTTAGTGGTAGTTTTGTCTTATTTTTCTGGTGGGGGTCCCTATGTGAGGGGGAGCGGGTGTGTGCCTTGAGTATAGTCAATTCTGCTTCTCTGCTGTTTTCTGGGTAGAATGGGAGATAGAGCTACTAGAGAGGGGGAGCTTGACTAGTTAAAAACACTTGAAAGATGGGTGTTATTGCTGGATTAAATGTTGAATTGATCTTGAAAATTCCTCTTAATAGAACCTCACTCATTTCCTACATTCTTAAGTTTGTGCAATTAAAGTCCAGCTAGAATCCTCTTCTAGTAAGTCTTAAGAGGCTAAGATTAACCTTCACAAGTATATCATCTTACCTTGTTGCATGACTCATGAACAAGCTAGACTTGTAAGAAATGGTTTCTGTCTATGAGCTTCTCTTTGGACATCTTGATAAGACCTCCAATATTTGCCCTGGGCTTTGTCTTCAAACAACCCCTTGTTGAGCTAGTTAAACTTATCTGTGCTGAAAACTGCATACTGAGAAACTAGGAATCCCATCAATGAAATGAGAATTTCCTATGTCATGAGGTATCAGTTCTCAAAAACAAAATCAAAAGAAAGAAATACTATTCAAAATTATGCTTGGCAGAGCAATGATGACAAAATGGTGAGTAACTGGGGATTCTGGCCTCTGATCAAGGTGTCTCCTCATGAAACAACCAATGGTCACTATCTCTGTTCTCTAATTGAGAAGTGATGAGGCTCTTACACTGAGTAACTGAGGATGCTGGCCTCTGACCAAGGTGCATACTTAATGTCAAAAGTGTAACTGGCCAAATACACTCTATAACTGTGCCTTCTCTGCTTGGACTGTTTGTCCTCAATGCCTACAGGCTGTTTTAGTGGTTCAAACTCTTGTTGTCTCTTTGACAAGCCTTAACAGCTACCTCATTCATACTTGTTGCCACTTGCTCTTCTCTCATAATCATAGTAAGTTGATAAACTTCAAGTTTATTCTGAATCTCCTTCTCTTACAAGAACTCCAAGATTCTTCACTGGACCTTACAGCCCCACTTAAGCATCTAAGATTTGACAATGAGTGTCTACTGTTGGAATCCTCTCCATCTTTTCTCATCAGTCCAGCGTCAACATCTCTCTTTCTCCTTGTTTTGATGATGTCAAAGGGGGAGAAGGTTGAAAGGGGAAATAAAAGGTAAAAAAGGGGGAGTAAAAGTTAAAAAAAAAGGGGAGTAAAAGTTAAAAAAAAGGGTTGAAAAGTCTGACAAGGGGAGAAGGTTGAAAGGGGTTGCTGCCTTTATTGAGAATGTTTTAAGTTGGTAATTCTCCTTTCACTAAATTTGACTCATGGTGTTGCCATCATCAAAAAGGGGGAGATTGTTGCATCTCTGTAGTTTTGATGATGACTAACACTATGAATCAAATTATTTATATGATAATCATCTTGTTGCTCCTAAATGAATGATAAAGATCTTGAATTGTCTAAATATTCTCAGGATCTAATGTTGTTGTCTTGCATGCACATCTATGGATCAAATGCTTTTTCATCATGCTTTTTCTGTTTTGATGCTCCTCTATCATGTACACCCATGAGCTCATACTTGTCTTGATTATATGGGTTCTGTACACTTAGTGCGTTGACGCACTTGGCTGGGTGCGTAGACGCATTAGTGCGTCGTTCGCTTGCTGTTTTGTCCACTGCATCGACGCTGCACGATGGAAGCGTAGATGCATTGGCTTGGTGCCAAGGGCTTGAGCGTCTCGCATGTGAAGCTGAGTCGACGCTGTCACCTGGAGCATTGACGCATTGGGTTGTTACCAAGACATTGTGCGTCTCGTCCAAGGAGCTGAGGCGACACTACACAATGGAAGCGTCGACGCCTTGAGTTTTTGACCAAAGGTTCTTTTAATCAACCACCCAGCAGAAGCGTCAACGCTGTCAACTGATGCGTTGATGCATTAGTGTGTTTTGTCAAAGCACATGTTCTCTTTATATCAATTGCGTTAACGTCTTGGCTTTAGTGCGTTGACGCGCTCTTCTGTCCTTTCATAAGTCTCGTGCAATCTGTGTGAACAATTTATGACTTGAATATTTCTGAGATTGTCTGAATGTTCTCTGAAACCTTACAGGGACTTAAAGACAAATTGGAACGTTACTCCAATCATGTGAGCACGTGATCCGAGGGAACAATCGTCTAACACGTGGCTCGGTTCATCCGGAAGCATGTCTTCGCGCGTGTCTTCCAAACCCTCACTCTCTCGTGAGGTTGGATATATATATGAAGGGTTCTGCTCTTGAAAAGCTGCCAAAAATCACAAGGAAGAGGGTGAGGCCAGAGCGAGAGGAAGGAGAGGAGAAGCCTTCCTGATCCACTCATTGATCGTACCTGGAAGAGAGAGAGAGTGGTGAAGGAGAGGATGGTTTTCTGCTATGCTTTGTCTATGCTTCTTTAAGAAGCTACATTGTTTCTTCGTTCGATTGTCTTCGATATCTCTTTATGTTTTCAGTTGTCTGTTCTTAAATTCCGATACTCTGCTTTATCGTTCCCTCTAGGTGTAGAGGAAGAGAGGTGGATCCTCTAGGTTGCATTGTGATTACCTCTGAATCAGATCAGAGGAAGGGACGTGGTCTCCAGGGGTTGCTGTGATCAGATAGTGAGGAGGCTATCTGGGTTGTTCCCTCCGGCTGTGGAGGAAGAGAGACAGTGTCTCTGAATTACAGTGAGGGTGAGTCACTGCTGGGTTCCCTCTTGTCTAAGAGGAAGGGAGAGTCATCTCCTGGTCAGGTCTTGGGGTGTGAGACCTGGGTTCAAGCTGTGTGATCAGCGTCTGTAGGGATTTCGATCCCCAAGCTGTGGATCAACGTCTTGTAGGCAAACTGAGTCTGCGGTTCTTTCTTGTGAAAGGAAGCCTCACTCGGCCTTGAGTGAGGGATGGACGTAAGTCTGCAGGTTGCAGACTGAACCATCTAAATCTCCTGTTCTCCGTGGTATGGTTGTGCGCATCTCTATTCCTTATGATTTTGTCTGGGTTCACTAAGTAAATGTGAATGTTGATGATTGAAATCTTGGTTGACCACTCGCTAGGTGGTTGTGCATATGTGCTGATGACTCTTTGAGTCATTTATGTTCTGCGCTCGTGAATTACGTTATATTGGTTAAGGGTCCTGCCTCGACTCAGTCAAAGAATTTTTTAAAACGGTGATCTATTCATCCCCTCCCCTTCTAGCTCACCGTCCTCCTGTCTAACATGTGTTGCTGCTCTTGACATCTTCTTCTTGCTAAAGGAAGGCTGCCGTCTTCTTTGGGTTTTTCTACTGTGCGTGAAGCTATTAGCGGCTGAAGCATACGTTCTTCCCACATAATACTACTGATGTTGACTGTTGAAGCTGCTATCATCTTCTTCCTACTACCTAGTTTCTCTGTTGAAAACAGAGTATCGTATCAAGGATTATTCCTTCATCCTCTTCATGTTTTTGTCAACCAAATCACCAATCAATGAAGGTTTTTTCAAGTGTTAAGCCAAATTTAAATAATTTTAGGTTGTATACATGCATATAGGTCTGTAAGGTATTGCAGATATCGATCTGGATTGAGTTTTCGTTGTTTACTGCATGAACTGAAATAGTGACCCAAGCTAGGGTGCTATTTGATCTGACGACCGTGCAAACAGTCGTCAATTCCTTAGATATTTAATAATTACACCATGTTCAAAATTTAATAACTATGAACCCTTACATGTAAACTAATGCATGAATGTACTAGTAAATTCCTGTTAATTTCCTCTACCTACAAATGTCATTAGTTTCCTAATTGGACATACTCCAAAAACCATGTGTCTGTGATTGTACCTGCCTGGTGCAAATCGTATGACCAAGAATTAATGAATCTTTTTAGGTCATTAATTGAATGAACGCCCCTACACATGGGTGCCAATTAGTGATAAATTGGGAAATTCTAAAATGTTTATAATTTCCTGGATATTGGAATTAACGACATGTGCCATGCCATCATTTTGATATATAACGCCCCTGACTCGGGCGCGTTTTACTAAATTGAAGTCTTATGCTAAGTCGCCATTTGCATAATATCTGAAAACCTGAGAAATTCTATAGATTTTTAATATCAACGGTATATGGATCTAACGACTGAGTGAACAGTCATCATTTACTAAACTGACGACCCTGACAAGGGCGCCAATTCATAAAATGAAGACTTAAGCTCAGGCGCCAATTGACTTATTCCTAATTTCCGTGATTTTCAGTAACCCATTGTCAGTTAGTTATGCGTATTGGCACTATACTCCATTTCGTGAATATAGCCCCATGTTTTGTGATGTTTTATCGATTACCCCCTATTTCTCGGTGATAGATGAACTCTCTGCGGGACACTCCGTTCCTCTGGACTAGTGAATTTATCATAGAGACCTCCGTAAGACTCCGCTAGCCTTGGATTCCCTCAAGGTAGCCGAGCTGGTTGTACCATTAAAACTCATGACACTACTTGATAGCCATGTCACTCTAAGGAAACATGGTATACTGGCCCTTATGACATGCTACGTGGATGTCATAAGAATATTATGGAAATAATGGAATGGGAAACCATGCCATTAGTGTTCTTATGAATTATGTGCCATACTAGTTGACACTAATTCTATCTAGCATATCATGTACAAGAACGAGTTGCCATCATTATATGAGCGCGTATTCTTATTATCTTGGCACCCAAGTTAGGGAGCCGATTCCACCTAGTTTTATCGTTAATCGTGATTGTACTGTTATTATCATCCTTACGCATCATGTTCAAATCCTTGCGATTCTATTTCACATGGTCTACCTTAAAGGTCCTACAAGCTTATCCCTTTGAAATTCCATATTGGCTATAACTATAGTGGATGTCGAAGATACATGATCAATGCCTGCACATGTAGGGCCCGATCTGGTCCTGGGAGGAGCACTCGAAAGTACTTGTGCCTATGGGAGTTGTAATGATCACGGTGTGACATTGCACCAAAGTGCATGACTAGCTTGATTAGACATTTCCACAAATCTTGTACTTGACTTGACATGACATGACTTGCGTGACCCGGAAAGGGTGTTTATCATATACTTGCTTGAAACATGATAGCCAATTCTTGACTTGACATGATACGTGCTTGATCATCTTGATATTTCTTGACATAAGTTCTAGAGAGACGTGCTAGTTCATTCAAATATCTCTTGATATATATATACATACTCTCTCTCTTATCATTTCTTGCATACATGCATAGCTATATTACATTTCATGTAACATGTAATCACTTAAAGTAAGCTAGCTCTTGAGATATAATTCCTACTAAGCGTTCACTCACCTAGTATTTTCCCTTATTTTTCAGGTAAGTCCGAGGACGAGACTCAATCGGATGGGGAAAGTCAAGAGTGATGAGATTAGAGCTACTCCATCTATCAAAGCGTCAACTAGTCTTATATTTTCTATTTTCTTGAGTCTTCCATTGTATTTTTATTTTATGGAGTCCAAGTATTTTCATTAACAGGTTGTAATAGAAATACTTGAAGGTTTTGACGAATGAAGGATTGGGTTATCTTTACTTTTGCGCGCTCTGTCTTTGTGTCGAATACACTAACGCTCTAATTGACATGATCGATATAAACTCGTCACGCGTCTCCGGGTTCCTTCTGCGCTCGGGGCGTGACACTGTCGGCGATAAATTCAAATAAAATAGATAAATAGATAATTATCTGAAAAATCAACGTCCTGGGGACTCTGGGAACTGGACGGCCATATGAATACCGTTCCATTAATTTGGACGGCTTCATGAGGACCGTTCAACAGCATGTCAGTGGAAATTCTGAAAATCACATAAATATCCGACAAATGGAAGAACGGTTCAATAATGACCGTCCATTGACTGAACGGCCATGCGATTGACCGTGCAAAGGCTAGATGCTTGAAATTGATAAAATGTGATAAATTTAAGCAAAATCAAGGCCCATTAAGTCCTGAATTGAAGCAGACTGAGTCAGGGAGGGAGGTACCTATAAAATAGGCCCAAAGTTATGCTTGAAAATGGCCCAACGAGCAATGGATAACTCGAGGCATCAATAAATGATGGTAAAAGGAATGACTCAACTTATCGACAAAAAATGGGTGTCAACAATTCATGCCTTGTATCTTGAGAATACACGTTGTTTAGACGCCAGTATCCATAGGTACTTGGTGTGACTGACTATCATGCCTCAAATTGAACAAAGATAGCATTGTCACCTCATGACTTGTCTGACCTCATTTCTTTGATGAGGGGACATATTTCTCAGTAACTGAGCCATTACTCTGTCTTAGATTTTTCTTCAACTTACTACAGAGTTAACAAAGGCACTTCATGACACAGCCCACTCGTCTTCTTGGACAAGTGACATGGTTTCTCAGTGAACCAACATCATTGCTCTGACAAAATTTAGCGGTTAAGAATTCCAGCTATTCATGATGTTTAAAGATAATACTTAGTGCTAGTATCTCAACCAAGGTTGCCTTGAAAGTAGAATTTCTGGATTTCAAAAGGAGTCCTTCATGACACATGTAAACACTGGTTATGGTCTATTAAAAAATTGAACACAGATGATTTCATAACATTTGTCTCAAAACTCAATGAAGTCATTAAACCTGAACTAGTTTTATAGGATGGACAAGCACAAGGTCATATAATAGAGGATTCTTACTTTGAATTCCACTCGGTTTTATGATCATGGTATCCAGTTTGGAAGCAACTGAATTTCAGATTTTTCAAGAAGGTGATCAGAACAGCCAGTAGCAGCAACAAGAAATGATCCATGGAATTTTTCAGATACGCAAGATTATCAAGTTAAGATGATGAGTAGTGGACACTCCACCTGAGGATATGCAATGGTCATCAGCAAGATATCAAAATATAATTTAAAAATTCATGCTAATGGTTGTACACTTATTAAAGTTGATAAAATGAAGACAGCATGTGTGCAAGAACGATTCAAAGAAGTTGCTCCCCCTGACAATATGGCCTAAATGCATTATCGACTCATGGTACTCGACGGAGGTGTATCCTCACGCATGGTGAATGCTTTCAGGCAAGCATAACCTACCTTTCCACAACTCACCATTTTATATACCATGGTCAAACAAAAATAATGCAGCAGCCAATGCAATGCATCATGATCATATACCCATCAAACCGTGCATGCCAATGCATAAAGACATGTATTGATATGAAAAGTATATGCATCAGAATTTCTATACAGCCTTTTTATTGTAGTTCATCACAATCAACAAGCAACCAAGGTAAACTAAGGATGTCCACCAATTCAATTCTTATTCAATTGAGGTCTGCATAGACCAAGCTCCCTTCTAAGTGTTGAAAACCTATCGTTACACAAGGGCTTGATAAATATGTCAGCAACTTGGTTCAATGTATAAAGAAAATGTATTTCAAAATTTTTCTTAAGGACCTCATCTCTAATGAAGTGATGCCTAATTTCACTATGCTTGGTCCTAGAGTGCTGGACTGAATTTTTTACAAGATTGATTGCACTAGTGTTATCACACAGAATCGAGACACAACCAAAATTCACTAGTAGTCTTGGAGTTGGTGTTTAATCCACAACACTTGGGTGCCACAACTCCTCGTAGCAACATATTCTGCCTCTGCGGCTGAGAGGGAAATCGAGTGTTATTTCTTGGAGGCCCAAGAGACTAAACACCCTCCCAGAAACTTGAAATAGCCACTGGTGCTCTTGCGATCCAGCTTGCATTTAGTGCAGTCCGCATCTGAATAAGAAATAAGAGAAAGATCACAAGATGATGGATACCACAACCCCAAGTCTTGAGTCCCAGTAAGATATCCAAGGATACGCTTGATGGCAATCAAGTGGGATTCTCTAGGACTAGCTTGAAATCTAGCATAGAGACATACACTAAACTGGATGTCCGGTCTAGATGCAGTCAAATAAAGCAATGAACCAATCATATCTCTATAAGTTTTTACATCCACAAAATTACCTTTCTCATCCCCATCCAGTGATGTGTTGGTTCCCATAGGAGTTGCAATATACTTACAATTTTTCATGTCAAACCTTTTTAGTAACTTCTTAATGTATTCGGCTTGGCTTATAAAGCACCCATCTGCACCTTGATTGACTTGTAAGCCGAGAAAAAATTGAAGTTCACCCATTAAACTCATCTCAAACTCACTAGTCATAAGGTTAGCAAATTCCTCACACATTTCAGATTTTGTAGATCCAAACACGATATCATCAACATAGATTTGAACAATCAAGATGTTCTTACCTTATTTTTTGGTGAAAAGTGTTTGATCTACTTTACCTCTTGTATATCTATTTTCGGTGAGGAAAGAGCTTAACCTTTCATACCAAGCTCTAGGTGCTTGCTTCAAGCAATAGAGAGCCATGTCCAGCTTGTACACATAACCTTCATGATCAGAACTTTCAAAGCCAGGTGGCTACTTCACATAAACATCTTCTTTGATTAGTCTATTTAAGGATGCACTTTTAACATCTATTTGATGTAATTTTATTTTGTGTGAACATGCAAATGTAAGCAGTATCCTAATGGCTTCTAGTCGATCTACAGGGGCAAAAGACTCTTCAAAATCTACTCCAAATTTTTGGTTGTAGCCATGAGCCACCAATCTAGCCTTATTTCTTATTATCTTGCCATCTTCACTAAGTTTATTTCTAAAGACCCATTTGGTGCCTATGACAGATTTTGATGAGGGTCTAGGAATAAGGTGCCAAACATTATTTCTTTCAAACTGGATTAATTCATCTTGCATGGAATTTATCCAGTTTTCATCTTTCAAAACTTCTTCAACACTTTTTGGTTCAATTTGTGAGATGAGCAATTTTTTTTTATTTAGTAGTATAAGGGTTTCTTTTTTTTAATGGAATGAGACCTAAGATTAATATTGTGGGAGTGCACAATTTGTGCTATCACCAACAATAGCACCTGGCCCTAGTATTATTTGCCAATGAATCTTTCATGTACAAGATGACCGCGGGGCATACCCCTGGAGAAAAAGAAAAAAAATTGTAAAAGGAAGAAATTCAACTATCTACAAATCAAATTCTCCAACTTGGGAGACCTGCGGCATCTACAGTTGCACACCCACGAGCCCGGCTTGGGAGACTGCCCCAGCTCTTAAAATCTTTGTTTGATCGGGTATTGCATGCATAAGAAGCAAGTGCATCTGCAACTGAGTTCCCCTCTCTGTAAATATGATGTACCTTCCACTTGTTTTTTGTGAGAATTTCTATTATTTCATCCCACCATCTACAGATTTTCCACAGGGGGGGTCATTGGATTGAGTCATATTAGCAAGAATTTTTGAATCTGTATATATCACCGTCATTGGGAGTCTACTTTTAACCACCATTCTCAACCCATCAAGAAGAGCACTAGCCTCAGCCATTAGGTTCGTTCCAACTCCATAATAGTATGAAAAGCCATATATAAATTCACCTCTGCCTCCCCTAATCCACCCACTCCCACCAACGGGTCCTGGGTTGCCTTTAGATGCTCCATCAACATTGAGTGCATATCCATTTATTGGATAGTGACACTTAACTATTTTTGGAATCTTTGTAGTGATAGAGTATGAGAATCCATACCGGTCCAATGCCCTTTTTTCATCTAGTGATGGTGCCTTGCTGAAAATCTTTCACTGCAGTGAGTATGTAACATGATTTATGATTTGTTGCTGCAGAGTTTTAGTGGAGCAGCCCTTATCTTCATATTTGAATTTGCTTCTTTGCTTCCATATTTCCAAAATGATATGTAGCATGGATAGAATGGCTGCATATCCATATGGGTTGGCAATATCTGCTGTGTTAATAATATCCCAGCATTTAACAGTTATAGATATTGAAACCCTGCACCTAGAATCAAACAGTAGTCCGAAATGTTTCCATAAGGCTTTAGCCATCTGATTGTCCAGGAAAAGATGGTTTAGGCTTTCTTCCTGTTGATTTTCTTTACAGCATACACATTTGGATGGAATGCTAATTCCACATTCCTTGATTGAGTAGTCCATTGGAATTGCCAAATGTAGAAGTCGCCAACAAAATAGAGAGGCCCTTGGTGATATGCAATTTCCCCAAATTTTTTTCAGTGACTGTCTGTGGTTACCTTTAGGCCGAATAGCATTATATGCTGACTTACATGAGAACTTCCCATCATTTGTTGCAGCCCATACACACCTGTCTGCCTTCGAAATAAACTGCATTGAATTTATCATCCCAACAAGGTGGATCGGGATGTGAGACCAAGCCTCATAGTTTGGGTCTTGTCTGGCTTCCCACAGAGTGGTCTTTGGAGTATCTTCTTGGGGGTCAATCACTGTACCACACCAATTGTCTTTTAGGATTTCAATGGATTTACCATCTATAGGGACCCATCCAGTATTATCAAGGACAAGCTGCCTAGGTTTATTGAAAATGTCCCTTCGGACACCACCAGGAAAGGGCTTGACAATGGTGCTAATATGACCTTTTATATATTTTGAATTGGCATATTTGTACCATAAATATGATCCCTAGGTGATGCCCCATATCTATTTTGCCACCATTTCAATTTGAATATGTCGCATGCTCCTTATGCCAAGGCCTTCCTCCTCAACAGGTTTAGTGATATTAGACCATGAAACCCACTGACGCTTTAAGCCATCCTTTTGACTCCAGAAGAAATTGGCGCGCATTCTATTGATAATGTCAATGAGTGTGGATGGCAAGCATGATGCACTAGCTGTATATAAAGGAATGGACTGGAGGACAGAATTGATGAGGCATACCCTTTCTGCCTGCGACAAAAATTTAGATTGCCAGCCTTCCATTCTTCCACAAATCTTATCCAATAGATACTTGTAGTGAGACACCTTTTTCCTACCTTCGAATAAAGGGACACCAAGATATGAATTTAAACCTGTTTTATGATGAAACCCAGTTATTTCAGAGATTCTTCGGATGGTTGCATTAGTTGCTTTGTGAGATACAATGTAGCTGCTCTTGCTGGCATTCACCTTCTGTCCTGATGACTCTTCATAACTCCTGATAAATGATTGCAATTTCCTGATATTCCTGGTGGTGCCATTAAGGAAAATAAGTGTATCATCTGCGTACAGTAAATGAGAGACTTGAATGCATCCCCTGGGCACTTGGAAATACTGAATCTGACCACTTTGAAAGAGATTTGATATGCCTCTACTTAGGGCCTTCTCTGCAATAATGAAGAGAGTAGGAGCCAATGGGTCTCCCTGCCTTACTCCTCTGGTTGATTTGAAATATCCCGTAGGGGATCCATTAAAAATAACAGAGAACCAGCAAATTTTTATCATCATTGCAATGAGTGAGCAAAAATTTTGTGAGAAACCAAAAGCCTACATGACCTGCATTAGGAAGTCCCATTCTAGCCTGTCATAGGCTTTAGCCATGTCCAGCTTTAATATAATATTATTTCCTCTCACCTTTCTCCCTATATCCTTCATCATCTCCGAGGCCAAAGATATAGTATCCACTATATTCCTTCCTTTGATAAAAGCTCCTTGATTCTCAAAAATAATTCTTGGGAGGATATTAGTCAGCCTGTTGCTAATAATTCTAGAAACAATATTGTAAGAGAAATTACACAAGCTTATAGGCCTCATATCTGCAAATGTAGAGGGGGATACCACTTTTGGGATGAGGGCAATCAGAGAAGATGTAGTACCCTTCGGCATGGGCATACCTTTAAAGAAACGTTGCATAGCTTTTATAACATCAACAGCTATAATATCCCAACAAGAAGTGAAAAATAGACCGGTGAACCCATCCGGACCTGGAGCACTGTCCGGAGACAGACTGTGTACAGCAACTTTTACTTCCTCATCCTCTGGAATAGCTGTAAGAAAAATGTTGTCTTCTTCAGCAACCAGGTGTGGTATATTATCTAACAATTCAGTCTTTATTTGATGTTCAGAGGTGCTGAAATGACTGCTAAAGAAATCCACAACCTTTTCCTTAATGATAGATTCATCTTCACACCATTCCCCATTATCATGTTTTAATCTGTGAATGGCCATCCTAGATCTCTTTTGTTTGACCTACAAATGATAGAATTTTGTGTTCCTATCCCCATGCTGAAGCCAGTTGATTCTAGCTTTTTGTCCCCAAAAAATCTCCTCCCTGTGTAGGTTTTTTCGTAGCTCAGCTTGCACTGCTTGCAAAGTAATCATGTTTTCCTCACATGGGTCAGCATCAAAATTTCCTTCAGCCATAACCATCTTCTCCTCAGCTCGGGCTATGTTGTCAAAAATGTTACCAAAGTGCTCTTTGTTCCATTTTCTGAGAGAGTCTTTAAGTGCTTTAAGTTTATTTTGCAGAGTATAGAAGGCATTATGGTGTCTAAATTGATTAGTATTCCAAGCATTCTGGACTACTTTTTTGAAATTTGCATCATCAAGCCACATATGTTGGAATACAAACCGACTTGGACCAGGACATAAAATAGGGAAATATAGCAGCATGGGAGAATGATCTGATGGCTCCCTTGGCAAGTGCTTAACATTAAGAACAGGAAATCTGTCAGCCCAGCAGTCATTAAACAAAACTCTATCCAATCTGGCACGGATGTTCCTTGCCCCCACCTGATTATTAGACCATGTAAAAGTGCTACCAGAGTAGCCAGCATCCATCAAACCTGATGCAGCAACAAAACCTTGAAAATCAATCATAGAATTTATAAAACCCATGGTACCTCCTAACTTTTCCTCTGGTGACAGGATAGCATTGAAATCACCTCCCAAGATCCATGGCTTATTAACAGTCCCACTGAATTGTAAAAGTGCATCAAACATTTCTCTTCTCACCATCATATCACAAGAAGCATATATACATGTAATATACATTCCATGTTTCCCCCATACTGCACCTTCACAGTGATAAACTAAAAATTCCTCTGCACCACCTCTACTGAAATCTTAGATTTCCAGAAGAGCCAGATTTTTGAGTTTTCCTCTTCGTTTGCCTATGCACTGTCAAACTGTATTCTTTGACGAATTCTTTCCAAGTTGTCTACAGGAATTTTAGGTTCAATAATGCAAGCCATTTGCACTTTATTTATTATGATGTGATTCTTCAAACTCCGCACTGATCTATCGTTGCCAATCCCCTTTATATTTCATATGAGAGTGGGTTCAATCATTGGGAATGAGAGGGGCAGATTGCACCACCTGCTATAGATTTAACTTTAGCCCTTGTGATAGGTTGTTGCACTTTATTTTTCGTATGCTTGTTGCACCCTTCATCATGTGTCATCAACTCATTTTCATTTCTCAAAGAACTGTTTTGCATAAAAACATTTTCATCCCTTGATTGCTCTGCCACAGATAACTCCCCAACATCACAAGTAAAATTAGATAGCCTTTTATGGACAGTGGTAATGTCTGCATTAGGAAAATACCCCCAGCTTGTTGGCTACCTATATTACCTTGAATGATAAAGCTGCCATTGTTCCCATCATAACTGCTGCTTGGGTCTTCGCAAGGTGCCAAAGAACCAGTACACTTATCCCCAGCAGTTAATTGATTTGTCTCCTCAAAGTGACACGGCATTGTTTCCTCAGCACTGTTAGTATCCTTCTACGAATTTATCATCTCTATATCTGTGAGGATATTAGTAGCCTACTTTTGGTCATCAGACTTATTTCGATGAGAATGCTTTGGTTGCCTCATTCGGTCTGAAGGGAGCTCAACATAACAAACCTGTGGCTGGGCTGGAGATGCATATTCTCCAAAACTACATTGCACATGCTCATCAAATTCCCTACTCAATTCTGAAGTGTTTTGAGCCCCACCACCATCAGTCAGCTGCTTTCTGGAATTGTCATAAATAGAGTCGATAGTACCTTGGTCTTGTTTCTATATGGAATTATCATTTTCCTATAGTACTGCAACCCTGTTGGACTTTGGCACATTATGTCGAGCATCCTATGGGCCTACTGGCTTTGCTTTATAGAACTGTTAAATCTGCATTGGCTGAGCACCGGGCATGCGAGTAGCATTGTCAGACTTCCCCATCTTCTTTTTGCATTCCTCTACAGAGTGGCCCAATTTATGACAAAAAGAGCATAACTGAGGCACCCTATGAAAGTTCACTGATTGCAAAAAACCATTGCCATCCAAATCGATCCATATCCTCTCCTTCCTTGGGGCTGATAAATCTAGCTCAATGCAGACAAGAGCTTTCGAGGTGTCAGTCATAGCTGTTGTGTTGTCATGAACCCTTAACACCAGGCCAAAATTCCCAGCGATTGATCGGATGCAATCCTTGTGATAAAGATTAGCCGGCAACTCAGAAAACCCCAACCATACCGGAGCTGAAGCAGGGTCTGACTTAAAATCAAAATCAGAGGACCATCTGAAAAACCGAAATAGATAACCCTTTATGTATAAATGCTTCTGAATGAGAATCCTTAGAAAGTCATCTTCGTAGCCGAATCTGAAGAGAATGTGCCAATTCAACCGGCTAATTACAAAATCCGCCGATAAACCCATTCTTTGTGAAAGATAGGTCTTGATTTCCGGAAATGCCAGCCTGCCATACGAGCATTTAGCAATCACAGCAAACCTTAGTGATTCCATGGAAGCTTGTATGTCTGCCTTGGTGAAGAAGACCGCCGATTCTCCCAGGTCTGTGAAGCCGGGATCCTTTAGTTGAATATGTGTCTTCGTTCTCAAATGAGATGACAACAGCATTTGAGCGTATGATCTACGATGTCCAGACTCCACCGTTGGCGATCCTACTTCCACCCTGATGGCGGGGGGGGGCTCACCCACCCCGCCATCCATGACCGCCGGTGAAAAAACTTTGTCACTTAGGGTAGGAGACTGGCAGCTTCAGAGTGCCCCACAAATCGGCTCACCCTCTAATTTGTTTTCCAGATTGTTCTTCTGTTTTCCCCTCAAAATTTCTTTTGTGAGATGAGCAATTTGGTCCAATTCTTCTACTATTCTTAAATGTGACCTGGTTCTAGGTGGTTCATTTAAGTTACCAATTACATTATCCAAGGGATGATCTTTAAGAATTCTAACATCAGTGATGTCATTACCTTCACCAACAGTCAGATCCCTTGAATTTCTTGTTTCTCCTAAGTCATCATTTTTTCTTGTCTCATCTTGTGGAGGATCATGTTCTTCCTTTGATTTCAAGAACTCCTCATTGTCATCTTCCCTACAGAGCTTATCATTATTAGATTCATCATTGAATTCATCAAAAGTAACGTGGGGTGATTCTTCCACAACTTGACTCTTGATATTGTAAATTCTATAAGCCCTAGATCGATCTGAATAACCAAGAAATATACCTTCATCACTCTTGGGCTCAAACTTATCTAATTCCCTTTTATCATTGTTATGAATGAAACATTTAGATCCGAACACTCTTATGTGAGAGAGAGAAGCATTTTTCCCTTTGAGCAACTTATAAGGAGTCTTTTTGGTGAATGGCCTTACCATGGAGCGGTTGATGATATAACATGTTGTATTTATCGCTTCGGCTCAAAATCTCCTTGGGAGTTGTCGTTCAGCAAGCATCGTTCTAGCCATCTCTATGAGTGTTCGGTTTCTCCTCTCAACTACCCCGTTTTGTTCAGGGGTCCTTGGTGATGATAACTTGTGTGATATTCCTTCAACCTTGCAAAAATTGTAAAATTCAGCATTATCGAATTCACCACCATGATCTGATTGAATGTTGGAAATTTTAAACTCACCATCTTGCTTTATCTTCATGTAGAGTGCTTGAAACTCACCAAAAGTATCATTCTTGTGTGCAAGATAGAACACCCATGTAAACCTTGAAAAATCATATACTAGCACATAGCCGTATCTTTTACCATTTAAGCTAGCAGTTCTTGTTGACCCAAACAAGTCCATGTGTATTAGTTCAAGTGGTTTAGATGTTAAATATTAAGTTCTAGTTTTGAATGATTTTCTTGTGTGTTTCCATAAGGTGCATTCATCATAAATTTCATTATCTTGTTTAAAGGAGAGCTCAGGTAGTCCTCTCACCATTAAATGTTTCAGAAGTTTATGCAAGACATTGTAACTAGCATGTCCTAGTCTACGATGCCACAACCATGCAAGTTCATACTTTGGTGCTAGCAAGATAGAGGTTTAAATGAGTTGGATCATCTAAGTCAATCATGTATACATTATTGACTCTTTTGAAGTCCCACGATCAATGACACCTAAGAGGGAGGTGAATTGAGTGTTTACAAATTTTAAAAAAACTTTTGGCCTTTTTAAAGAATGTGATAAAATGCTAATCAAGAGGTTCAAAACTATTTGTTCACAAGTTCGATTAATCAAACTTAACTTGATAATGATATGGATTATGCAAGATATACGTGGATAAATCGAAACAACGATTTACACTAGCACTCACGTAGAATGGAGGTAGAAGAAAAAGACCAAACCACACAATTCAAACCATAATGCACAGCGGTTTTTAAGGTGGTTCGGATGCAATGACGGTAATCCTACATCCACCCCTCACCAAACCTGGTGAGGCTTCACTGGGGGATAAATCTCCAAACGGAGACGACGCTTCAAACACACACGGGACGACGCCCCCCCACACACATGGGTACGCACCCCAACACACACACACACGGAGACAAGGTCTCCAACATGATCCGACAGCTGGATCAACCACACACACACTTGCTGCGACAGATGCAGCACTCCAACCACACAAACACTAAGATCTGGATAAATCCACACACACACGCAGATCTAAGAAGACCTACGCACACACGAATGGAACACGATGACCACACATGGCCATGGAACTGAATTGATCCACACACACGTGGATGTTTGTAGTTTATAAGAAACACAAATATGAAACTTTAAAGCACAAGACACCAAAATGAATAAACCACATTTTAGAAGGCTCCTGATTTGGCTACCCCTGAATGTATGCTGCAGATCTTTACGTTGATTCCTTCTTCACTTGAATGGCTTCAGATTAAGCTTGAATGGCCTTGGAGTAGATGTAGAGTTTGCTGCACGGGATACAATTCACGGCTACAATACTCTTCCTTCTTCACTTGGACAACCTTCCCTTAATCTCTTCTTGAAACCCTTGCTTGCTTCTTGATAGCCTCCTCCTTGATCTCTCTTTGTTGGTTGCTTGCTTCTTCACTTCATGAGTGCTTGTTGGCTTCAGAAGTACCTTGAATGGGTTGGAGATAGATGAAAATCTTACTGCACGAAGTACTGTTCACGGAGCTACAGTGCCGTCTCCTTCCTCCTTGGACAGCCTCCCTTTTGATCCCTTAGATAGGTAGGGTTTATGGCTCCAATGAGATGTTTTATAGCCCTTGAATGGTCCATGGACAAGCCCCAGACCAGATCCACAAATCATGATGTAATTGGGGTCATTGGGATTAAACAAATGGGAAGAAAGACCTCTCCACGAGCTTGAAACACGAAGTCAATATTGGGGGCTTCGGGGCTATCGGTCGATCGGCGGCACTGGGTCGGTCGAGCGGAACTATCTGCAGACAGAACAATTTTGGTTCTGGCAAAACCGGTCGACCGACCCTATGGTGGCGGTCGACCGAAACCGGCAGAAATGGGATTTTTTAGATTCTGTCAATTCTGGTCGACCGGCCATGGTTCGTTGGTCGACCGAAGTTGCCCAGACCTGTAAAAATGAATTGTTAGCCCAATGAAACATGTCCATAAGTCAAGAGCTTCATGTCCTCATCAATTCCATGCATTTTGGGTTTGGTTTAACATAGATTATACATTTGGAACGCTTAAACCATTTGAGCATTTGTCATTGATTAGAATAAAGAACTTTTGCATTCAAACTTGTAAGCTAACAATTCATGCAACCATCGCGAACCTCAAAAACCATGAGTGAAGTCTATAAAAAGAGAGGTATATGAAAAACCCATGGTGAGATTGATGCTATAACAAGGTAAGAATCTTACCAATGGTTCTTGATAGTAAATGATATATACCACCTGTGTTGAATTGTAGAAAAGCAAGGTACTTATCCACACGTTAGGTTTACTATGCGACTGCCATGAGTTTGATCCTGCAAGCAAGATAGTCAAGGTTAATACATCATGAATTGCACAAGGACTTGTTCACATTAATGAGGTTATGAAACCTTTTGTCTCTTGTGAGGTTATGAAACCTCTTGCCTCTTAAAAAAAATAATTCAAACAACCAAGGATCAAGACCATGTACCATTACCATTTACCATCTCAATCATATTTAAGCATGTTTGCCATCTCAATCATATTTAAACATGAATGTACACAGTCATCAAGAACATGTGCAATCAACCATAAGTTTAGTTATCATCACTCAATCATACATTAAGTTTAGTTATCATCAAAACCAACAATCATCAAAACTATAACTCAACAATCTCTCTCTTTTTGATGATGACAAACTTAGTGATGATGACAAACTTAGAGATGATACAACAGAATGACATAATACAACAGAATGGCACAAATATTCTTCTCCCCCTGTCACACATAATCATCAATCTTTCTCCCCCTTTGACATTATCAAAAAGCGGGATAATGCAAATCGTTCTCCCCCTTTGACATAATCAACAATATCAAACAGGCTGTAAGAAGTCAACGAAGCAAGAGCAAACTTATCTTCCCCTTTCAAACAACAGTAGCACACCTTGGAAGTGTAGATGAAGCAAGAGCAGATCATGGACCAACAATTAATATGATTCCAATCTTTCACCCTATTGGCCATTCAATGCCGAAAAAAAAACTTATTGAGCAAGTGTGAAGCATTTAAAGTCCATTCAATTTTTGAATTTTTTATCATTTTCCATATTTTTAAATTTTGGTTTGAATGTATGAAAAGCAACATATGCAAGTGATGCCATATGAGATGTACAATCAAACAAATACTTATATATACATGCAACACAGCTCCCCCATACTTATTTAAGAGGGAAATGGGATAAGAAGGATGCATGAGAGTCTTAACAACTGGAATGCTCATATATAACACCTAAGAGATTGTGCAATCGTATAGGAGATACATGTAATTGTTAAAGCAGTCAATCAATTTTCTGAATACATAATAAATCAAATTTCTAGATGTGTGAGTGAGTAACATGAAAAATGATAGTTACAATATGGATATTCAGATTTTCAGATCAACACAAGGAGACATTTTACAGACTGCACTTTAATTTTGAGAACAACGTATTGGAGGGTTCGCTCTACCTGAACAATTTTACATAGATAAATAGAATTTTTCTAAGAATGATCAGGTTCAAATGATTCCTTTTTACGGGAGTAGACGCATGGAGCTCATGCTAGAATCTCCGGTTACTCAGAATACTGAACCATTTCACCTCATTTTGAACAGAGGTACTTTAGTCAACATTTTTCAGAACTGAACCACATCATGTCTCAGGTGACATTTGCCCAATTTACTCAGTGAGACTGAGCATTGCTCTGCCATTTTTTTTCAATTCAGATTTTTCAAACAAGGATAGGTAGGTAACTTTTTTCTCAACTGTCTCTTCAACATTCATGCAACAAATTTAACATCTCGAGAGTATTGAAAATAAATTTATATATCCTTATCTTTAACACTCATTTTCACATTTTGTGCATGAAGTGTGCGAATTTGATTCAGTATGTATACCAAAAATATCATAAACACATAACAATGCAGCTTCCCCTAAATAGATGCACTTATGAAATATGAACTCCCCCAGAGTGTACGACATGAAACACTCCAATAATGACTCAAATACATCATTATTTATCAAGAAGACATAAGGTCATAGAAGTTTCAAGGATGGGGGTGAATAACATATAGTATCAAGCAAGCATACAAAGGGAATGTATGCAACATGCAATGCAAATATGTAATATAATGCAAAATTGTTGATACCAATTGCATGAACTAAATAAAGCTAATGCATGAGTTCTAATGCAATGTAACCTATTAGCATATAAGAATGCAATGCAATGTGTAAGTGCAGGATGTAGAAGCTTATTTTTCAAACCACGAGACAAATTTCTCAACAAACATTTTTCATGACATTTTTCAATGACATAGCCATTATGAATAAGGGTGCATAAGATGATCAAAATTAAGTAGTGTAACCTAATTTTTAGAATTGTTCAAAATCATATTTTCAAGAGCATTTCACAATTTTGAAATGAGAAATCATCCACAAGCCGAATGTTTAGATCATTTAATCAAAAATATATTTTCATTAATTAGCTCAGGTCAAGGATTCATTCATAAATCAACCATTCACAAGCCAGTCATAATTATTAAGATCTGGTATGAGGCGGAGATTTTAATCTGAAGACCCAGCTCATGCATAGGGAATGCTTCCAAGTGAACATAATCCACTCTTCCACAAACGCCATTTGATATACCAAATGTGCAGTTAAATTCAAGTGTGCTATCAAGCATGCAGTTTCAGGCATGAATTCTTCAAACATAGATTTTATCACATCAGAATAATGGAACAATCAGTTCAGCCATTTAGAAGCAATACCTGTTTCCAAGTGCCACATGAGAATGCATGAATTTTTCATTTCCACAGCAAAAAGGTCGAATTACCTTAGTTCAAGAGACAAGGCCGAAAGCCTCCAAGTACTCAACCACTAACCTCGTGAAGGTTAGGACTTCAGAATTTATTTTCTTACCTTGGCCTTGAGAATCAATACCTGCCGTATGAACAACATCACAAGGTGGCTGTAGGCCATTGCATGAGTTTCAAATATTCACCTTTTCAAGAATCATGTGCATAGAGTTATGATCAATTTAGCTTTAGCAATAGGCAAGAGATTGAAGTCCATAAGGATGAGTTAGACTTCACAATTCCAAATCATTCATTTAAAAATAAGCTCCCCCTCTCTATGTGCACAAGTTACACAATTGACACTTTTATTTTTGAAAATCATGCAACCTATGACCTAAATGAACATGTGACTCATGGTACCAGACGGAGGCACATTCTCATGCATGGTGATAGGCTTCAGACAAGAATGACTTGCCATTCTTCAAGTCACCATTTGATATACCATGTAGTCATGCAATGATAATCAAACAGATGAATTTTCAGATTCATGAAATGTAGGCATGCAATGGTGGTTCATGAAAAGTGCAATTGCATTCTAATGACAAAAATAATTTTTATTTTATTTTCATCCATGGAGACATGGTTGAAACAATTGTGAGTTTTTCAAATAGAGCTCAGAAGATAATTCTCAATACTTGTGCCTTGAGCATCCATCATCTTCCAAGTCTTCCACCTGTAATCCAGAGAAGAATAGAATTCAGTTCACTTATTTCAAGATCTCCTTGCACAATCCCTGCAAATTGATCACATAAGGCATTATTAGTAGTTCCAATAAAAATATCATTCACATATACTTGAACCACTAAAATATCTTTTTACATGATTTGTCTCGTGAGAGGTGTTTGATCAACCTTACCTATTTAACCCATTCTCAATCAGAAAGATGCGAGCCTTTCATACCATGCCTTGGGTACTTACTTTAGCATGTACAAGGACTTTCACCAGCTTGTACTTGAGTCGATCCTGGAGGTTGTTCAAGTTCTGGTATCCCATCTCCTTGTGGTAATTGAGAAGGTTCTCATTATTTTTCATCCTTGCAAGGTATTCCTTCAATTGATTCAAGCCTGACTATAAATAGCCCATCACCTTTTGGATTTTGGGAGTATAAGTTGCATCCAGGGGCAAAAAGATTTGATTTGTCAATTTTGATTCAAATTTATTAACAATGACATGACAAGTTCCCTTATCAACTAACAACCCATTAAGATCTTCAGACTTGATGCATGGCTCAGGTGTGGACATAAACACTAAATCCATATGATGAATGTGATTGCTCCCCCTTAGTGTGTGCATGAATGCAAGATGTTCAATGAAATTCTAATGCCATACGCAATCATGGATGTGATGAAGGCAAAGAAAATGCAACGCATTATGACATGAATTCATTCTAGTTGGAGAGTGGATTCTTCAACTTTTGTACATGACAGCATGTGAAGGTGTATGCAAACTCAATATATGTATTGAAATCATGATTTGAAGAATCTTCAAGCTCTCCTACAACAAGATGCTATATGACAAGTGATATACACACAGATATGCAAACAACTATGGATGGAATGTATGTACAGACATATGCATTATCATAATACTATTCAGCACAATATGAATCAAACCATGACACAATTACTAAAGAGAGTAAGAGGGATATCACCTGAGTTTTCAAATTTCAGTTTTGGTTTTTCTTTTAACCTTGCTTGAGTAAATTGACTTGTGTGCCTTACCTCTAGACGAAAACATGTTTCATACTTTACATTCACATGGCACACCTGCAAAATAGATTTCTCAATTTACATTCTTAGGTACCCAAACCATTTTGGGTCCTTGTGGGTTAGCAGCAACATGGGCATGTGGTTTCCAATTATTGACAGCATTCGAAGCATCACTTTTCTTTAGAAAATAATCATGCTTAACATTCCCAGATTTACCAAAGTGATGGTAGAAGGCACGTGGCATCATATTCTTTCTTCTCATTGGGTCTGCCAATTTATTTGTGTGAGCATGATGTGTTGAATGAGAGTTCTTTTTCTTCAACAATAACCAGCAATATGAAGTTGTATGACCCCTTTTACCACAGTGATTACAGTGCATGGAAGATTTTGTGGTAATTGATTGCTTTGCATTATTCAAAACAGCTTGATTTTTATATGCTCTTAAATCATCATTTTTCATAATGAAATAATCATGCATCATGTGTCCAAGTTTTCCACAGTAAAGATAAAACATGTTTCTTTTGTTGGATGCATGGGATTTCGCATGAAAGTTTTTAACATGCACATTTTGAACATTCACACTGTTTTTCAGATTTGCTTGAGTTCTTGACACAATGGGTTGCTGGGAGTTAGATTTAGAGGTGCTGGGTGTACATGTGCTATGAACAAATGAAGTGTATAACTTGCTTTCAAATTTTTTCTTGTTCACAGGATTAAACCCCAGCCCTTCTCTTTGAAAGTTCACTTTCATCCCCAATAATTTGTCTAAATTATCTTGACCATTCACAAATCTAGACAATGAATCATTCAAATCAAGGATTTTCTTTTCAAGTGATGAAATGTGCAGTTTATAGGAAGCGATCTTATTTTTACACGAATTGACTTGTTCATGTAAAGTAGCATTGATGGTTTTATGACTTTCAATTTCTTACAACAAAGCATGCACTATTTCAGATTCATCAATATTCACAGATTTTCCTTTTTCAAAAGCAAGCAATCTTTCAGAAATGGTTCTATTCAATTCCTTCAGTTTCTCATTTTCTTTTTCAAGTTTCTTATCATGAGGAAATTCAGTATGACCATTATCCATTGAACTTATTCTCTCTCTCAACTCTAAATTTTCATTTCTCAAAGAAGAAATTTGATCTTTATGGAATTCAAGATCAAACACATGAGGCTCAATCAATTCCTCTAGATGCAAGCATTTTTTACAAAATGAATTACACTTATTTTGTTCGACATGCTATTTCAAATTTTTATTTTCCGATTTTAACTTCTTGTATTTATCAGCAAGCTCATCATATGCAATCAATAAATCTTCATAGCTAAATTAATCTTCATTATCAGAATCAGAATTTACCTTTGAGCTTGATTCAATTTGTTGATCACTCCCTTGATCACTCGTGCCTGCCACAAGACATTCGTCTTCATGCTCTTCCTTGAAGTATGCTAATCCATCACTTATTTCCTTCGTGGATCTGCAATGGGAGACAAAGTGGAAATGATTAGAATCAACTGCAGCAATAAGCAATTTTAGGATCAAATATTTTTGATCATGTTTAAACTTATAATCTGCGGTCCAGACAGATTTGAATTTAGGCAACTCATAAGGACCAAGTGAGATAAGCTTCCATAACTTAGGATCATATGAGTTGACTAGACTGTACATCCTTCCTAACCACAAATCAAAATTGCAACCATCAAACACCGGTGGAGAATTCAAGGTGTACACATTGGTAGTCATTGATCTGGATCTCTCTAGATCGTTAGATCTATAAAGAATCGAGCCCTCGCTCTGATACCAATTGAAGTCCCGCGATCAATGACACCCAAGAGGGGGGTGAATTGGATGTTTACAAATTTTAAGAAAACTTTTGGCCTTTTTAAAGAATGTGATAAGAATGTGATAAAATGCTAATCAAGAGGTTCAAAACTATTTGTTCACAAGTTGGATTAATCAAACTTAACTTGATGATGATATGCATTATGCAAGATATGCGTGGATAAATCGGAACAACGATTTACACTAGCACTCACGTAGAATGGAGGTAGAAGAAAAAGACCAAACCACACAATTCAAATCATAATGCACAGCGGCTTTTAAGGTGGTTCGGATGCAACGATGGTAATCCTACATCCACCCCTCACCAAACCCGGTGAGGCTTCACTCGGGGATAAATCTCCAAACAGAGACGACGCTCCAAACACACACGGGACGACGCTCGCACACACACACGAGTATGCACCCCAACACACACACACATGGAGACGAGGTCTCCAACACGATCCTACAGCTGGATCAACCACACACACACTTGCTGCGACAGATGCAGCACTCCGACCACACAAACACTAAGATCTGGATAAATCCACACACACACACGCAGATCTAAGAAGACCTATGCACACACTAATGGAACACGACGACCACACACGGCCACGGATCTGAATTGATCCACACACACACAGATGTTTACAGTTTATAAGAAACATAAATCTAAAACTTTAAAGCACAAGACACCAAAATGAATAAACCACAGTTTAGAAGGCTCTTGATTTGGCTCCCCCTGAATGTATGTTGTAGATCTTTGCGTTGATTCCTTCTTCGCTTGAATGGCTTCAGATTAAGCTTGATTGGCCTTGGAGTAGATGTAGAGTTTGCTGCAAGGGGTACTGTTCACGGCTACAGTACTCTTCCTTCTTCACTTGGACAACCTTCCCTTAATCTCTTCTTGAAACCCTTGCTTGCTTCTTGATAGCCTCCTTCTTGATCTCTCTTTGTTGGTTGCTTGCTTCTTCACTTCATGAGTGCTTGTTGGCTTCAGAAGTACCTTGAATGGGTTGGATATAGATGAAGATCTTGCTGCACGAAGTACTGTTCACGGAGCTACAGTACCCTCTCCTTCCTCCTTGGACAGCCTCCCTTTTGATCTCTTAGATAGTCAGGGTTTATGGCTCTAATGAGATATTTTATAGCCCTTGAATGGTCCATGGACAAGCTCCAGACTAGATCCACAAATCATGGTGTAATTGGGGTCATTGGGATTAAACAAATGGGAAGAAAGACCTCTCCACGAGCTTGAAACACGAAGTCAATATTGGGGGCTTCGGGGCTGTCGATCGACCGATGGCATTGGGTCGGTCAACCAGAACTGTCTGCAGACAGAACAATTTTTGTTCTGGCAAAACCGGTCGACCGACCCTATGGTGGCGGTCGACCGAAATCGGCAGAAATGGGATTTTTTAGGTTCCGTCAATTCTGGTCGACCGGCCAAGGTTTGTTGGTCGACCGAAGTTGCCCAGACCTGCAAAAATGAATTGTTAGCCCAATGAAACATGTCCATAAGTCAAGAGCTTCATGTCCTCATCAATTCCATGCATTTTGGGTTTGGTTTAACTTAGATTATACATTTGGAATGCTTAAACCATTTGAGCATTTGTCATTGATTAGAATAAAGAACTTTTGCATTCAAGAACTTATGCATTCAACCTTGTAAGCTATCAATTCATGCAACCATCACGAACATCAAATACCATGAGTGAAGTCTATAAAAAGAGAGGTATATGAAATACCCATGGTGAGATTGATGCTACAACATGGTAAGAATCTTACCAATGGTTCTTGACAGTAAATGACATATACCACCTGTGTTGAATTGTAGAAAAGCAAGGTACTTATCCACACGTTAGGTTTACTAGGCGACTGCCATGAGTTTGATCCTGCAAGCAAGATAGTCAAGGTTAATACATCATGAATTGCACAAGGACTTGTTCACATTTATGACGTTATGAAACCTCTTGTCTCTTGTGAGGTTATGAAACCTCTTGCCTCTTAAAAAAAATAATTCAAACAACCAAGGATCAAGACCATGTACCATTGCCATTTGCCATCTCAATCATATTTAAGCATGTTTGCCATCTCAATCATATTTAAACATTAATGTACACAGTCATCAAGAACATGTGCAATCAACCATAAGTTTAGTTATCATCACTCAATCACACATTAAGTTTAGTTATCATCAAAACTATAACGCAACAATCATCAAAGCCATAACTCAACATCTTTTATCAGAAAACTTGTTTTTATCCGATTTTGGTTCCAGAATATTACATTTATGAGAGTCAAACACTACTCTATGTCCTTTATCACACATTTGACTTATGCTCAATAGATTATATTCTAAACCATCAACCAATAACACATTCTCAATTGAGTTGGAGGGATTTTTACCTACTTTACCTGAGCCATTGATTTTCCGTTTATTGTTCCCTCCAACGGTGATATGCCCAGCTTCTTTTTCCACCAAAAGATAGAATTTTATTTTGTCCCCCGTCATATGTCTTGAACAGCCGCTATTTTGGTACCACCTGTTGTGTATGGCTGTAAGGCAATTCAACCAACAATCTTTATAACCCATACATGATTGGGTCCCAGCAAACCATTCATCTCAGCAAGGCATGATACCATAGATTTAGGAATCCAAATTTTACTTTCCTTGCTTGAAGGAGGATTCAGGTTCTTATTTTCCATTTTCACATTGACTCTTTGTTTTGAAGTGAATTTAGCCTTTGATTTATGGTGGAGGTTGGAAAATGGTTGATTTTGGTTCCAATAGCTTGTTCTTGATTGATAGAAGGAGTTGTAGCTCATCGGAGAATGACTGTGATCAGGCCTATGTGTGTATGAATCATGATTGCCCCAAAAGTATGAAGGTGTCAACCTGTGAGTGTGTCACGCCCGAGTGCGAAGGAACCCGGTACGCGTGACAAGTTATATCAATAATGTCAATCAGAGCATAAGTGTATTCGACACATAGACAGAGCGCGCAAAAGTATAGATAAACCAAATCCAATTTATTCATAATAATCAATAAAGTAAATCTATTACATAATCTCCTCTTTAGAAAAGAGTACTAAAGGACAATCTTGACTCAATAAAAGAAAATTATAATGATTGAATCAAGAAATAAGAAAAAGACACGGCTAGATAGATGCTTCTATGATTGGATGGCTCTACGCTCTTTTACTCATTCCCGATCTCATCCGATTGAATCTCATCATCGGAGTTACTTGAAAAATAGGGGAAAAACACTAGGTGAGTGAACGCTCAGTAGGAATTATATCTCAAGTACAAGCTTACTTTAAGTAATTATATGTTACATGAATGCAAGTCTAACTACGCATGTACGCATGATGATGACAAGAGAAAGTAGAGTATCAAGAGTTAACGAACTAGCAAGATTCCAAGATATTCATATAGAATGTATCAAGATGGTCAAGCATGTAAACATATCAAATCATGTCACGTGAATTGGCTATCATAATATCAAGCAAGTAAATACCCATTCCGGGCCACGCAAGTCATGTCATGTCAAGTCAAGTCAAGTACGAATCGTGGAATGCCATAAATCAAGCTTGTCATACACTTCGGTGCAATGCCACACCGTGTTCAATATAGCTCCCATGGGCACAAGTACTTTCGGGTGCTCCTCCCAAGACCAGATCGGGCCCTATATGCGCAGGCATTAGGTCATGTATATTTTAGACATCCACTATAGTTATAGCCAATATAGTGTTCAAAAGGAATAACCATTGTAGGATGATAAGGCAGATTTCACGAATGAAGGAGTTCAAGGACTGAACTTTGAATAAGTATGACACATCATTGATCCTCACGAAAACCAAGACATGGCGTGGAACTGGATAATTGGCGCCCACTCAGTCGCCATGAATTATAGAAATAGCACCCACATGCATGGTCACCCATTCCTGTGAACACTTCAGGCTCGACGAAATAGCGCCCAAGCTTAGGTCGCTATATAAGGAAATAACGGCACCGTATAGGTCGCCAATTTCTTTTGGCGCCCAAGTCAGTGTCACCAATTATTGACAGAGAATAGTCTTCTCAAAGAGGCCAAGAACAGCGCTCTAAAAGGGCTAAAGCATAACGTTTCTTCAGAGTGACATGACAGGACACGGCGTCAAGGGTTTTTAAGGTACAACTTGCTCGGCTGCCTTGAGGGAATCCAAGGCTAGCGTAGACTTATGGAGGTCTTTATGATAAAATCGCTAGTCTGAAGGAAGGATTATCCCACGGAGGGTTCAAACATCACCGAGAATTAGTGTGTAATCGATAGAATCAAAATAGAAACCCCATCTACGGATGTGAGATGCGAGTGTCAATAGACCCACGATATGGGCCAGAAAATGCGATAAAACTGTGAGACTGGAAATCTACGCTTGTATAGAAGTCGCTATTTAATGAAATAGTGACCTTATGAAAGGTCGTTCAATCACACTTTATATCAGAATTTTCATGAAAAGATTGAAAATTAATGACACTGTATAAGGGTGTTAATTTTAGGATTTTTTCAAAAATTAATACTATGATTTCAAATAGCGACTGTGTACAGTAGCGTTCATTCTTTGAATGACGCCCTGACCTCAGTCGTGCATTTGTAGTTTTCAATATATGCTAAATTTATTGGTTATTTACAAATTAGCACCCTTTTGTGAGGGCGTTCATTATTTAAATAGCGACTAAGGGAATGTCGCCCATTCTTTGTCTAGTGATACGCATCGGGCAGATACGATCATAGACACATATTACTATTCATAGACTGGAAGTTCACAAAATCAGGAATGTAAAGACATGAATAGACATAGAAAATTATCAAAAATCCAGAATCATATTCATGCATTAATTTTCACATCATGTTACATAGTTATTAATTTTTAACATGTCGTGTTTATTGAATTGCAATAACGAATTAGCGACTGTTTGTGCGGGCGTTTATTGAATAGGTGCCCAGGCCATGGTCGCTATTTACAAAAACTAAGAAAAACTAAACAGAACTCGTGATTCAATGATATAAGACCTATATGTATGAAATTACTGTGATTAACCAGTTGGGCTTCTTAACTTGAGAACACCTACCTTTTGGGTTGATCGGTCGTGAAGCACGGAGAAGAGAAAATAAGAATACTACAGCTGCAATCGCTCTAATGGTAGCAACGGTAGAAGATGAAGAATAAGAAGCAGCAGGCTTCGTCCTCCCCGTTCAGCGGTAGGAGGCAGCAACTGCAGTAGCAAATCAACGGATGTAGAAGGAAGAAGAAGAACAACTCCTTCACGGTAATCATCTACATATGGAAGAAGAAGAACTTCTCCACGATAGAAACAGCAATAGAGGAGGAAACGGTAGCTTCTTCCTTTTTGTATGATGGCAGCACTGCAGCAACAATAGTAGTAGCAGTTACAGCACTTCGACAGATGAAGATACATCCTAGAGGAAGACGACGTCGACACAAGGCTCACGAACTAACAGAGGCAGTAGCCTTTGTACGTTCAGGAGGGAGTTTATTTATAGGATTTCGGGTTTAGAATCCTAATGGTATATAAATTTCCATGTAAGGATCCTAATGGGTTTTAACTTTCGCATGCAATCTCTATATTGCTATATCCACAGTCGCTACCCTGTTGGAGTCCAAAACCCTAAGCTTCTCATGCAAATCTTTGAACGTGATAAGATTTGGGTTTTATAGAACAACCCTTCCTAATACATATTTAGATATAGATATTTATATATACTCCATGCTTCTTGTAGCATGGGAAGCTTTATGGGCTTTTTATTAAGGCCCAACTAAAAGTTAAGGCCTTTTGGCTTCAACATTTGGGTTTTATATTTTGGTTGGTTTGGGGCTCTTTAACAGTTTTAAGTGTCGGTTTTATTTATTTAGGAAATTTTTATTCTTACATTTTATCCAAGTTGCTACACCCTCCCCTCTTAAAAAAATTTGGTCCCAAAATTCAATTCTATATAAACATGGAGGGTGCAGAGTACTTACTATTTGGATATAACTCGGGGAATCTTTTCTTCATAGATTCTTCAATCTCCCATGTGACTTCTTGTTCTGAGCACTTGCTCCACTGTACCTTGACCATGGGAATCGTCTTGTTCCTTAATGCACGAACCTCGCGATTAAGGATATTCAAAGGCCTTTGTTCATATGTGAGATCCTTTTGTACCACAAGGTTGTCATGATCTATGACATGTAATGGATCGTGTAGATATTTCTTCAACATAGAAATGTGGAACACATTGTGAACCTCGGACAGTTAAGGACTTAAGGGGCAAGGCGATGCGGTAGGCAACCTCACCAACTCTTTCTAATACCTCGAAGGGACCGATATATCTGGTTGTAAGCTTGCCCTTGACACCAAAACTTGTAATACCTCGTCCTGGGGAAATCTTAAGGAAGACATGGTCTCCGACTTGGAACTCGAGGTTGTTGATGTGTTTTTCTTACCTTCCTTTCCGGCTTAAAAGATCTCTTCCATCCCTTTCTACTAAATCAATATGAAAAATATGTTGACGGTAGAGGGAGACAGAAGCATATAAATATGTGTGATCACCACCAAGATGCCGAACGTGATGAACACGCCGTACCTTGGAAAGGGGGAGGTACTCGCCTTGAAACCAGCACTGACGTGTTGAACGGCTCCTTATGGACCGCCTGTACGTACGCACGGTCTCACGATAGGCTGCTCGTCAGCGCTGGGGTGGAACGTTGGACGAAGATGGATGGAGGGTTAAACGGCTTGACGGTGACCGCAAGAGGATGGAGAACGGTTGAGGACTGGCCGTACGTCTCCCTGAATGGTCCGGAAGAAGCCGCACAAGACCACCACGCCAGAAGTTACGAGAGTCCAACCTCCACCTTTTTCGGCCGGCCAGAAAGGATGGGCCTCGCGTTAGTGTGTTGCTGACCTGCGAAACAGAGTGTAGAATACAAAAGGAAACCCAATATCAGAACTGCAAAGTGTAGTAAGTGCTAGACGGAAAGGAATAAACGTAACTAAATGGAATGGGGGATACCTGGGGGGTTTTAAACCCCTAGGGGCACCAAAAACGTGAGAGGATGTGTGAATGATGCATGAGAATGACAAAAATGTGGAAGAAACGTGGAGAAAATGACGCATGCAAACAAAAGATGGCAACGGACTAATGAACTAAAGACACAAAATAATGAGATACTCCCTGAACTAGAGGCCTGTATGGACATAGAAGGCCTCCCTCCCTGGTCGTAGGTCACTCTAGAATCCGGCAGGGCTTCGCCGTGACCTTGAAATCTACCCCCCCCCCCTTCGAAACATGGCTTTAGGGTCTATTTATAGAGCCTAAGGAGCCAGCCCCGAAATTAGGGTCTTCATCCATTTTTAAGTCAAGATTATCAAGGATAATCTGTAGATAAATGAATTATCTCCTAACCAAAACAAACGACATCAAATTTGGTTTAGTATCCGCGGAGAAAATGACGGGAGAAGTTAGGGATAAAACCACGGATAGAGAGAGAAAACCCTTGAAATTTTCAGGAATCGAGACGATGAACGGTCTCACGATAGACCACCCAACGAGATGAGCGGCCATCTCCTAGGCCGTCTAACCCTATCGGTGGAAATTCAAATAAATCATAAATATTATCCAACTATCCATCGAGATGACCGAAAACCTCGCCGTTGGACTCTCACAGATGGACGGCTGCTGGTAGGCCGTACATCCACAAGAGCGGCCAAAAGAAAACTGCCCATGCCTTGTCGGTGATAAATCAAGATAAATAAGATAATTAGATAATTATCAGAACAATCAATCAAACGTAGGACTCTTGAGAGATATACGGCTTAGTATGTACCGCACAATGGTCTTATGCGGCTGTGGCTAGGCCGTATAAATGCTTGTCGGTGAAAATTTAGAAAATCAGCTAAATATCCCATAAATATATGAACGGCCCAGTATCAACCGCACATATGGTTATGCAGCTGGAGCTTGGCCGCACATGTATATGGGCGCTTGAAATTCATAGAAAAGCTCAATCAACCAAGACCAAGGCCCATTAAGCCCTGAATCAACTCGGACCTAGCCACGGAGGGAGGCCACCCATAAAATTGGCCCAGAACGTGCCAGAAAATAGCCTAGCGAGTGATGGACAACTCGAGGCATCAATAAATGGGGGTAAGAGAAATGACTCAACTTGTCGGCAAAAAACGGGTATCAACAGATGCCCCTCCTTAACGTCCTCTTTGCAGGGGAGCGAGCGGAGGTGAAGCGGAAGCGAAATGGAACATGGAGATGAAGCGGAGATGAAGCGAACCGGACTGAAAAGTGGGCGTTAAGGTAAAACGACACCCATTTTTACCAACAAGTGATAAGAATCTTCCGAAAAACTCGGAACCAAACACAAGGAATGATTATACCCAAAGCAACACCGGTCTGGAGGAACTTAAACTAAAATAAAAGGAAACACACGATCAACCTCATAGGGGACACAATCCCGCGAACCAATGAGGAGACCAGAATAAGCAGCGAAAAATAAAGAAGCAGACTAAAACTCTAGATGGGGACCTCTTAATCAACAAAACCAAGCGAATTGACCAAAGTGAACCTTCCAACTCAGAGTTGAATTGTTCCTCTTGCCCAACACTGAACGCACAGTCAACCATCACTGATGGGACATTTTGCAGGCAAATCATGGGTCATGAATGCTCAAAAGATGCGCATGATGCATGCTGGGCTAAAATAAATGAAATCATTAAAATAAATGCAAAGAAAGGATCAAATATAAAATACTCGAGTATAATATTGCTAGGCTGGGAGATACAAAGTCAAGACACTATCCGCAACCACGGCGTGCAGGATAGAACCATCCTCCCCAGGACACCCCAACCTAACGGCCTATCCGGAGATTAAACACGTGAACCTGGATCACCATCATTTTTGTTAAAGGGGAACATCAGATCTTGGAATACGTAGATAACCAACTGGTTCTCGAGATAATATAGCATAGTACCATATAGTAATGCAGTAAGGGACGCAGGGATAGAAGGCCATACCTGACTTACCTGTGCAGGCGAAACGACATATTTCTTGGATTTTCATTTTCAGATTTTTATGGCTTTTCATGCCTAAGACAAATATGATCATAGCGTATATAACATAATGCTCAGCTGAACGACAAACAACATGACATAACATAACGAACACATGAAATAAGAGACAATGCAACATAACAAAGGTAAACGAGCACATATGCAAGGGTATGAACAGAAACAACATGCATGTATGAACGCAGTGTGACAAGATAACGACGCGGTGGGACAACACACGGTTGGGACAAGAACATGACGGATAACCACACGGTTGGGACAAGAACATAAGACACAAAGGGATGACTAGATGACTAACAACATGCAGTGAGGAACAAAATAACATGTGTGGGACAACACGGTGGGATATGAACACGTGACAAGGACACGACGGGACAAAAGATAAGACAAATATCCACATCAATCGAAATCCAAGATCAGAATGAAGCAGAACCGCCGGGTTCATAATCGTGAGGTAACGCCCCCTCATAGATATAATCATTGCAAACAAAAGCTGAGAAGGACATGAGCTTCAGAACAGATCGAGAGATAAGATTGAAGAAGGAAAGAACAGATCAAAAATGTGGACAGGAGACAGATAGAACAAAATATAGAGCAAGGAAAGCTTGAGCACCTGCAACATGCACACTTGGCAAATAGATTACGTATCTGTCCTCAAAACAAATAGATAGAAAGGAACAAAAGACAAATATATATTTTTTTAATTTTTCAATTTTCTTAATAACTTTTTTTTGGATTTTTAAAAATATTTGATTTTTTTTAGATTTTTGACAATAGCAATCCGCAGCACCCAAAGATAGGCTCGAACTACTGGCCAGGGATCGTCGTTCCTACCCCTTTCATCAAAGACTTCCCGTAAGCAGGGCGTGCATGTGAGGGTGGCTTACCACAACCAACTGCTTCTAAAGAACGGTGCCCCTGCTAAGGCCATACCCGGGATACAACCTAGCCTAAGAGGCAGAAACAGAAGAAGAATTGGAGACAAGCTTCGTGCAGGATGGGAGACATCAGGACTTGAATTTCTTCCAGGGCTCTACCCCTCAAAGAGATAGTCTGTTGTGCCGAGGCTTTATGTCTTCGATTTTTTAGACCCATGTTTGTTAGGCACGCATGCGACCGGGCTCATGACGTCCCGCGGGGGACTGTACTGCCACTCTTGCCATGCCTTTGATTCATAATTTTGCATTAGATTCTTTTCTCATTTTGGTAGCCCTTATTGGCTAGATATAAAATGAAAGCTTATTTTTTTGAGGGTCAAGACTGCCCCTATTTGAGACCTCTCTCGTATTAGGGAGTGCCTAGGTTGGTCATCTCATCCATCAATCTCTTGCCCATGCACTTAGCCGAGCAGAGAAGAGAAAAGGCATTCGTGTATACCCAAAGTATGGCCAAAGCAGCAACGATGTTGCACTAGAGAGATCGGCTATGGCTTGTCGTGAAGTGTGTGAAAAAACCCATACTCAAATATCACCCTCAACAATCGGGGAAAGGAATTAGACTCCCAGCGCGGAGCTATCACCAGCCTAAGATGCTGCAGGAGCTAACTTCTTATTTTACACAAATCTAAGATCTAATTAAACAAAAACTCCTAGAGCCACTCAATCATGTTAAGGAATCATGTGTAGAAGCAATAGAAATAATGGAAATGAAAGCATGTTTCTTGCACAAAATAAAGATACCTTTGCAAATCCATGGCGTGGAAGTAGCATCCCGAAGCGAACATGATCAACGAGCTTTGATCAGCACGAGTTTTATGTTCCTTGCTTGCCAGGATAAAGGATGGAAGGAGGATAGCAAAGGATTGGATTCCTTCACATGGAGGAGCGGCAGACATTAAACTGGACGAAAAAGGATGAAAAGAAAGAGAGACAAGGGCTAGAACTCCCTCGTTAAGACACAAAGGCCCTGATAACAAGGAACCAGATATAGAATGAACAGAGATTAACTAAGATCAAGGTGGACTAAAGCCTCAAAAATAGCAAGAAAAAGGGTGATGACCCTGAAAGGGTAAGGAGGAAAGAACAGAAAGACGAGGAAAGGATAGCTGCGAAGATAAGGAGGAAGGAGAATGATCATCCGACGTGGTCGGAGAAAAGGAATAGCGATCACCTGCTAGAGGCGGGGAAGTAGATGCATGAGCACCTGACAAGGTCGGGGAAAAGAAATGGAAATCACCCGACAAAGTCGGGGAAGGATAAAAAAAACCACCCGACGAGGTCAGGGAACGAGCACAAGGAATCCCCAACAAGCTCGGGGAAAAAAGATGAAAAGCGGAATCCGAACGTACCCGGGAAGGAAAACTAGAAAATGCCCCTGGATCAGGGTAAGAGGAGAACATAGGCCGAGGCCTAGGATGGTGAGGACAGGGGAAGATGGTAGAAATATAGTCAGGTGGTGGAAGGTACACCACCCACGGATAAGAACTGAGCAATAGAAAAGATGACTGAAAGAAAGATGAAGAGACATAAGAAGGAGGTGGAGTGAGCCCCCGAATGCACAACTGTTGGCCCTTGAACTTATGTCGATGCCTCTTCTTGGCAGAAATCTGCTTGCAACAATTCCGCCTGGCGCGGACTCGGTCCTGCGGGCTTCTTGTCTTGCAATGTTTTCTTAAATAACGGGCCCATCTGGCAGAGGGCCTGGCCCGAACATGAATATGCAACTTCACTGGGACGGTTGCCCCTAGCTGTGCGGTGCCAACCATGGAAAGACATTCCAGAACGGTAAACTCCTTGTGTTGTTTATTAGAAAAATAGGGAGCTATGTTGCTTGACGTCACCAGCATAAGATTCGGCATCTCCTCTCAGTAATAAGGCATGAAGTATAACTCCCTTACTAGAAGTGCAGGACGGAACTGAGGGAGGGCAATGCGCGGCGTTGACGTGGCCGCCTCACCAATAAACCGAGGGAGATGAGACAGAAAATGTAGAATGTCTTTGAAAAATGTAAAAGATACGACCAATTGCCCCTTGAGTGCTGAACACATTAAACTTTTGGCGGCCGCGTGGGTTAGCACCATCCAGGCGGAAAACTCTTCCGGGCCAATGAACTGGATAGCAATCAAGCGAGAGGTGATAACAACATCAACAGTGAATTCTCAGATGAGCAAAGAGATCGCCACCGGCCTCGCTTGAGAAGAAACTGGCACCAGTGCACAGGAACTCTTCTTAGCAACCGTCTTCATAGCAAGTGCAAGCTGATTATCCCTAGAATAGCCAGGGACCAGGACTCGGACTGGCATGCGGCAAATGAAGTCTTGAAGCTTGTAATGCACGGTCAAAACCTGGCTCGGCTGATTATCTCCCTGGGAACTAGACCCAAGGGGCACCAAAGGTAGCAAGCACTCGCTCTGTGGGGTTGAAATAGGTAGAGAGAGGGGTGGAGGAGGCTTGGCAAGTGTGGGTGAAGGTAATGCTAGTAGTGGCAGAGAAATAATGGCGATGATAGGCTCTGGTGGGGGTAAAGGTTTGGAGAGCGGAGGTGTAGGAAGAGGTGAAGGAAAAGATGGTGGCATGGGTGGAGATGAAGGGAATGGCGGGGGTGTGGGTGTAGGGGTAACTTGCTCAGGCTCGGACGATAATGGTGAAGGGAGCGGCATCGGTAGCGGGGATGGTTGTGAAGGTGACGGAACAGGGATTATTACGAGGTGAGATGATGGTGACGGTGGTGGTGACGGCAATGGGGATAATGGAGATGGCGACGATGGAGATGTGGTCAATAGAGGCAACGAAGATGGGGGTAGAGAAGGTGGTGGCGAGGCAGAAGGGGTGGCAGGTCGTGGCGCCCATCTCCGACGTGTCGGTACAACACGTCGAGCGGCGTTGAGAGTAGAAGTGGTGGTGGAAACGGAGGGGGAAGGAGAAGAGTTTGTACTGGCCTGAGCAGAGGCTTGGGTTTGTGGAGGCCGTGGAGGTTGAGTAGGAGACGGTGAAGGTGAGGGGGTAGGTGAGGGGATAAATAAGGGAGCGGGTGCTTTATCAACTGAAGAATCACAGGGACGCCCCTGGTCTTGAAGCGGAGTCGGCTGCCTAGGCGGCACTTGCTGCTGCTATTGCTGTTGCTTGCTACTGAAATCTGAAATAACTTTGTGCATAACTGCCCAGTCAACCATCTTCTTATCTTCCAAGCTGTAAATAAGTTCCCGGAACTCGGGGCAGTCTTCAATCAAATGCCCCTGTTGACGATGGAATTCACAGAAATGGATCAAGTTCCCGACTGCGTGTCGGCAAGACATAACTAGAGGGAGTTGCAACGCATGGGTGGCCATCAAAGCCCTGAAAATATCTGTAAAGGATTCTGGCAACGGAGGGTGAAGAACCTGCTTCGGGCAAGGTGGATGCCAAGGGGTATGAAAAGGTAGTGGGGATGGTAACGGAGGTTGTGTAGGTAAGGGGGATTGCATAGGTGAAGGCGGAGGGCTAGAATGATGTGGAGGCGTAGAGGGAGTGGGAATATAATGGACGGCATCCACCCGCTCAGGGTGTGATGTTTCCTTGACTGGAAGTGGAGAGGCGTGGGGAAATAAAACAGCGGAGGGCTGACTCATGGAGGGCTGATATGCGGAGGCAAATGGGTGTATGGGAGCGGAAGGCCGACTCGTGGAGGGATATGTGGTGGAGTGCTGTCTCGCGTTGGAGGGCGGAGGGAAAGTGTATGTGGAAGGCAAAGGTGAAGGAGACTCGTGGTCAAGGGAAACTAGGAGTTGTTGGCTAATGAAGCGGGCTCGACTGTAAAGCTGTTGCCAGGAAGTGATATCCTTCAGGGCTAAGATGCATCTGAGCTCGGGCGTTGCATTAGAAATAACTATATTGATCTACTCACCCTCCGGTATATGCCCAGGAACTTGCACGGCTAGGCGACGCCAACGGTCGACGAACGTGGAGAATTCCTCGTCATGCTTCATCTTCTCTTGGGCCAGATCCACCACGGAGTACCTGGGCCCAACCTGGTCCTGGTATTGCTGAATAAATCTTGCTTGGATGGCTTGAAAATTCATCATCTGCTCTTGCGGTAACGTTAAGAACCAATCCTTGGCCGAGCCCTCTAAAGATAGGCCAAACAAATAGGCCATCAAGCGTTGATCATGCTGGAACTGGGCCGACTCATATAAGAAATCCTTCAAATGGACGTAGGGGTCACCAATTCCACCATAGCGACGATATGCGGGAATCTATGAACGTGGTGGGAGTTGAAGACCCTGGAATGCAAATGGGACATCCAAAGATGTTTGAGGATTGATTTGTCATTGCAATTCCTCAAGCTAGCGTTGGGCCTGAGTGAACATCTCTTCGGTAGGAAGAGTCTGAGAAGGATATGAGCCAGCTTGAGCAAGAGACGATGAATTTAAACCAGGATAATGATGATGGGTCGAATAGAGGGACCCAGCCTGAGAAGAAGGAAAGCCCGTTCCGGGAATGGAGGAATGCATGGGCCTGGAAGAATCGTGAATGTAGGAACGGGGATTGATCGGGCCAACAGCAACACGGGCGGGATAAGAAGGCCCGTTTAAAGAATAGGGTCCAATGGAGGAATAAGGAGATGGGCCCGCATGGGAAGAGGAATCCACGCGGGGATAAGAAGATGGAGAAGTATAGGAATAAGGTACATGGGAGAAGTGCTCCATAGAGAGAGTGGAGACTTTATACAGTCAAGAATTTCAAAGGAATACAAGGATAGAAACAAGCCTAGGACAAATGCAACTAAATGGAGACACACAAAGATGAACTAAACCAAATGAGCCTAATCTGACAAAATGAGGTGAATGATGAATACCACAACACACAATGGAGGGGAGAGGTGAGAAAAGAATCAACCAATTGACCACCCAAGTTATAAATGATGCACGAAGATTTTATAGGTTCCTCTTTAGGACCTTAGTGGATTAATTAAAATATGAATTCACTCAATCATAAGGTACCTAACCAGGGTGGGGGACGGGAAACTGGCAGACTCTAAGGGACTCTCTCTCTCATGAATGTAGACCCTAGACTGGGGGTGGTACGGTACAACCTACCCGGCGTCCGTGTGAGAATCCACGGCTCACGGGGACTTACGGAGGTCCTCGGCAAGCTCCCCTAGTCGGCTCCAAGGAGTATGGAGACGAGAGGAAACCCTACCTCGGTAGGAATGCAACTAGATGTGGATGAAATGCATGAATCCTATGTGCACCGGAGTGCGTGCAAAGTCTAGCCTAGCAGCTAGCAATCAATAATCAAACAAACATGTAAGAAATGAAAACAAGTATGCAATAATGATATAAGAGCAGGGGGAGATCAATAATCAGCACCAAGTGTCATGAAAATCAAATAACATGGCAATCAAAGTGAAGCACGGGTGCACTGTAGCACGACAAGGATGGTCTCTGTAAGATCGCTCAAGGAGATAGACGGTCTGTAGACGACCGTATAATCCAGGGAGTAACGACAAACCAACATGAAAATAAGAAAACTCTGGAATGAAAGGAGACAGTAATCAGAAGCGTACCAGGTTGAACAGTCTCCAGGTAGACCGCGTAAGAGCTGGAACGGACCTACAGCAACCGTGTAATAGCGACCAACCCAACACTATGGGGACAGAGGCGTACCTGTGCTAGCAAGATGAACGGCCAATAGTAGACCGTATACACTTTGAACCGGCGGTAATGGACCGCTTACAACAGCATGCTTTGCAGAAGAGATGGCGATGTTCACAAAGAAGAACGGTGGACTTACGGCTGCTCAAGATTAGGACGGCTCAAGAAGGACCGTACAAGTTCCAGAGGACAGAGAACGCAACCAGCAAAGATCAACCTGAAACCACTTCAAGAAAAAGGACTAACAAAGTAAAAGAGAAGGTCAGCAAGTCATTAACACGATGGGCACTAGGTGTCCCACCGTGATCGCCAAAAAAATGGGATGTTGATGTGTTTTTCTTACCTTCCTTTCCAGCTTAAAAGATCTCGTCTATCCCTTTCTACTAAATCAATATGAAAAATATGTTGACGGTAGAGGGAGATAGAAACATATAAACATGTGTGATCGCCACCAAGATGCCGAACGTGATGAACACTCCGTACCTTGGAAAGGGGGAGGTACTCGCCTTGAAACCAGCACTGACGCGTTGAACGGCTCCTTATGGACCGGCTATAGGTACGCGCTGTCTCACGATAGGCCACTCGTCAGCTCTGGGGTGGAACGCGGGACGAAGATGGATGGAGGATTGAACGGCTTGATGGTGACCATAGCAGGATGGAGAACGGTTGAGGATTGGCTGTACTTCTCCCTGAACGGTCTGGAAGATGCCGCACAAGACCACCATGCCAGAAGTTATGAGAGTCCAACCTCCACCCTTTTCGGCGGGCCAGAAAAGATGGGCCTCGTGTTAGTGTGTTGTTGACCTGCGAAATAGAGTGTAGAATACAAAAGGAAACCCAATATCAGAACTGCAAAGTGTAGTAAGTGCTAGAACGAAAAGGAATAAACGTAACTAAATGGAATGGAGGATACCTGGGGGGTTTTAAACCCCTAGGGGCACCAAAAACGTGTGAGGATGTGTGAATGATGCATGAGAATGACAAAAACGTGGATGAAACGTGGAGAAAATGACGCATGCAAACAAAAGATGGCAACGGACTAATGAACTAAAGACATAAAATAATGAAATACTCCCTAAACTAGAGGCCTGTATGGACATAGAAGGCCTCCCTCCCTGGTCGTAGGTCACTATAGAATCTGACAGGGCTTCGCCGTGACCTTGAAATCTCCCCCCCTTTCGAAACTTGGCTTTAGGGTCTATTTATAGAGCCTAAGGAGCCAGCCCCGAAATTCGGGTTTTCATCCATTTTTAGGTCGAGATTATCAAGGATAATCTGTAGATAAACGAATTATCTCCTAGCCAGAAGAAACAGCATCAAATTTGGTTCAGTATCCACGGAGAAAATGACGAGAGAAGTTAGGGATAAAACCACGGAAAGAGAGAGAAAACCCTTGAAATTTTCAGGAATCGAGATGATGAACGGTCTCACGATAGACCACCCAACGACATGAGCGGCCATCTCCTAGGTCATCCAACCCTATCGGTGGAAATTCAAACAAATCACAAATATTATCCAACTATCCATCGACATGATCGAAAACCTCGCCGTTGGACTCTCACAAATGAACGGCTACTGGTAGGCTGTACATCCACAAGAGCGTCCAAGAGAAAACCGCCCATGCCTTGTCAGTGATAAATAAAGATAAATAAGATAAATAGATAATTATCTGAACAATCAATCGAACGTAGGACTCTTGAGAGATGGACGGCTTCGTATGTACCGCACAATGGTCTTATGCGGCTGTGGCTAGGCTGTATAAATGCTTGTCGGTGGAAATTCAAAAAATCAGCTAAATATCCCATTAATATATGAACGGCCCAGTATCAACCGCACATATGGTTATGCGGCTGGAGACTGGCCGCACATGTATATGGGCGCTTGAAATTCATAGAAAAGCTCAATCAACCAAGACCAAGGCCCATTAAGCCCGGAATCAACTCGGACGTGGCCAGGGAGGGAGGCCACCCATAAAATTGGCCCAGAACATGCCAGAAAATAGCCCAGCGAGTGATGGACAACTTGAGGCATCAATAAATGGGAGTAAGAGAAATGACTCAACTTGTCGGCAAAAAATGGGTGTCAACAGAGGTCTCTCCTTCTAGTATCGACGTAAGTCTTTTGTCTAGACTGAGCCGTCTTGAGTCTTTTCCTAATTAGTTGAATCTTTTCTGTGGTGTCTCTCACCATGTCTGGGCCTAGTAGTTGTTTTTCGCCAACTTCATCCCAGCACAAGGGTGATCGGCAACTTCTTCCGTATGATGCTTCGAAAGGTGCCATTTGAATACTTGCCTAGTAGCTGTTGTTATATGCAAACTCGACCAAAGGCAAGTGATCATGCCAGCTTCTACCGAAATCAATGATACAAGCTCTGAGCATGTCTTCTATGACTTGATTTGTTCTCTCAGTCTGACCATCCGTCTGAGGATGAAAGGCAGTACTAAAGTTGAGTCTCGTCCCCAGGGAGTGTTGTAGACCCTTCCAAAAATGAGAAGTGAATCGCAGGTCTCGGTCAGACACGATCGAAACAGGAACTCCATGCAGTCTGACAACTTCTTTGATGTACAAGGCAGCAAGAACATCAACTGACCATCGACTCTTTATTGGTAGGAAGTGAGCTGACTTGGTCAATCGATCTATGATGACCCATATTCCATCATGTCCACCTTTAGATTTAGACAGTTCCATGATGAAGTTCATGCCGATATCCTCCCACTTCCACTTGGGAATATCTAGAGGATGTAACTTATCGGTCGGCTTTTGGTGTTCTGCCTTGACTTGTTGGCAGGTGAGAGAGCGAGTTACAAAGTCCGCTTGATGCGGAATGGAACGCAACTTGACTGATTTGATGAAAACCTGGGACTCTAGATCGCGACTCGCCCCTAAGAGAGGGAAACGTGTGGATCTGCGCGGTTGAGGAACCGGCAATGAGTCTCAGATACTCGACTCTTCCGTGTACTCGAATTGAGTCACGGGACGGGTCACACTCGCTCTCTCTCACGGCCGTGAAAAAAATTGAGCGGACTAGAATTCCTAACTCTCAAACAGTGGCATATGAATATATACGAGGAAAGCAAATACCAAAGTGGGGAGCGAACACGATACCTCCACGCTCCGGGCGTGGGGAAGGCGATCCTGGCCAAGACTCGTATTCCCGATACAATGGTATAATTTAATTACAGCAAACATTTTATGGCCCACTCTATGCAGGGAGGTAACGTGTCACAACAACGACTCGGGAATAGCGAACTTGGGTTGACGGGCAGTGATTTGGACGGCACTGTCGGTGCTGTCCGGATGGCGCGGGCTGACGGTTGTAGGGACCCCGCTCTGCTCGGACGGTCGATTGGGGCTGGGTTAGTCCCGTTGCGAAGGGGACTCCTGGAGGATCGCTCCCTGGAAAGCGGTTGGACTGGAACGCCTTGTGGAAGGCGGGGCGGCTCAGCTCGTCGGGTGTTGCAGGTTGCTGTCTCGAGCCTGTGTTGCAGTTTTAGAACTGCGCGACCCGACGAGAATGAATGATGCGATCAGATTCGATGTCAGAATGATGCAAGATTGGTACCGTTGCGAAGCTCTTTCGAATATCTACAACATCCTGGTGTTACAGGAATTTTCCCGTCGCTGGACTTTCCGTGTGGAATTTTAGAACAGGAAGGTTTCCTGTCTCAGAATAGATCTGGCAGACTGGGATCTGCCTGAAGAAGAGAGTTGACCGTGGCACAAACTATAGATCTGGGAGTTGGGGTTTTTTTGGGAGATGGAGGGGGAAGTAAATAACATGCCAATAATTTTTATGTATTTTTCTGAGATGGTTTGACAGGGGAAATAGATTTTATGACTGGTGGTGGTCGGATCTGGACTGCAGGAGATAGAACAGATTCCAGATTTTACAGAGAATTTTAGGAGGGGTAAACAAATTCTAAAATTTGTGAAAAAATTTGTGGAGAGGAGATTTGATGGACAGAAATCCCAGTCCAAATTTCAGATCAATCTGAAATTGGGAAGGAGGTGAAAAGGGTGAAGAAATGGGTTGTTGGAACACAGATCTGCACTGGGGCAGACCGTGTAGATCTTGGAAAATGTGAATGGAACGGGAGGCAAACGAATGAATCAGGGCATGAAAATTTTTGTGGAAGGGGGAAATCACATGGGGACCTTACCCAAGAAATCTTAGATCGTTCAGATCTGTGGAATGGGAGGATGAATTCGAACACTAGGCTTGTAGTGCCCTAGAATTTATATAAATAATTTTTGAATTTTAAAATAATTTACTAGAAATTATAAAGGCCTAAATAAATTTATAAATGGATTAGTAGAATTATACGTCATTATAAGGCCCAATTAGGTTAAATTAGTTAACCTAGCCTATCTAATTATTATCCAAAAGGTTTAAGGACCAAGCCCATTAAGTTTGGCCCATGTTCTAGAAGGTTATTTAGCTTATTCACGGATTTTAAGGATAAAGACTAATTATATAAGATAATTATATAGATAAATGAATAAAAGAGTTTTATTTATTTGAAACTCTATATACGTTGAATGTAACGGTCTATCGCCCGACCGTCACATGCTTGTAACGCATGGGTCTACGACCGTTACACTCTGTGAATTCTGTAAGTTGAAGAACTTATAAAAAATGGGAACTTGATGATCTTATCCACTAGGGATCAACTTGGGAAGAGTTATAACATTACTAAGGACTCTTAGAGATCAGGTTTTAGCAGATTAAGGACTATAGAATCGATCTAATCTTCAAACCCTAGTTAGAACCCTATAAATAGGACCTAGTTCTGAACTGCGCGACCCTTACTTTTGCTCGCGTGGAATCAAGGTAAGGAGTCATAATCTCGGGTAAGTTCTTTAGAGGAATTTGTTTACAATACTTTAGACTAACTACTCTCAAAATTTCACATCTTTAGGTCAAGAGGTCGTGGAGTTAGAGCTCAAGGAAGTTGCTGAATTATCACAGGAAGTACAAGGATTAAAGAGTAGCACCTAGCACCAAATTCGAAGGTTAAAGGTCTTAGAAGAGGTAGGTCATCTCATGAACGGCAAAAACATCTTGATAGGACTAAAAGCCCTCTAATTTGACTGGATTTTCATGCATCATAGATCATCAATTTCATGTTTTCATAGTTCCATGCATTTCATACATTTCTTAGCCTTAAATAGAAATAAAAGAAGTTATCTTGTCTATTCACTGGAACCCATGCATATAGATAGCCCATACTTTGTTATCATGCCTAGAATAGACATGGTATTTGATTTAGACATGATGTGAGTTGATCTCTTAGGTTTCATATCATTTTCTGTCAGCAGATACTGTAACGCACCATGGTTGGACCGTCACACTCAAGTAACGGCCATACGATGGACCGTCACAGTCCCTGATTGCCTATTGATTTCTCTGTTGACTCTGACGCATCTATGCAGGAGCGTTACATTCTGTAATGGTTGCTCGATAGACCGTCACACTCGCTGTGACGCGTCTTGTCTAGGCCGTCAAGTGCCTGTGTACTGTCAACTCAAGACAGATGGGAAACCTGCCAGATTTAATTATTATTATGCCTAGTTACCTAAGTGTTAACCTGATTACGTGACTTTGAGATTATTTAATCATTCATGATAGGTATTGCATGTTTTGGTATCTCACTATTACTTTAAGTTATGTTAATTTCATGATCCCAAACTCTATAGTTTTGTAATTAGAAACATGATTTTGAATGATGTATTGATAAAGTTTTTATCATGATTTCACATCGATATATATGTCTATATATATTCTTTCTCTATCAATAGAGTCATTTCTATAAGTACATGGCACATACTCCGGTATGTTGACCATTAGTTCACATTTTGCACTATAGGAACATATTCTTGGACATGAGGACCTCTCTATTGGATATTCCTTCCAATGGACTAGGAAATCTTGTTTCAAGGCCTCCGTAATTCTCCGCGAGCCTGGGATTCCCACTAGGACGCCGAGTTGGTTGTACCATTAAATCCCATTAACTAGAATACACTATCGTTGTTTTCTTGATCTAGTAATGTAACGGCCTTACATTGGACCGTCAGAATCACGTAACCGCCCATTGCATGACCGTCACATTTCTCTGAGTCTATTTTGATAGTTCTGGACTCTGATCATTGTAACGGCCCAGTAAACGACCGTCACAATCCTTGTTCTGTTAACCCAAGGTTTGACCAAATGGTTGATTTTCTAAGGTTCTAGATGGACTAATGATAGTCTAGAACTTATCATATTGACCAAAGAAACCCAATGCGATGAATGAAAGATTAAGAATGTACTATTATGCTGTCAATTTATTTTATTTATTTTATGAGCATAACCTTGTTTAATGTCATTCTTGAATTCCACCTATTCAAATTGAAGCGTTCATACATCTATTTTCATTATTTGATACTGCTATATTCTTGACCATACTTTATTATCATGCGTGGTAAGAGCTTGATTTATACTTAAAGATGTGATCGAGCACTGATTGTGTTCAAGGGCTCTATGCTAGTCCCCTCAGCTGATTGTCGGAAACATACTATTTTTTAAATCATGGGGTATGATGCTATTGGCGTCGCATTGTGCTGGGAGTACTTTCTTTATAAATATGTGAATTATCCACGGCTCGTGAAGTGAAAAATCACAACGCGATGCAGCATGATCAAGTTCTTGTACATGACTTGCTTGCTCGATATTCCACAGAAATTCACGAAGCACTTGCTCATAAGCATAAGATGCTGGGTGTTGACTATGTGGCTTGATAGTGCATTCTTGTTACATTCTTGTTCATGAAAAGGCCAATATCATGTTCTTGTTATATTTTTGATAAGTTCATTCTTTCTCACTCTATCTTACATGATTATCTCGTTACTACGGTTTAATCGCGTGATCATCGCATTGCATGATTTTGCCTTATTTCTTAAGAGCAAAAATATTAATCACTTTAATAGTGCTTTCATGTTGATGCGAAGATACCTACTGCGCAAGTGTGCTCATTACCTATTTTCAACATTTCTCAGGAGATGGAAGTAGTTCAGATTCGGATTCGGGCTATACTAGTGGCGGGTCCGGAAGTGAGTGAAAGTCTTGTAAAGCTACGAGCGAAGACTTAGGAAGTCTATAATGTTTAGATTGAGTCAATGTAATTTTCTTATTTTTTGAGTCTAGTAGAATGAAAGGTGATTATTGTATAGAAATACTTTGATCATTTATGAAATAAAGTTGGAGTTTGATTAAATTCTCTGCAATTGCATTTATGTGTGTGATTGTCTTGCGCTCTGGGCGTTCTTACTTGCAAGAGGCTTACCATGTCGGCTGTTCACGTTTCTCGAGCGAGTCTTCTGCTGTAATAAAGGCTCGAGGCGTGACAGTTAAGTTGGTATCAGAGCCTAAGTCTCAGGACTTAGGGAAAGGAATCATGTCATAGGATAAGTCCAGGGTTTAAGGACCCCTACCTATGAACTAAGGAAGAAATTACATACCCATGTGAGGATTTGGGTAGAGCCCGGGATAAGATAATTAATTAGCTTTAAGGTTGATTTTCATGAGAAATAATAAGTTGTTATTTTTCTCTCTCAGGTACCCTATTTTACAAATGGCTCATCGCGTAGATTGGGACGGTATGCAGCAAACAGTTGCCGGCCTCACTTCACGCTTGCAAACTTATCTCGCGAGGATGTGAAGCTTTCCTTACTTCTGTCATTATTTCAAAATCCAATGATATTATTATAGTAGACATCCCTATTGTAAATGAGTTCCCAGATGTATTTCCATCTGAACTACCCAGTTTACCACCCGAGAGGGAAGTGAACTTCACAATCGAACTCATTCCAAGAGCAGCACCTGTTTCTATAGCCCCTTACAGGATGTCCCCCACAGAACTCAAGGAACTGAAAAGGTAGTTGCAGGAACTACTAGACAAGTGTTTCATCAGACCTAGCACATCCCCTTGGGGTGCGCCGATTTTATTTGTCAAGAAGAAGGATGGTTCTCTCAGGCTATGCATCGATTACCGGCGACTAAATCAGCTGACAATTAAAAACAAGTATCCATTACCGCGTATTGATGAGCTCTTCGATCAGCTTTCAGAAGCAGAATATTTTTCTAAGATTGACCTCAGATCAGGTTATCATCAGCTTAGAATCAAAGAAGAGGACATTTATAAATCGGCTTTTCGAAGTCGTTATGGCCACTATGAATTCGTGGTAATGCCATTTGGGTTAACTAATGCCCCAGCTACATTTATGCAACTTATGAACAGTGTCTTTCAGCTAAACCTGGATCAATTCATTGTCGTCCTCATCGATGATATCCTGATATACTCCAAGACAAAAGAAGAACACGAAGAACATCTAAGGATAGCTTTACAAACACTTAGAGAACACAAGCTTTATGTCAAACTCAATAAGTGTGAATTCTGGCTCGAGGAAGTCTCATTCCTAGACCACATTATTTCAAAAGAAGGTATTGATGTGGATCATTCTAAGGTAGAATCTGTCAGGAATTGGAGTCGGCCAACAACTGTATCTGAAGTAAGAAGCTTTCTAGGTCTAGCTGGTTATTATAGAAGATTCATTAAGGACTTCTCAAAGATAGCAGTTCCTTTAACTAGACTCACCAGAAAAGAAAATCATTTTGTCTGGTCAGAGGAATGTGAGAAGAATTTCCAAACTCTTAAGAATCATCCTACAACAGCCCCTGTTTTGTCACTACCAATGGAGGGTGGTGGATTCGAAGTGTATACGGATGCGTCTGGCATTGGCTTAGGATGCGTTCTCATGCAAAATGGAAAGGTAATCTGTTATTCTTTAAGACAACTGAAACGACACGAGGAAAACTATCCTGTGCATGATTTATAATTGGTAGCAGTTATTTTCACCTTGAAAATTTGGCGTCATTATCTTTATGAAGAAAAGTTTACGGTCTAGTCAGACCACAAGAGCTTGAAATACTTATTTTCTCAAAAAGAGCTTAACATGAGGCAGAGGAGGTGGTTAGAATACCTCAAAGACTTCGATTTTGCTATTCAGTATCATCCTGGCAAAGCTAATGCTGTAGCAGATGCACTCAGCAGAAGACCAATGGATATGCTATCAAGTCTTATGATTAGTGTAACCAACCTAGTGCCTCAATTTAGTCAATTGAACTTAGATATTGACATAAAGGAAGAAGATTGTTTCATAGCTAATATTCAAGCTCAACCTACATTAATAGAGGACTTGGTCAAGTTACAAGATGATGATCCTATATTACTGGAAATTAAGGCCAATGTTGAATAAAGGCCGGATTTTTCTATTTCTAATGACGAAAGATTGTTATTTAAGGGCCGAATATGTATACCAGATCACGAGGCAACGAAGAAACTAATCCTAGATGAAGCACATAAGTCCAAGTACTCCATTCATCCAGGAGGTACAAAGATGTATCAAGATCTGAAAAGAAGTTTCTGGTGGCCCAATATGAAGAGAGAGATAGCTGATTTCGTGTCTCGTTGTCTAACCTGCCAACAAGTTAAAGCTGAACATTTTAGACCTGCAGGTAAATTACATCCCTTGGATATTCCCGAATGGAAATGGGAGAGTATAGGGATGGACTTCATTATGGGTTTACCTAAGACCAGAGGAGGACACGATGGCATATGGGTAATCATAGATCGATTGACTAAATCTGCACACTTCATACCAATAAAGAGTCGATGGTCTGTGGATATTCTAGCAGCATTGTACATAAAGGAAATTATTAAATTACATGGTGTCCCTGTCTCTATTGTATCTGATAGAGATCCGCGATTCACATCATAATTCTGGAAGAGCCTACAACATTCACTAGGGACTAGATTGAATTTCAGCACAGCCTTTCATCCACAAACTGATGGTCAGACTGAAAGAACAAATCAGGTGGTAGAAGATATGCTCAGAGCCTGTGCTATCGATTTTGGAGGTAGTTGGCATGATCACTTGCCTTTGGTAGAATTTGCATGTAATAACAGTTATCAGGCTAGCATACAAATGGCACCTTTTGAAGCCCTATATGGTAAAAGTTGTCGATCACCAATATGTTGGAATGAAATGGGGGAAAAACAATTTCTAGGCCCCGACCTTATCAGAGATTCTACGGAGAAAATCAAGCTCATTCAAGAGAGAATGAAAATGGCACAAGATAGGCAAAAGTCTTATGCCGACAAGCGAAGACGTGACTTGGAGTTTCAGGTAGGAGATCATATATATTTGAAAGTTTCTCCAGGTCGTGGTATTCAAAGATTTGGCATTAAAGGAAAGCTAACTCCAAGGTTCATTGGCCCATTTGAAATTCTTAAAAGAGTCGGTGAAGTGGCTTATAGATTGTCTTTACCTCCACAATTAGTAGGAGTTCATGACGTATTTCATGTCTCCATGTTGAAGAAGTATGTATACGATCCTGACCATATTATCACTTATGATAATCTAGAGATTCAGAAGGATATGACATATGAGCAAACGCCAATAAAGATTCTGGATCGGGAAGTGCGTCAATTAAGAAATAAAGTTATTCCTATGGTCAAGATCCAATGGAAGAAAACATGGCCATATGAAGCAACATGGGAAACAGAGGAATTTATGCGTAGAAGATTTCCAGAATTATTCAACTGTAAGTACACTCTCCATAATCCATGTATTGAATTTGGGGACCAAATTCTTCTAAGTGGGGGAGGGTGTAGTGCCCCAGAATTTATATAAATAATTTTTTAATTTTAAAATAATTTTCTAGAAATTATAAAGGCCTAAATAAATTTATAAATGGATTAGTAGAATTATAAGTCATTATAAGGCCCAATTATGTTAAATTAGTTAACCTAGCCTATCTAATTATTATCCAAAAGGTTTAAGGACCAAGCCCATTAAGTTTGGCCCATGTTCTAGAAGGTTATTTAGCTTATTCACGGATTTTAAGGATAAAGACTAATTATCTATGATAATTATATGGATAAATGAATAAAAGAGTTTTATTTATTTGAAACTCTATATACGTTGAATGTAACGGTCTATCGCCCGACCATCACATGCTTGTAACGCATGGGTCTACGACCGTTACACTCTGTGAATTCCGTAAGTTGAAGAACTTATAAAAAGATGGGAACTTGATGATCTTATCCACTAGGGATCAACTTGGGAAGAGTTATAACATTACTAAGGACTCTTAGAGATCAGATTTTAGCAGATTAAGGACTCTAGAATCGATCTAATCTTCAAACCCTAGCTAGAACCCTATAAATAGGACCTAGTTCTGAACTGCACGACCCTTACTTTTGCTCACGTGGAATCAAGGTAAGGAGTCATAATCATGGGTAAGTCTTTTAGAGGAATTTGTTTACAATACTTTAGACTAACTACTCTCAAAATTTCACATCTTTAGGTCAAGAGGTCGTGGAGTTGGAGCCCAAGGAAGTTGCTGAATTATCATAGGAAGTATAATGATCAAAGAGTAGCACCTAGCACCAAATTCGAAGGTTAAAGGTCTTAGAAGAGGTAGGTCATCTCATGAACGGCAAAAACATCTTGATAGGACTAAAATCCCTCTGATTTGACTGAATTTTCATGCATCATAGATCATCAATTTCATGTTTTCATAGTTCTATGCATTTCATACATTTCTTAGCCTTAAATAGAAATAAAAGAAGTTATCTTGTCTATTCACTGGAACCCATGCATATAGATAGCCTATACTTCGTTATCATGCCTAGAATAGACATGGTATTTGATTTAGACATGATGTGAGTTGATCTCTTAGGTTTCATATCATTTTCTGTCAGTCGATACTGTAACGCACCATGGTAGGACCGTCACACTCAAGTAACGGCCATACGATGGACCATCACAGTCCCTGATTACCTATTGATTTCTCTGTTGACTCTAACGCATCTATGTAGGAGCGTTACATTCTGTAACGGTTGCTCGATAGACCGTCACACTCGCTGTGACGCGCCTTGTCTAGGCCGTCAGGTGCCTGTGTACTGTCAACTCAAGACAGATTAGAAACCTGCCAGATTTAATTATTATTATGCCTAGTTACCTAAGTGTTAACCTGATTACGTGACTTTGAGATTATTTAATCATTCATGATAGGTATTGCAAGTTTCGGTATCTCACTATTACTTTAAGTTATGTTAATTTCATGAGCCCAAACTCTATAGTTTTGTAATTAGAAACATGATTTTGATTGATGTATTGATAAAGTTTTTATCATGATTTCACATCGATATATATGTCTATATATATTCTTTCTCTATCAAAAGAGTCATTTCTATAAGTACATGGCACATACTCCGATATGTTGGCCATTAGTTAACATTTTGCACTATATGAACATATTCTTGGACATGAGGACCTCTCTATTGGATATTCCTTCCAATGTACTAAGAAATCTTGTTTCAAGGCCTCCGTAATTCTCCGCGAGCCTGGGATTCCCACTAGGACGCCGAGTTGGTTGTACCATTAAAGCCCATTAACTAGAATACACTATCGTTGTTTTTCTGGATCTAGTAATGTAACGGCCTTACATTGGACCATCAGAATCACGTAACGGTCCATTGCATGACCGTCATATTTCTCTGAGTCTATTTTGATAGTTCTGGACTCTGATCATTGTAACGGCCCTCTACTAGAGCGTCGCATGATGTAACGGCCCAGTAAACGACCGTCACAGTCCTTGTTCTGTTAACCCAAGGTTTGACCAAAGGGTTGATTTTCTAAGGTTCTAGATGGACTAATGATAGTCTAGAACTTATCATATTGACCAAAGAAACCCAATGCGATGAATGAAAGATTAAGAATGTACCGTTATGCTGTTAATTTATTTTATTTATTTTATGAGCATAACCTTGTTTAATGTCATTCTTGAATTCCTCCTATTCAAATTGAAGCGTTCATACATTGATTTTCATTATTTGATATTGCTATATTCTTGACCATACTTTATTATCATGCGTGGTAAGAGCTTGATTTATACTTGAAGATGCGATCGAGCACTGATTGTGTTCAAGGGCTCTATGCTAGTCCCCTCGGCTGATTGTCAGAAATATACTATTTTTTAAACCATGGGGTATGATGCTACTAGCGTCGCATTGCGCTGGGAGTACTTTCTTTATAAATAAGTGAATTATCCACGGCTCGTGAAGTGAAAAATCACAACGCGATGCAGCATGATCAAGTTCTTGTACATGACTTTCTTGCTCAATATTCCACAGAAATTCACGAAGCACTTGCTCATAAGCATAAGATGCTGGGTGTTGACTATGTGGCTTGATAGTGCATTCTTGTTATATTCTTGTTCATGAAAAGGTCAATATCATGTTCTTGTTATATTCTTGATAAGTTCATTCTTGCTCACTCTATCTTACATGATTATCTCGTTACTATGGTTTAATCGCGTGATCATCGCATTGCATGATTTTGCCTTATTTCTTTAGAGCAAAAATATTAATCACTTTAATAGTGCTTTCATGTTGATGCGAAGATACCTACTAGGAAAGTGTGCTCATTACCTATTTTCCAACATTTCTCAGGAGATGGAAGTAGTACAGATTCGGATTCGGGCTATATTAATGGCGGGTCCGGAAGTGAGTGAAAGTCTTGTAAAGCTACGAGCGAAGACTTTGGAAGTCTATAATGTTTAGATTGAGTCGATGTAATTTTCTTATTGCTTGAGTCTAGTAGAATGAAAGGTGATTATTGTAAAGGAATACTTTGATCATTTATGAAATAAAGTTGGAGTTTGATTAAATTCTATGTAATTGCATTTATGTGTGTGATTGTCTTGCGCTCTGGTCGTTCTTGCTTGCAAGAGGCTTAACATGCCGGCTATTCATGTTTCTCGAGCGAGTCTTCCGCTGTAATAAAGGCTCGGAGTGTGACAGGGCTGCTATCCAGAGGTGCACAGAACTCCGACGGTATGGCGGTGGTGGTGCGACGGCGGCTCGATGGCGACGAAGGTGGCGGTGCTGAGCTTCTCACTCAGAAGAGGACCAGATATGGAGGCTTCTCACCTCAGTAGATCAGCTTTCTCAGCTGCAAGGGGTGGGAAGAGAGAGGGGGCCTACGCCCTTGGCTCTTGGGGAAAATTCCTGATTTTCTTCAATTAATTGTCAAATTAATGAAAATACATGAGTTTTATAGACCTAACTAAATGACCATCACTACCCTCAGATCTAGGGTTAAGGAGGGGCAATTAGGGGATGAGAATATTTAATTCCTTTTCCTTTCTCCCATGTGGTCAAAAAAACATAAAAAGGGGATAAATGGCAAATGGGCATCTTGGACTTTTCTTGGTCCAACTTTGAAAGGTCTTGGTCTAAGCCCACCTTGGACTTTGAACCAGCCCCACATGGGCCCTAGAGTCTTGGTGGACTAATAGGAAAGAAGGTGGGGGTCCCGCTGGGCCACATGGCCTTTTGCAAAGAAACCCACTAAAACTTAAGGACTCACACTTTGGCTTATAGTTGCCATACAATTACAAGCCCAATTACCTCAAGGATATAAATGTAAATAAAAAAGTTAGTGGTCTTGCTTCGACGTCCAATCAATTCTCCCCAGGTGGGAGAAACTCGACCCGGTCGAGTAAGGGATGCGACTGCTCATGTGGCTCCTGTGGATCCGTATCTCTGCTCGGGTGATCCACGTGTCAACGGATGTAGGCCGTACTCTCCACCATACCAGGTAGCACGGGTACGCTCTGTTGGACGTTTGTGACCTCCCTAGTGTTTTGATGATGTGCATCACTATGTTAAATATTATTATTTTTAATCAGATATCATGAGTAATGTTATGCATTCTAACTTTCCATGATTAATAAGAAAAACTGCTATGAGTTAAACACCCTGCATGTCCGTACTGTTCCTTTCATTCTTCGTGTTGGTTGTGTTCACTTCACTTCGTGATGTCTTTTTCAACATCGTGTTGTTCCAACAATGCTTGTTGGTTGTCTTCGTGTCATGTTTTGTTCCAGCGCGTGCTGAACACTGCAGCACCTCGTGCTGTTTTCTGTACCACCTCGTGTCGCTCCATCCTTGTCACCCCTAATTCTTCAAAGTCTATACGCTGGATCGTCCTTCTGTGTGTCTCATTCAAAGTCTATACATCCACCGTCTTACCCAGCATCTTATGCAAGTCTGTACAGCCTCTGCGTTTCAAAGTCCATTTGTTGCACTATCAAGTCTGTACATTACCTTCAAGGCATCAAGTCTATACAGTGGATTGTGCTTCATGCATTGGACAAGTCTGTACATCGACCTGTTCACTCGTTTGAGCAAGTCTATACATTGCGTTGCCTTACCTACGTTCAAGGCCACCAAGTCTGTACATTGGGTAAAGTCTACACATCGCCTCGGTCACTTGCTTCAAACTCTATACAATGTGAACATTCATGTCTGTACAGACTTCACCTCATCTCAAGTCGAGTCCAACTGTGTTGTCTCCATGTCGTTCTTAGTTCGAGTCATTTCTTTGTTATGTATGTCTTCGTGTTGCTTCTCCTAGACCTCGTGTCTTTGAATTCTTCCATGTTGTTTTCGTGTCATCCTCGTCTTCGAGTCGTTTGTAAGTTCGAGCGAGTTTGTTATGTCGTGTTGTTTTTGTATTCAGGTCTTCGTGTTGCTTTTGTATTCGTGTCTTTGTGTTATTCTTATGTTTATGTCCTCGTGATTGTTTATTTCTATCTTCGTCCTGTTTCCTTCTGATCGTGTGTCTGTCTACCATTTTCACTCCGTGAGACTTCCTTCTCACCTCGTGCTGTTCTCTTCTGACTTCGTGTCATTCTCTTCGTAGTGTTTGTTTTTGTTACAGTGATACTTCGTGTCGTTCTCTTCGTAGTGTTTATTTTTGTTACAGTGATACTTCGTGCCGTTCTCTTTTTACTTCGTGATGTTTGCATCTGACCTCGTGTCATTCTCTCCTTGTCTCGTACTGTAATAATCTTGTGTATCTCGTGTCATTCTCAGTAAAGTGCATCTCGTATTGTTATCACATACCTCATGCAGTTTTAGTTCTTGTGGCCCTCAGTGTTAATGGTTTTTTATCTCCTTGCAGGTCCGAGGAAGAACATTCACCTGTGTCTGGGCTGCACGTGATCCGATACTAAAGGAACCAATGCTATAAGGACACGTGGCAAGAAGGTTCTGGATGAAGCGTGGGAGGCACACGCATTCTGCACCTTACCCACCTGCTGCTGCGGCTATATAAGGAAGCCTTCGTCCACATATGAAGGTTGATCGAAAGGAAAAAGCAAAAAAGGAGAAGTGAAGAGAGTTCGATCCAGAAGAAAAGAAAGAGAAGAAGAGCAGAAGGAAAAGAAGAGAAAGAGAGAGTTAGAGAGTTAGAGAGCTCGTAAGGGTGAAGAGAAAGAGAAAGTGAGAGAGAAGAGAAGAGGAAGAGAAGCTTACCTGAAGATCTGTCTACTGGACCGTGGATCAGATCCAGGCCAGTCAGCTCCGTTGAGAGCCACATTGTGCATTTCACTTTTCGGCGTTCTGTTTGTTGAAGTTATCTTTCATTTCGTGTTTCTGTTTTTCTTCTTATTTGGTTTTCCTTGTTCTTTCGATTCTCAGTAGTGAGGTCGGGTTCCTCCTGTGGATCAGGAGAAGGGAGATCTGATCTCCGGTTGTAAGTAGCTGGGAGCTACTTGTGGGTTCCCTCTGGTCAGAGCAAGGGAGACTTGTCTCCGATTCTGGGCTTGCGGGTTGCAAGTCCAGGGTCCCTCCAGTTGGGAGGAAGAGGGGAGGTTGTTCCCCTGGTCAAGCTGTGTGGCAGCAACTGTTTGCAGACTGAGTCTGCTTGTCTAGCATTGGCTAGTGAAGCCTCACTCCGGTTGGGAGTGAGGGGTGGATGTAGGTCTGGAGGACCGAACCACCTAAAAAGTCTATTGAGTAGTGGTTTGCTTTGTGTGCTTGCTTCCGCTAGATGCTTGGATAGGCGCGCTTCTTATGTTTGCTCATAAGTTTAATTGAATTCGTTTCATTCTGTGTTTGCGTCTAGCATCTGAGTTTTTAATTGGCCATTATTCATTGAAGGATACATTCACCCCCCTCTGTATCCGGGCCTAGTACCCTAACACTTGATATCAGAGCAGATATTTCCCAATATGTGGTCCAACGGCCAGGGAAACGGATCCGCTGGTCCTCGCAGCTACATTGCTGAAGGGCAGTCAATCACCCGTCCCCCTTTCTTCGATGGTAATAACTATTTTTTCTGGAAGAACAGGATGGAAGTCTTTATCAGGGCCCAAAGCCACAAGCTCTGGAGAGTAATTACAGATGGTCCGTACCAACTTCCACCGAACGAAGACATATGGACAGAGGAACAGGTAAAACTCTCTGCACTGAATTGGACAGCTCTTAGCATCATACAGTGCGCTGTCCACCCTGAAGAGTACTTGAGGATTTCAGTGTGCAAGACTGCAAAGAAAATGTGGGATGAATTGCAGTTAATATATGAGGGCACATCTCAAGTAAAAGCTACCAAGATCAATATGCTTACAACTCAGTATGAGTTGTTTAAAATGAAGCCAGAGGAGTCGATCACAGAAATGTATGCTAGATTGTCTGTGATCATCAATAGTCTGAGAGGATTTGGAAAGGAGATTCAGCAAGAAGACATCGTCAGGAAGATCCTTAGGTCCCTAACTCCCATCTGGGATACTAAGGTGACCGTCATAGAGGAATCAAGAGATTTATCTGCCATGTCAGTAACCCAGCTGATTGGGTCTCTCATGACCCACGAAATGAACTTCAGACAAGGGAATGATGGACATGACAGAAAGGGAAAGAATGTTACTCTGAAGGTCTCACAACATACTAAAAAGAGCAGCAGCAGCAGCAGCAACAGTGGTGGTAGCAGTGAAGACTCTGACAGATTCTCAGACCTGGACAAGAGCGAGCAGGCCAAGCTCACCAGGCAATTCAGAAAGTTCCTGAGGACTAAAGGAAAATTCTACAGGAGAAAGAGATTCAATGCTGCAAGGAAGTCTCTTGAACGAGAACTTGAGAAGAACCGGTTTGTTAAGAAGGTTACATGCTACCATTGTCAGAAACCTGATCACATGAAAAGTAAATGTCCAGAGCTGCAAGCTAAGGCTCCCGGATACCAGAAGAAGATGGTGCACAAGAAGAAGAAAGCCATGCTGTGCACATGGAGTGACGAGGAGGAGGATCTAGAAGCCACCTCGTCCAGTGAAGATGAAGAGAAGACTTGCCTCATGGCCAACCATGAGGAAGAGGTAACGAACTTATTTGAGAATTTTACTTTGGATGATTGGGATGACGCTTATGGCGACCTGTTAGCTAAATATAATTTTCTAACCAAGGAGCACAAAATGCTTAAACGAAAGTTTCACTCTGTTTCTGAGGAACACTCTATTGCTGTTACGGACAACATGAAAATCAAGGAGATGGCCATTGAGCTAGATCAGGCTAGAAGTGAGATCGAGAAGTTTAGAATGGAAAGAGAGGAAAATCTAGCTAGGATGAATGAGCTGAAGAGTAAAACTGAAGAGAGTAAAAAGGAGTTCAGACTGATTACAGAAAAATATAAGGCGATTAGAAAAGTCAATCAAGAACTCCTGGACCAATGTAATGAGCTTCAGAAGGAGATTGAGGACAAAAGAAAAATGCTAGAAAAATTTACAGAGGGGGGAAACAATCTGGATGCCCTTCTGGGGTCGAGAGTAAACTTCAATAAGGAAGGATTAGGATACAGTCCCACAAGTAAAAAACCCTTTGAATTCAGAACTGTCACGTTCTGCCCCGCCAAGGGCAAAGAAAAACTGGAAACCCCATCCAGCTCCAAATCTGTCTCCACATTGAAGGTTTCGACCAGCAAATCTATTCAACCCACTGGTCAGCAGACTAAGTCAGGAAATCCTGAGACTAGAACTGTTCCTGTGCAACAGGTGTGGAACAAGGGTTCTCACACGACCATTCCTATTGATGTCACTAGAAAGGTGAACAGTTTCGCTAAGAAAATTCAGCATGATAGTTATCAAGGAAAGCATGCGAACATGCATCACCTTCAGCACAATTCTCATTTGAATAAAAATGGCTACATGAATTATGCTCAGCACACACGTGTTTCCTCTAAGAGGCCAAACAACAATTTCTCTGCTCGAAAACAGCATAATTTTAATAGGAATAGGCTCATTCAACACCCACTGAGAAATGCCAAGAAGGAAGAATCAATTTACATGAAACCTCTGAAAAGAACAGTAAAACAAATGTGGGTTCGTAAGTGTGATTTGGATAAATTGAAAAATGTCTTTGGACCCAATTTGAATTGGGTCCCACATTACTTTGTCTGAACTTTCGCAGGTTAGCCTGGCAGCCGAGCATAACAAGTGGTATCTTGACAGCGGCTGTAGCAGGCACATGATAGGAGACCGGTCCAAATTTAGCAAACTGAAAATGAAGTTTGGGGGCCTGGTCAAATTCGGTGGAAATAACAGAGGAAGAATAATTGGAATTGGTACAATTGGTAAGTCCTCTACTAACTCCATTGAAGATGTGTATCTTGTAGAAGGACTTCAGCACAACTTGATAAGTATTAGTCAACTCTACGACAAAGGACACAAGGTACTCTTTGACAACAATTCCCGTACTGTTTTTGAGCTGAATTCTGATAACGTCATGTTCAAAGGTCATAGAGTAAACAATGTATACATCGTAGACCTGGATGATAATCCTAAAACTCACTTGTGTATGTCTACTAATTCTGAACAGGTTGCGATTGACTGGCATAGGCGTCTAGGCCATGCTAGTTTGTCTACATTGAATAAACTGTCTAAGCATAACCTAGTTAGAGGTTTGCCCCGAATAAGATTTCAGTTAGGATCCAAGCTATGTGATGCTTGTGCACTAGGTAAACAGACTCGTGCAGTTTTTAAGTTGAGAACTGAGAATCTTTCATCTAAACCGCTGCAGCACTTGCACATGGATCTCTTTGGTCCTACTCGCATGCAAAGTTTGTCAGGTAAGAGATATGGATTAGTCATAGTGGATGACTACACTAAATTCTCTTGGTTGTTTTGTTTAGCAAATACAAATGATGCTTTTGTTCACTTTGAAGAACTTTTCAATAAAATCAAACTGCAAGGTGAACATAATATCATTACTATTCAGTCTGACCACGGAGGAGAGTTTGAAAACTCTTCATTTTCTGAATTTTGCTCAAAAGAGGGAGTGACTCACAGATTCTCTTCTCCCAGGACACCGGAGCAGAACGGAATTGTTGAGAGAAGAAACAGGTCAATAATTGAAATGGCCAGGACTATGCTGATTGAGAGTAGACTTCCAAGGAGATTTTGGGCTGAAGCTGCGAACACTGCATGTTACATTCTGAACCGAGCCTTGGTAAGACCTACTCATAGGAAAACTCCTTATGAACTTCTCAAGGGTAAGCAACCAAACATTTCTTACTTTAAAGTTTTTGGCTCGAAATGTTTTATTCACAATAATGGTAAGAATGGGTTGGACAAATTTGAAGCAAGGAGCTCTCCTGGAATTTTTCTCGGATATTCAGAAACTTCAAGGGCTTACAGAGTTTTCAATAAAGCTGACCAAACTGTTGAAGAAACACCGCATGTAGTGTTTGATGAAAATGGTTTCTCTAACAAAGTGATGGATGATGACATGGAGCCATCTAATGAGGGAGATTTCTTGGAGAGAATTGAAGAAGAAGAAATGCAGCCAGCTGCTCAACCAGAAAACTCACAACAAGAAGGAGCAGCTGAAGTAGGTGAACCCTCAGGTGAGATAATATTTCACAAAGACCACCCTAGTGAAAATGTCATAGGAAATTTGAATGATCCTCCTAGGACTAGGTCTCATTTTAGAATTGTCCAAGAACAGGACTTAGCTGCATTGGTATCTCAGGTGGAACCCAAATCCGTGGAAGAAGCCTTAAAACATGATTCTTGGGTATCCGCCATGAGTGAGGAATTAAATCAATTTGAGAAAAATATTGTATGGGAACTAGTTCCCAGACCTGATAACACTCATGTCATTGGCACTAAATGGATTTTCAAGAATAAAGTTGATGAGAACGGAGCTATCTCTAGAAACAAAGCAAGACTTGTAGCTCAAGGCTACAGTTAGGAATTTGGTGTGGATTTTGATGAATCCTATGCCCCAGTGGCTAGGATGGAAGCTATACGAATTCTGCTTGCATTTGCATGCTCTAGGAACCTTCGGCTGCAGCAGATGGATGTCAAAAGCGCATTCTTAAATGGGATATTGAAGGAAGAGGTATATGTTGAACAACCTCCAGGTTTTAATTTCTCTGTTCAGCCTAACATGGTTTTTAGGTTGAATAAAGCCCTCTATGGATTGAAGCAGGCTCCCCGAGCCTGGTATGAGAGACTTTCTGAATTTCTCTTGAGCAAGGGCTACACTCGAGGTAAGGTTGACCAAACCCTCTTCACCAAAAATCTCGGAAAGGATCTAATAGTGGTCCAGGTATATGTTGATGATATCATCTTCGGATCTAACAATTCAACATTGTGTAAAGCATTTTCTGAATCTATGTCTCATGAATTTGAAATGAGTTTAGTTGGCGAACTAAAGTATTTTCTTGGGCTGCAGGTCAAACAGATGGAGGATGGTTGTTTCATAAATCAAACCAAGTACACTCTAGAGATGCTGAAAAGGTTTGGAATGACCAACCTCAAGACTATCTCAACACCCATGGGCACCAACTCCTCACTGGATTCAGACGAAAAAGGTAAAGAAGTGGATGCTAAATTATATAGAGGTATGATCGGTTCACTCCTCTACTTAACAGCATCCAGGCCTGACATTCAATTTAGTGTAGGGATGTGTGCCAGATACCAGTCTAGGCCTACTGAATTACATTTGGCAGCTGTAAAAAGAATCTTTAGATACTTATCTGCTACCCATGATCTAGGTCTTTGGTATCCTGCATCATGTAGTTTAGATCTGATTGCATATACAGATGCAGATTATGCAGGATGTAAATTGGACAGGAAAAGTACTAGTGGTCACTGCGAATTTTTAGGAGGATGCCTAGTCTCTTGGGGATCCAAGAAGCAACACTCTTGGCTCTTTCTACTGCTGAAGCTGAGTATGTGGCAGTAGGGAGCTGTGGCACACAGGTTATATGGATAAAACACCAGCTTCTGGATTACTCAGTTGAGCTAGGTTGCACTTCCATTTTTTGTGACAATACTAGTGCAATAAACATTGCAAAGAATCATGTACTTCATTCTCGAACTAAACACATCAAAATCAGGCATCATTTTATTCGTGATGAAGTAGCTAGGAAGACCTTTGAATTGATCCATGTTGGCACTAACTCACAAATTGCAGATATTTTCACTAAGCCACTGGATACTGAAAAATTTAGCACATTGCGCAGAGAATTAGGTATTTACAGAATTTCATGATTGAATAATTGATCTCTAAATAATCTGTCATGTGCTCTTATGTTTATCTTTTCTCATTATCAGTTGCTGAAAATAACCTCATTATGGGTATTTGATGATTCACTCGTACTGATTGATACCACTTTGTTTTCCTTGAGGTGTTTTGAGGGTTGTCTTGGTTAAGTCTGAGTTGGTGTCAAGGTCTCAGGGGGAGCTAGATTGATTATTGGTGTCATGCTCTTTTGGCCAAATCTGGACATACTCTGAACGGACTTTTGCTGACCTTATAAGAGAATCGGTTTGAGTAGGTGGATAAAAGAATTTTTTGAATGTTTTATCCGTTAAGACTGTTCATCTAATTTCTTGTTGGAATTTCGGCTGTTAGTCCCACTGAGATCAAAATCTGAATTCAAGACTATCTTCCTACACTGTAACTGACTTCTGATCTAGCCAGTACAGCATACCTACTTAGTCTAAGTTGAGTCCGAAATGAGGTATATAGTGTTTTTGTCTGAAAAACTTTGGAACTGGTGTATTGTTCTCAAACTGAGTCAAGACTAATTTTCAAAGCTTAATGTGCAGTTTAATGAAAAAAAAATTCATGAAAGAAGTTTTACAAATCTTGTTATCTGTTCATTGAGTAACTGGGACTTTCATCAATGAAGTGAAAGAATTCCATGTCATGAGATGGCAGTAAATCAGGCTTAATTAGCTGTCTTGATCATACAGAGCTATGGTATATATCTGGTTAGTAACTGGGGTGTCTGGACTCTGGTAAAGGTGTCACCTTAATGTCAACACCAGTTAGAATACTATCTCTGTCCTCTTGTCAGAAGGGGTAATGTGGTCTTGCCACCAAGTAACTGGGGATTCCTGCCTCTAAACAAGGTGTCTCCCTAATGTCAAAGGTGTACTTGACAGATTTATCTTTGATCTTGACCATCTTTGAAAATTTTTCTTTCTCTTGGTATCCAGATTCTGTTCACTTGGCATTTAGGTCTTGGTTTGTTTGTTTTCAATACCACAGGTCTTTGTTTTTCCTGACTTCCTTGCTTTATACTCTCTGAGTAAAGACTTACTCTGACCATACTGGTATCTTGTACCTTACTTGCTTAGAATCTGGTTCTGTGTATGGAGCAAATCTTCATTCACCATTTTGCACAGTCTGACTAACTGATCCTCAAAATCCTCACATAAAATTAATGGCGTTCTTAATTGCTTAAACATCTCAATAACTCTCCTTTATCAGCCATACTCTCTATTATTTTTCTCTCCACTGTCAGCAATTGTCTTTTCGTGATATCTTCAGACCTGCCCCTAGTTTTTGATGATGTCAAAGGGGGAGAGTGTCTTGCTTGTGCTTTGCTGAGGGGGAGCGAAAGATAAGTGTCCTGAGTTTTCTAGTCAGAGGAAAGTGGATGTTGTGTTCAGGGGGAGCTCTTGGGAGTCGTCAGAGGAGGCGAGTGTGTTGTGTGTCTGCATTGCTTATTTTCACAGCTTATCTTCATGCACTTCATCTCTGTTATTTAATATAGTATTGCCATCATCAAAAAGGGGGAGATTGTTGGACGTTTGTGACCTCCCTAGTGTTTTGATGATGTGCATCACTATGTTAAATATTGTTATTTTTAATCAGATATCATGAGTAATGTTATGCATTCGAACTTTCCATGATTAATAAGAAAAACTGCTATGAGTTAAATACCCTGCATGTCCGTACTGTTCCTTTCATTCTTCGTGTTGGTTGTGTTCACTTCACTTCGTGATGTCTTTTTCAACATCGTGTTGTTCCAACAATGCTTGTTGGTTGTCTTCGTGTCGTGTTTTGTTCCAGCGTGTGCTGAACACCGCAGCACCTCGTGCTGTTTTCTGTACCACCTCGTGTCGCTCCATCCTTGTCACCCCTAATTCTTTAAAGTTTATACGCTGGATCGTCCTTCTGTGTGTCTCATTAAAAGTCTATACATCCACCGTCTTACCCAGCGTCTTATGCAAGTCTGTACAGCCTCTGCGTTTCAAAGTCCATTTGTTGCACTATCAAATCTGTACATTGCCTTCAAGGCATCAAGTCTATACAGTGGACTATGCTTCATGCATTGGACAAGTCTGTACATTGACCTGTTCACTCGTTTGAGCAAGTCTATACATTGCGTTGCCTTACCTACGTTCAAGACCACCAAGTCTGTACATTGGGTAAAGTCTACACATCGCCTCGGTCACTTGCTTCAAACTCTATACAATGTGAACATTCATGTCTGTACAGACTTCACCTCATCTCAAGTCGAGTCCAACTGTGTTGTCTCCATGTCGTTCTTAGTTCGAGTCATTTCTTTGTTATGTCTGTCTTCGTGTTGCTTCTCCTAGACCTCGTGTCTTTGAATTGTTCCATGTTGTTTTCGTGTCGTCCTCGTCTTCGAGTCGTTTGTAAGTTCGAGCGAGTTTGTTATGTCGTGTTGTTTTTGTATTCATGTCTTTGTGTTGCTTTTGTATTCGTGTCTTCGTGTTATTCTTATGTTTATGTCCTCGGGATTGTTTATTTCTATCTTCGTCCTGTTTCCTTCTGATCGCGTGTCTGTCTACCTTTTTCACTCCGTGAGACTTCCTTCTCACCTCGTGCTGTTCTCTTCTGACTTCGTGTCGTTCTCTTCGTAGTGTTTGTTTTTGTTACAGTGATACTTCGTGTCGTTCTCTTCGTAGTGTTTGTTTTTGTTACAGTGATACTTCGTGTCGTTCTCTTTTTACTTCGTGCTGTTTGCATCTGACCTCGTGTCATTCTCTCCTTGTCTCGTACTGTAATAATCTTGTGTATCTCGTGTCGTTCTCAGTAAAGTGCATCTCGTATTGTTATCACATACCTCATGCAGTTTTAGTTCTTGTGGCCCTCAGTGTTAATGGTTTTTTATCTCCTTGCAGGTCCGAGGAAGAACATTCACATGTGTCTGGGCTGCACGTGATCCGATACTAAAGGAACCAATGCTATAAGGACACGTGGCAAGAAGGTTCTGGATGAAGCGTGGGAGGCACACGCATTCTGCACCTTACCCACCTGCTGCTGCGGCTATATAAGGAAGCCTTCGTCCACAGATGAAGGTTGATCGAAAGGAAAAAGCAAAAAAGGAGAAGTGAAGAGAGTTCGATCCAGAAGAAAAGAAAGAGAAGAAGAGCAGAAGGAAAAGAAGAGAAAGAGAGAGTTAGAGAGTTAGAGAGCTCGTAAGGGTGAAGAGAAAGAGAAAGTGAGAGAGAAGAGAAGAGGAAGAGAAGCTTACCTGAAGATCTGTCTACTGGACCGTGGATCAGATCCAGGCCAGTCAGCTCCGTTGAGAGCCACATTGTGCATTTCGCTTTTCAGCGTTCTGTTTGCTGAAGTTATCTTTCATTTCGTGTTTCTGTTTTTCTTCTTATTTGGTTTTCCTTGTTCTTTCGATTCTCAGTAGTGAGGTCGGGTTCCTCCTATGGATCAGGAGAAGGGAGATCTGATCTCCGGTTGTAAGTAGCTGGGAGCTACTTGTGGGTTCCCTCTGGTCAGAGGAAGGGAGACTTGTCTCTGGTTCTGGGCTTGCGGGTTGTAAGTCCAGGGGTCCCTCCAGTTGGGAGGAAGAGGGGCGGCTATTCCCCTGGTCAAGCTGTGTGGCAGCAACTGTTTGCAGACTGAGTCTGCTTGTCTAGCATTGGCTAGTGAAGCCTCACTCCGGTTGGGAGTGAGGGGTGGATGTAGGTCTGGAGGACCGAACCACCTAAAAAGTCTATTGAGTAGTGGTTTGCTTTGTGTGCTTGCTTCCGCTAGATGCTTGGATAGGCGCGCTTCTTGTGTTTGCTCATAAGTTTAATTGAATTCGTTTCATTCTGTGTTTGCGTCTAGCATCTGAGTTTTTAATTGGCCATTATTCATTGAAGGATACATTCACCCCCCTCTGTCTCCGGGCCTAGTACTCTAACACGCTCCACTCCTAGTAATCGTCACTTGCTCATCCCGTATTTATTCCATATGCTCACACTACTGTGGGAATGAGGCTAGTGGTGGACACTCCGGGGTGGGGTCACTCTCAAAGGGAGGAGACGGCTCAAAGACTCACTAAGAATCACCGATGGGTCCCTATAGGTGACTAGATCTGAGACATTGAGGTAGAGCTGATCCCAAATTCTGGCAAGTCTACAACGTATGCATTAGATCCGACTTGCCTCAAACTCGAAAGGGACTGACACTTGCGAGCTTGCATTAGACCAACTTGACTCAACGTATGCAGACTCACTATGCACTCGACAAATGTATGTATAGACTCTTGACAAACTAGACAAATAAAGAAAAACACAGACTCACACATGACCCTAGACAAACCTACTGTTAGACCAACCCATACATATGCAATGGTGGACCAGGACATCCGAATGTGTGCCTAGTATACACAAGATGTAACCGGTGGTTGGCGGAATGGGGGACTCCTAGGCATCCTAAAGTGAACCAATCATGCACATGCTCCCTAGTGGACTTGGGAGGTTTGGGAGGGCTAGGAGAGCCGAATTCACCTTCTTCATCACACTTGTATGTATATATCTCTCGCTAATGAACGGGCTCGATGAGCATAGGTTGACCGACCCGTGGGGAAGGGGTGTGATAGTGGACTCCCTTGACAGAGTGGAGTAGATAAGGTGGGTCAAGAGGCTCACTAGAGAAGGGGTCGAAGGGATCCAAGAATGTGTGACCCTTCGAGATGGGTTCCTTTACTACACAGTCCCATGTTTGGAATTCGTGAAGGTGTAGATGGTCACCTTCATTCGTGATGGTCGATGGGATAGGGATCTCATGAAGAAAGTAAGGTTCCTCCCTCGGGACGGCAACACCCTAAGAGGGGGCAAAGTCAAGCTCATCGGGTATGGGAAAGAACAACAGAACCTCAGAGGTGATATGACCCATAGTGTACACCGAGGTAATGGACCCCAAAGTAGGGAACATGAAGCTATGACTATAGGGTTGGTCAGACCCTAAGGCCAACATACATGTTAACCCCCATTGACAATCTAAACTCCTTAGTAGATCCTTCATACTTTCTACAAAGCAAAAGGACTGGAAAGTGGTGTGAATGGAGTTATTGGGTACTACTAGGAGTGTTGGGTCCATGGATGGGTAGCAAGGGATTAGAGCATCCAGACTTAGGCCCTTCCTTAACCAGCTAGCTAAAGGTTCCCCAATGACAAGTTCGCCCTCGGGATGGACGTATGGCTTCGGCTGAGGCGGCACAAGTGTGGGAGTCTGTGAGCGAGGGGAAGGGTTTCCGGGTAGGGGTGGGTGAGGCCCTGGGCCAGGAGTGTCTTGCCTCGTGGGCTCATGTGGCCATCCGACCGGCTTGGCACTCTGGTGACAGGTAGATGCTCGTCGTAGGGCAGTATCAAACCTTGACTCAAAAGGCTCAACCTCTAGAGCGACCTAATAAGCATGCTCCAGAGTGGTCACATCACGGCAAAACAATTCAAACTAGTAGTGAAGTCACATACCCTTCCGGAAGCACAATGTGGTCGTGGTGCTCTCCTCTCCAACTCCTAATAGGTACTCATCAAAGTCCTGAATATACTGTGACATGGACTTATTGCCTTGGACGGGTCTGATCGGGGCTTCCTCGAGGGCGGAGACTCGTCTAACCAGACCTTGGAGAGATCGGTCAGTAGCGTCCATCCTATCCTCTATGGCATTAAGCCTAGCCTCAGCACAGCAAAAATATTCCCGTGTGTCTCGGCCAAGCTTGTCCATCCTATCCATGAGGGTGTGTATCGTTTTAATTGGGACTTGGGCGTAGAGATTGGCCATAGTTTCAAAAGATGGAAATTGGGTCCCCTGTGACTGGACATGCAAACATTCGGGACAAGTCAAACTGACTCCCTAATGGACTAGACATGACCCTACAACAAAAATGCAAAGTTGGAATGCATGCTCGACTACAAACCTAGACTTAACCAGTATCCGGTACGTGACGGAGGTTTGATCCGAAGACCGCACTCACGCAAGTTTGTACCTTCCCAATAGGCGTAACCTATCATTCCAGAGACACTTTTTAATATACCGGGTAAAGGGTGCAATATGAAACCTTAGACAAGACTACCCAAGACTCAACCCGCTCTGATACCAATTTGATGTGGGATGGGAGGCAACTCGACCGATTTGCTGCAAACCTGGGACTCTAGCTCGCGACTCGCCCCTAAGCGAGGGAAACACGTGGATCTGTGCGGTTGAAGAATCGGTAATGAGTCTCGGGTACTCGGCTCTTCCGTGTACTCAGATTGAGTCACGGGACAGGTCACGCTCGCTCTCTCTCACAGCGGTGATAAAAATTGAGTGGGCTAGAATTCCTAACTCTCAAACAGTGGCATATGAATATATACGAGGAAAGAAAATGCCAAAGTGGGGAGCGGACACGATACCTCCACGCTCTGGGCGTGGGGAAGACGATCCTGGCCAAGACTCATATTCCCGGTACAATGGTATAATTTAATTACAACAAAGATTTTATGGCCCACTCCATGTAGTGAGGTAAAGGGCGACAACAACGACCCGGGAATAGCGAACTTGGGTTGATGCGCAGCGATTTTGACGACTCCGTCGGTGCTGTCCGGACGGCGCGGGCTGATGGTTGTGGGGACCACGTTCTGCTAGGATGGCCGATTGGAGCGGGGTTGGTCCCGTTACGAAGGGGACTCCAGGAGGATCGCTCCCTAGAAGGCGGTTGGATTGGAACGCCTTGTGGAAGGCGGGGCGGCTCAGCTTGTCGGGTGTCGAGCCTGTGTTGCAGTTTCAGAACTGCGCGATCCAGCGAGAATGAATGATGCGATCAGATCCAATGTCAGAATGATGCGAGACTAGTGCCGTTGCGAAGCTCTTTCGAAGATGTACAACATCCTGGTGTTACAGAATTTTTCTGTCGCTGGACTTTCCGTGGGGAATTTTAGAACACGAAGGTTTCCTATCTCAGAACAGATCTGGCAGACTGGGATCTGCCTGAAGAAGAGAGTTGATCGTGGCACAAACAATAGATCTGGGAGTTGGTGTTTTTATGGGAGATGGAGGGGTAAGTAAGGAACACGCCAATAATTTTTGTGTATTTTTCTGAGATGGTTTGACAGGGGAAATGGATTTTATGGCTGGTGGTGGTCGAATCTGGAGTGCAAGAGATAGAACAGATTCCAGATTTTGCAGAGAATTTTAGGAGGGGTAAACAAATTCTAAATTTCGTGAAAGAATTTGTGAAGAGGGGAATTGATGGACAGAAATCCCAGTGCAAATTTCAGATCAATCTGAAATTGGGAAGGGGGTGAAAAGGGTAAAGAAATGGGTTGCTGGAACACAGATCTGCACTGGGGCAGACTGTGTAGATCTAGGAAAATGTGAATGGAACAGGCAAACGAATGAATCAGGGCATGAGATTTTTGTGGAAGGAACACAGATCTTCCTCCCGTTACGAAGGGGACTCCAGGAGGATCGCTCCCTGAAATCACCCTCAAAATCTCAGATCGTTCAGATCTGTGGATTGGGAGGAAGAATTCGAACACTGGGCTGCTATCTAGAGGTGAACAGAACTCCGACAGTATGGCGGTGGTGGTGTGACGGCGGCTCGATGGAGGCAGCGGCGGCGGTGCTGAGCTTCTCACTCAAAAGAGGACCAGATATGGAGGCTTCTCACCTCAGAAGATCACCTTTCTCAACTGCAAGGGGTGGGAAGAGAGAGGGGGGCTTCGCCCTTGGCTCTTAGGGAAAAATTCCTAATTTTCTTCAATTAATTGTCAAAATAATGAAAATACATTAGTTTTATGAACCTAACTAAATGACCATCACTACTCTCAGATCTAGGGTTAGGGAGGGGCAATTAGGGGATGAGAATATTTAATTCCTTTTCCCTTATCCCATGTGGTCAAAACAACATAAAAAAAGGATAAATGGCAAGTGGGCATCTTGGACTTTTCTTGGTCCAACTTTGAAAGGTCTTGGTCTAAGCTCACCTAGGACTTTGAACCAGCCCCACATGGGCCCTAGAGTCTCGGTGGGCTAATGGGAAAGAAGGTGGGGGTCCCTCCAGGCCACATGACCTTTTGCAAAGAATCCCACTAAAACCTAAAGACTCACACTTTGGCTTATAGTTGCCATACAATTGCAAACCCAATTACCTCAAGGATATAAATGCAAATAAAATAGTTAGTGGTCTTGCTTCGATGTCCCATTACCGCTACCTCCCTTTTCATGTTGGGCCACCAAAAGATCCATTTCAAGTCTTGGTATATCTTAATAGATCCGGGATGAATTGTGTACCTTGATCGGTGAGCTTCCTCTAAAATTTTCTTCTTCAATTCCGAGCAATCCGGTACACAAGTCCTTTCACTGAATAATAATCTTCCATCTAATGCTACCTTGAAGTCTGGTCATTCTTCTAGCTTATCCTTGATCTCTACTAACACCGGGTCACTGTCTTAAAGCTCCTTCATCTCGGAGAGCAGATCCGGTTGTATCCTCATGTGTCATAGAGTAATACACCTTTTCTCCTAGTCCGTACTTATATCAAGTTTAGAGAATTGCTCCAGCATCTTCCACTCTTCGATCATACAGTTGGCCAATAACGATCTCGGCTTTCGACTAAGGGCATCAGCTACGGGATTACTGTTTCCAGGGTGATATTGTATTGTGAAGTCGAAGTCCTTGAGATACTCTAGCCAACGTCTCTGTCTCATGTTCAATTCCTTCTGAGAAAATAGATACTTGAGACTCTTGTGATCGGACTACACGGTGAACTGTTCTCCATAGAGATAGTGTCTCCAGATATTTAAAGCAAATACTACCCCGGCCAACTCCAAATCGTGCACCGGGTAGTTCTCTTCATTCTGATTTAATTGTCGGGATGAGTAGGCAATGACTCTCCCTTGTTGCATTAACACACATCCGAGGCCAATGGCAGACGCATCGGTATATACCTCGAATTTCTTCCCTTCTGTTGGTAATGCAAATACCGGGGCAGTTGTTAAATGATCCTTCAAGGCTTGAAAGCTCTTCTCGCATTCTTCATCCCACTTATAAGGAATCTCAATACGGGGTCAGCCTAGTAAGAGGAACGGCGATCTTGGAGAAGTCCTTGATGAAACCCGTGTAATAGCCAGCTAGACCCAAGAAACTATGGATCTCGGTACCATTAGTCGGCCTTTCCCGACTTTTCACGGTCTCGACTTTTGACGGGTCAACAGAAATACCATCCCTCGAGATCACATGTCCTAGGAAGTACACTTCCTTGAGCCAGAAGTCTCATTTACTAAGCTTGGCATAGAGTTGATTACTCCTTAATATTTGTAATGCAATCCTTAAGTGTTCTTCATGATCTTCTTTGGTCTTTGAATAAATCAATATGTCATCAATGAAGGCCACTACAAATTGATCCAGATGAGGTCTGAATATGCTATTCATCAACTGCATAAAGGCTGCAGGGGCATTCGTTAGTCCAAAAGGCATAACAAAAAATTCTTAGTGCCCATACATGCTCTGAATTGCGGTCTTATGAATGTCTCCATCCTTGATCCTCAATTGGTGATATACTGATCTGAGATCAATCTTTGAGAAATACTTGGATCCAGATATCTGATCAAATAACTCATCGATCCTCGATAGTGGATACTTGTTCTTGATAGTAAGATGGTTCAACTGTCGATAGTCAATGCAGAGTCTCATCGATCCATCCTTCTTCTTTACAAATAACACGGGCGCTCCCCACAAGGAAGTGCTCGGTTTGATAAATCCTTTCTTCAAAAGCTCCATCAGTTGCTCTTTTAACTCCTTGAGCTCGGTGGGGGACATCCTATAAGGTGCCTTAGAAATTGGACCCGCACCAAGGACAAGGTCGATGGTGAAGGCCACTTCTCTTTGTGGGGGTAATCTGGGCAAATATTCCGAGAACACATCGGGAAACTCCCAAACCACTCGGATGTCTTCTATCTTAGACTCCTTCATTTCCGTGGCAGTCACAAAAGCTATGAAAGCCATGCACCCTTTCCTTAAGACCTTACTAGCTCGGAGAGCTGAAATAAGCGGTGACTTGTTTTGACCCTTAGGGCAAGTGTAGACAAGTTCTGGGAACTCCTTCAAAGTTACCTTGCTGTTCCGCCAATCTATAACATCCTTGTGTGTGGATAGCCAATCGGCTCCTAGTATGACATCATAATCCTTCATGTCTAGGCATATTAAATTGGCAGGTAGATTTTTCCCTTTCACCATAACTTCATAATTCAGATAATGGTGTGTGATCTCGGATTCGTTCCCGAGAGGAGTTGAAATAATTAAATCTATCCATTTCGGTTCCATAGGTAATGGATCAGCAAACTTCTTGGAAACAAAAGAATGTGATGCGCCGGTATCTAACAAGACACGAGCAGACTTGGAACAAATCTTTAAGGTACCTTCCACCAGTCCGCCTTCATCTTGCTCCACCTCTTGAAGAGTTTGGAGACGTGCTTGCTTCTTCACCGGGCGCTTCTCGTCTCCGGCTTGATCATTAAGCAAGGGGCAGTCGGGAATCTGATGATCACGGCTCCCGCAATGGAGACAAGCTCCCAATCTCCTCCAGCATTCCTCGGCCTTGTGACCGGCCTTGTCGTGGTGTTTACACACCTCTTTGGAAGGTGTGGTAGTAATGGAGAAGGGCTGGTTATTCTTCTTGAATTTCTACTCTTGGGAGGAATCTCCTCCGTTGCTTGACCTCTTCTTATTAAAGGTTGGCTTGAAAGTGCCAGAGCTGGTAACATGCTCCTTCTTATCTTTTCCACGGATCCGGTCGGATAGCTCTGTGGCATCTTCTAATAACTAGGCTCTTCGCACCATCTTCGAATAGACTTGAATATCCATCGGCGCCAGTTGGGTAATATATTGCGGTCGAAGCCCATTAAAAAACCTTCTAGCCTTCATTTTCTCGGTACACACTAAATGCGATGCATACCTTCATAGACGAGAGAACTGGGCCTCGTACTCGGCCACTGATACGGTCATTTGCTTAAGGACGATGAATTCCGTGGCCTTCTTTTCTTGAATGCGGTCGTAAAGTACTTGTTATTGAAATACTCAACAAACTCAGCCCAGGTGACATGATCATCTGGCAACGTGGCTTCTACAGACTCCCACTAACAGCGAGCATCCCGCTCTAGTTGAAAAGTGGCCAGCAAGACCTTCTCCTCCTCCGTGCATTGCATTACACAAAAAATCTTTTCGATCTCTTTTATCCAGTTCTTGACGTCATCAGGATCATACGAGCCAATGAACCTTGGCGGGTTCATATTTCGGAAGCTACGGTGGAGATCACCTGCTCCACGATTCGCTCCGCCTTGCGCTACCTGTTGTAGCTCTTGAGTGAGGCCTTGCACCGTGCGCTACATCTCGCGCCATTGAGTACGTTCAGCGGCCATGATCCTACAAGATTTTAAATACCTATATTAATATATGGTAAACCAAGAGTCTAAGTCCCTAAGTTAACTTAACCCATGGCTCTACCCAATCTCACCGGGTAAAGGTATAAACCTATCCTTGGACTTGGTTTCCTAAGAATTGAATATCCTAGGCTCTGATACCACAAAAACTGTTACGCCCCGAGCGCGGAAGGAAACCGGTACGCGTGACGAGTTATATCAATCATGTCAATCAGAGCATAAGTGTATTCGACACATAGATAGAGCGTGCAAAGGTAGAGATAAACCAAATCCAATTTATTCATAATAATCAATAAAGTAAATCTATTACATAATCTCCACATTAGAAAAGAGTACTAAAGGACAATCTTGACTCAATAAAAGAAAATTACAATGATTGACTCAAGAAATAGGAAAAAGACACGGCTAGATAGATGCTTATATGACTGGATGGCTCCACACTCTTTTACTCATTACCGATCCCATCCGATTGAATCTTGTCATCGGAGTTACCTGAAAAATAGTTAAAGCAAGCTTGTACTTGAGATATAATTCCTACTGAGCTACGCATGTACGCAAGTCTAGCTACGCATGTACGCATGATGATGACAAGAGAAAATAGAGTATCAAGAGTTAACGAACTAGCAAGATTTCAAGATATTCATATAGAATGTATCAAGATGGTCAAGCATGTAAACATATCAAGTCATGTCATGTTAACTGGCTATCATAATATCAAGCAAGTAAATACCCATTTCAGGCCACGCAAGTCATGTCATGTCAAGTCAAGTCAAGTACGAATCGTGGAATGCTATAAATCAAGCTAGTCATGCACTTCGGTGCAATGCCACACCGTGATCAATATAGCTCCCATGGGCGCAAGTACTTTCAGGTGCTCCTCCTAGGACTAGATCGGGCCCTATATGCGCAGGCATTGGGTCATGTATATTTTAGACATCCACTATAGTTATAGCCAATATAGAGTTCCAAAGGAATAACCATTATAGGATGATAAGGTAGATTTCACGAATGAAGGAGTTCAAGGGCTGAACTTTGAACAACTATGACACATCATTGATCCTCACGAAAACCAAGACATGGTGTGAAACTAGGTAATTGGCACCCACTCAATTGCCACCAATTATAGAAATAGCGCCCACATGCGTGGTCGCCCATTCCTATGAACAGTATAGGCTCGATGAAATAGCGCCCAGGCTCAGATCGCTATATCAGGGAAATAACAGCACCGGATAGGTCGGCAATTCCTTCTGGCACCCAAGTCAGAGTCGCCAATTACTAACAGAGAACAAACTTCTCAAAGAGGCCAATAACGGCGCTCTAAGAGGGCTAAAGCATCACATTTCTTCAGAGTGATGTGACAGGACACGGTGTCATGGGTTTTTAGGGTACAACCTGCTCGACTGTCTTGAGGGAATCCAAGGCTAGCGTAGACTTACGGAGGTCTCTATGATGAATTCGCCAGTCCGAAAGAAGGAATATCCCTCGAAGGGTTCAAACATCACCGAGAATTAGTGTGTAATCGATAGAATCAAAATAGAAACCCCATCTACGGATGTGAGATGAGAGTGTCAATAGACCCGCGATATGGGCCAGAAAATGTGATAAAACTGTGAGACGGCAAATCTACGCCTGTACAGAAGTCGCTATTTAATGAAATAGCGACCTTCTGAAAGCTCATTCAATCACACTTTATATCAAAATTTTCATGAAGATAATGGAAATTAACGACACTGTATAAGGGCGTTAATTCTTGGATTTTTTTCATAAATTAATATCTATGATTTCAAATAGCGACTGTGTATAGTGGCGTTCATTCTTTGAATGACGCCTTGACCTCAGTCGTGCATTCGTAATTTTCAATATATGATACATTTACTAGTTATTTATAAATTAGCGCCCTTGTGTGAGGGCGTTCATTATTTAAATAGCGACTAAGGGAATGTCGCCCATTCTTTGTCTGGTGATACGCATCGGGCAGATTCGATCATAGACACATATTACTATTCACAGACTGGAAGTTCTCAAAATCAAGAAAGTAAAGACATGAATAGACATAGAAAATCACCAAGAATCTAGAATCATATTCATGCATTAATTTTCACATCATGTTACATAGTTATTAATTTTTAACATGTCATGTTTATTAAATTGCAATAACGAATTAGCGACTGTTTACGCGGGCGTTTATTGAATAAGCGCCCAGGTCATTGTCGCTATTTAAAAAAACTCAGAAAAACTAAACAGAACTCGTGATTCAATGATATAAGACCTATATGTATGAAATTACTGTGATTAACCGGTTGGGCTTCATAACTTGAGAACACCTACCTTTTGGGTTGATCGGTCGTGAAGCACGGAGAAGAGAAAATAAGAATATTGTAGCTGCAATCGCTCTAACGGCAGCAACGGTAGAAGAAGAAGAATAAGAAGTAGCAGGCTTCATCCTCCCTGTTCAGCGGTAGGAGGCAGCAACTGCAGTAGCAGATCAACGGATGTAGAAGGAAGAAGAAGAACAACTCCTTCACGGTAATCGTCTGCAGATGGAAGAAGAAGAACTTCTCCATGACAGAAACAGCAATAGAGGAGGAAGAGGTAGCTTCTTCCTTTTCGTACGATGGCAGCATTGCAGCAATAATAGTAGTTGCAGTTGCAGCACTTCGACGAATGTAGATACGTCATAGAGGAAGATGACGTCGACACAGGGCTCACGAACTAAAAGAGGCAGTAGCCTATGTACGTTCAGGAGGGTGTTTATTTATAGGATTTGGGGTTTAGAATCCTAATGGTATATAAATTTCCACGTATGGATCCTAATGGGTTTTAACTTTCCCATGCAATCTCTATATTGCTATATCCACAGCCACTACCCTATTGGAGTCCAAAACCCTAAGCTTCTCATGCAAATCTTTGAACGTGATAAGATTTTGGTTTTATAGAACAACCCTTCCTAATACATATATAGATATAGATATTTATATATACTCCATGCTTCTTGTAGCGTGGGAAGGTTTGTGGGCTTTTAATTAAGGCCCAACTAAAAGTTAAGGCCTTTTGGCTTCAACATTTGGGTTTTATAATTTGGTTGGTTTTGGGCTCTTTAACAGTTTTAAGTGTCGATTTTATTTATTTAGGAAATTTTTATTCTTACATTTTATCCAGGTTGCTACAGAGAGTGTGGGTGTCGACCTGTCCCCTGTTCAGCCCATTTACAACTGTTTCTGTTTGGCTGTAGTGTCGACCTCCTGTGACTTAGGTGTCGACCTCTCTCTTGTTCTACCCATTTATAAGGGTTTCTGTTTGGTGGGAGTGTCAACCTCCTGTGACCTGAGTGTCGACCTATTGGGGCATTCCTAGCGGCCTGACTAGGTGATGACCTGGAAGGTGTCGACCTTGTGTGAGGATAGTGTCGACCTGTGCTGCCCTTTGGACCTTTTCTACTCTGAGTGTGTGCAGACTTGGGCTGAGGAAAGTGTCGACCCTTCTGAAATTTCTGAGCATTTTTGTTAGGGATTCCAAGTTGTTTCTTTAGGGGTTCTTCCATTTTTATTTTTTCTGTACTGTTTGATTTTTCTTCACTTTGAATGGGTTTAGTGTTTGAGGAAGAAGCACATGAAGAAGAAATAAAGGTGATAGTTTTCATGCCAATCTTTGTCTTTTCGGTGGGATTGTATCCCAGCCCTTCTTTGTTAAAGTTCATTCTTGTTCCTAACAAAGCATCTAAGTTCTCCTTTCCATCCACAAACTTCTCTAGTTGATTTTGTTTATCCTTCAGTTCCTTTTGGAGCTTTTCAACACTTTCTTATAATTTGGTATTGACTTCCTTGACGGCTTCATACTTTTCATTTGTTATTTTGATGTCACTTTGAAGTTTTTGCATCTTTGATTTTGCATCATCAATCACATCTCTTAAGCTCTCATTTTCAGTTTCTAGGTCTTTCAATTCGCTCCTTCCATATTCCAGATTCTCAACTAATTTCTTCAAATCTAGAATTTCATATTCCAATGATGCATTCTTTTCACTTAAGGGATGATCATGCACAACAATATTGATTTTCATTTTTAAAGCTTTATTCTCCTTTTTGTACATGTCATATTTATCCATCAACTCAGAATAAGCTTCTTCCCAGTCACTGGTTGAAAAATGATCAAAGGGAGATTGTACCTCTGATTCTTCATCTCCCTTAGCCATGAGGCAGAAATTTCCCTTTTCTCCTTCCGCGGAGCTTGTTTCATCATCTTCTTCTTCTTCATCACTCCAAGTAGATGCCATAGCTTTGTTCTTCTTTCCTTTCCATTTGGGTGATGATCTCTTCACTTTGTCAGGGCATTCAGATTTACATGCCCATGCTTCTTGAAAGAATAGCACACAATCTTATCAGATTTCTTTACATTTTCATATTTTGATTTGAATGATTTCCTTACCTGGGGCCTCCCTTTTCAGAGGCCTTTACCTTCATTTCTTAGAAATTTTCTGAACTTCCGAGTGAGCATAGCTACTTCATCCTCATCTTCATTGCTAGTGGATGACTCACCTTCTTTGGATGTTCCTCAATTGCTTGGACCAACTTTCAGTGCTAGAGGCTTTTTCTTGCTTACCTCTACTTCCTTGTTTTTGAGATTTATTTCATAGGTCATGAGAGATCCTATGAGTTCTTCTACCATGGTGGTTGATAAATCTCTGGATTCTTCAACCACAGTGGCTTTAGTATGCCAAGCCGGTGTCAGTGATCGAAGAATCTTCCCTACAATTTCATGCTCTGAATAATTCTTTCCTAAGCCAATTAGACTGTTAGTGAGCTGAGTCAACCAAGCGTACATATCAGAAATGGATTCATTTGGTTTCATTTTAAACATTTCATACTCTGAGATCAACATGTTGGCTTTGGCCTCATGTACATGAGATGTGCCTTCGTATATTACCTCTAAGCGGTCCCACATCTCTGTGGCTATAGCACATGTTGATACTCTCGAGAACTCCACAGGATGGAGAGTGCACTTCATTATATGCTTCACACTCCAGTTGATTATGGATCTCCTTATCTGCTCCTTTGTCCAAGCGTCCTCATCTTCTGGAAGCTCATAGGGACCATTGCTAACAACTCTCCAGAGCTCATAGTCTTGAGCGCGGATGAACACCTGCATACAATTTTTCCAATATGAGCAGTTAGTTCCAGTGAAGAAGGGTGGTCTGTTAACAGAATGTCCTTCAGGCATGAGACCCTTGGACGCCATTCCACCATTTCTCTCAAGGTCGTTGGACCCTATCATGAGAGATTGGCTCTGATACCTATTGACACCCGTTTTATGCCGATAAGTTGAGTCGTTCCTCTTACTCCCATTTGTTGATGCCTCGAGTTGTCCATCACCCGTTGGGGCTATTTTCAGGCATGCTTTGGGCCAGTTTTATGGGTTGCCTCCCTCCTTGGTTAGGTCCAAGTTGATTCAGGGCTTAATGGGCCTTAGTTTTGGTTGATTGGGCTTTTCTATAAGTTTCAAGCGCCCATGTGCATGTACGGTTCATCCCTGACTGCTCAATCCATGTGCGGTTGATTGTGGACCATCCATCTATTTTGGAGTATTGTGGTTAATTTTTTGAATTTCCACCGACAAGCATATATACAGTCTAGACATAGCCGCATAAGACTATTGTGCAGTATCTTATAAGCCATCTATCTCTCCAGAGTCCTAACGTCACTGGTTTTCAGATAATTATCTAATTATCTTATCTATTTTGATTTATCACCGATAAGGCTAGAACGGTTTATCTTTGGCTGCTTTACATTTGAACGGTCTCATATGAGCCGTTCATCTCTAAGAGTCCAACAGCGAAGGTTTCGGTCAGTTCGATGGATAATTTGGATTATTTGTAATTTAGTTTGAATTTCCACCGACGGGGTTGGACGGCTAGGACATGGCCGCAAATCTAATTGGGCGATCTATCGTAAGACCGTTCATCTGTTCGATTCATGAATTTCAATAGATTTTTATCTCTTTATCCGTGGTTTTATCCCCAACTTCTCCCATCATTTTTTCCGCTGATAATCAACCATTTTAAGTGCCGTTTCGACTAGATAAATGATAATTGGTTTATCTAAGATTTTCCTTTGATTATCTCGATCTGAAAATGCCTCTAAACTGTAATTTTGGGTTAGGACTTTAGGAGCTCTATAAATAGACCCTAAAGGCCGGGTTTGAAAGGGGGGAGATTTTGGTCTACGGCGAAGCCCTGCCACATTTTTGAGCGACCTAGCACCAAGGAGGGAGGCTTTCCACGTCCATACAAGTCTCCGATTCAGGGAGTAGTCCAGTTTTTTGAGTCTTTTGCACTTGATAGTTTTGTCCACTTTTCATTGCATGCATCACCTTTCATACTTTCTCCCCACATTCTTCTTCATCTTCATTGCCATGCGCACACCCACCTACGTTTTTGACACCTTAGGGCTTTAAAATCCCCCAGGTATCCCCATTTCCATCTTATTCATGTTCATTTCACATTATTTTGGCATTTACTACACCATTCAGTTCTAATCTAGGTTTTCTCTTTGTGTTTTTACGTCGTTTTGCAGGTCAGCAATCCCTAGCACGAGGCCCATCCCCTCTGGCCGGCTGGAGAGGGTGGAGGTTGGACCCTTTGCGACTTCTGGCTTGGTGATCTTGAGCGGTTCCCTACAGTCCATTCAATGAGACGTGCGGTGAAGGCTGGACCGTCCTTCTTCCTGCGGTCGAGCCAGAGCCGTTCACCTTCCAGGAGCGCTTCATCCCGCATCTTCTGCAGCATCCTTGAACGGTGTATCGTAAGACCATGCATGCCTTAGGCGGTTCTCCCTGAACCGTTCATCTTCCCAGCGCTGCAGGCCAGGCGAGTGTCTCTCCCTCTTTCCAAGGCATGACGTGTTCATCACGTTCAGCGCTTTGGTGGCGATCACAGGTTTTGTTTCCTCCCTTTCCTTTTGTCTTCATTCATTTCTCATATCGGATATGGTAGCATAGACATTGGGAAGACATTGGAAGAAACGGACGGGAGGAGAAAATATATCTACACCCTTCTTTTGTGGCGATCACGGTGGGACACCTAGTGCCCATCGTGTTAGTGACATGCTGACCTTCTCTTTTGCTTTGTTAGTCCTTTTCTCGAAGTGGTTTCAGGTTGATCATGGCTGCCTGTGGTGTCTGTCCTCTGGAACTTGCGCGGCTCTCCATGAGCTGTCCAAATTATATGCGGCGGTAAACCAACCGTTATTCTCTACGAACAGTTCCATCTCTTCTGCAAGCCTGCTATCGTGAGCGGTCTCTCACCACCCGTTCATCTTCCAATACGGCCTGTGTTTGGCCGTCCATCTTGCTGGCTCAGGTACGCCTCTGCCTTTATGATGTTGGCCGGATTACTGTCACACAGTTGTTTAAGATCCGTTCTAGTGCTTATGCGGTAGTGAATAGACCGCCCATCCTGGTACGCTTCTGATTCTTGTCTCTTTCATTCTATCATTTTCTGATTCTCCTGTTACTTTGTCGTTACTCCCTGGATTATGTGGTCCACCCCAGTCTGTTTATCTTGTTGTGCGGTCTCCCACAGACCGTCCTTCTGATACCACAGTGCACCCGAGGTTGCTTTGATTGCCATATCTATATTGTCTTTGATCTCCTTGGTGCCATTTATTGATCTTCCCTTGGTTATATGTTGTTGCTGCCTACTTGCTTTCACCTCTTACATATTTGATTTGATCATTGCTTGTTAGTTTCTAGGCTAGATTTTGCATGCACTTCGGTGCGCATAGGATTCATGCATTTCATTCATAGTTAGTCGCATTCCTGCCGAGGTAGGGTTTCCTCTCGTCTCCATATTCCTTGGAGCCGACTAAGGGACCTTGCCGAGGACCTCCGTAAGCCCCCGTGAGCCGTGGATTCCCACACGGACGCCGGGCAGGTTGTACCATACCACCCCCTAGTCTAGGGTCTGCATTCGTGCGAGAGAGAGTCCCTTAGAATCTACCAGTTCTCCATTCTCACCCTGTTTAGGTACCTTGTGGTTGAGTGAATTCACATTTTAATTAATCCATTAAGGTCCTAAAAGAGAACTTATAAAAATCTTCGTGCAACATTTGGAATCTGTTTGGGTAATTGGTTGATTCTTTTTTTCTTCTCTCTCCTCCGTTGTATGTTGCACAGTGTCATCATTTGCACCTTTTTGTCAGATTAGGCTCATTGGGTCTAGTTCATCTTCGTGTGTCTCCATTTAGCTGCATTTGTCCTAGGTTCATTTCCCTCCTTATATTCATTTGAAATTCATTGTATAAGGTCTCCATTCTCCCCATGGAGCACTTCTCCCCTATACCTTATTCCTATACTTATCCATCTTCTTACCCCCGTGTGGATTCCTCTTCCCAAGCGGGCCCATCTCCTTACTCCTCCAGTGGGCCCTATTATGTTAACGGGCCTTCTTATCCCGCCCGCGCTGCTGTTAGCCCAATCAATTCTCATTTCCACCTTCGTAATTCTTCCAGGCCCATGCATTCCTCCATTCCTGGAATGGGCTTTCCTTCTTCTCAGGCCGGATCCCCTTATCCGGCCCATCATCATTGTCCTGGTCTAAATTCATCCTCTCTTGCTCATGCTGGCCCATACCCTTCTCAGACTCTTCCTACCGAAGAGATGTTCATTCAGGCCCAACGCCAGCTTGATGAATTGTGACGCCGAATCAATCCTCAGACTTCTTTGGATATCCCGTTTGCCTTTCAAGGTCTTCGACTTCCACCACGTCAACAGATACTGGCTTATCGTCGCTATGGTGGAATTGGTGACCCCTATGTCCATTTGAAGGAGTTCTTATATGAGTCGGCCCAGTTCCAGCATGATCAACGCCTGATGGCCTATTTGTTTGGCCTATCTTTAGAGGGCCCAGCCAAGGATTGGTTCTTCACATTGCCGCAAGAGCAGATGATGAATTTTTAAGCCGTTCAAGCAAGATTTATTCAGCAGTACCAGGATCAGGTTAGGCCCAGACATTCTATGGTTGATCTGGGCCATGAGAAGATGAAGCTCGACGATGAATTCTCCATGTTTGTCGACCGTTGGCGTCGCCTAGCCGCGCAAGTCCCGGGGCATATTCCAGAGGGCGAACATCAAGATGCTTATTTCTAATGCAACACCCGAGCTCAGGTGCATCTTAGCCGTGAATGTATCACATCCTGGCAACAGCCTTACAATCGAGCCCGCTTCGTTAGCTAACAACTCCTAGTTTCCTTTGACCATGAGCCTCCTCCACCGTCATCTTCTACATACACTTTCCCTCCGCCCTCCACCGCAAGTCAGCCCTCCACTACATATCCCTCCACGAGTCGGCCCTCCGCTCCCCCACACCCCCATACCTCCATGTGCTCCACCTTACATCCCTCCATGAGTCAGCCCTCCGCTATTTCATCTCACCACACCCCTCCACCTCCGGTCAAGGAAACACTACACCCAGAATGGGTAGATGCCGTCCATTACATTCCCACTCCCACCATGCCTCCACATCATTCTAACCCTCTGCCTTTGCCTACGCAATCCCCCTTACCTACGCAACCTCCGCTACCATCCACACTACCATTTCACACCCCTCGGCATCCGCCTTGCCCGAAGCGGGCTTCTCACCCCCCGTTGCCGGAGTCTTTTACAGACATTTTCAGGGCTTTGATGGCCGCTCACTCGTTGCCACTCCCTCCGGCTGTGCCTTACCAACCTGCGGTTGGGGACATACTTCAGTTTTGTGACTTTCACCGCCAGCAGGGGCATGTGGTCGAGAACTACCCTGAGTTCCGGGAAATTGTCTATGATTTGGAAGATATAAGGATGATTGATTGAGCCGCCATGCGTAAAGCTATTTTGGATCTCAACAGCAAGCAGCAACAGTGTCACGCCCCAAGCCTTTATTACTGTAGAAGACTCGCTCGAGAAACGTGAACAGCCGGCATGGTAAGCCTCTTGCAAGCAAGAACGACCAGAGCGCGAGACAATCACACACATAAATGCAATTGCACAGAATTTAATCAAACTCCAACTTTATTTCATAAATGATCAAAGTATTTCTTTACAATAATCACCTTTCATTCTACTGGACTCAAGAAATAAGAAAATTACATTGACTCAATCTAAACATTATAGAGTTCCTAAGTGCTCGCTTGTAGCTTTACAAGACTTTCACTCACTTCCGGACCCGCCACTAGTATAGCCCGAATCCGAATCTAAACTACTTCCATCTCCTGAAAAATGTTGGAAAATAGGTAATGAGCACACTTGCCCAATAGGTATCTTCGCATCAACATGAAAGCACTATTAAAGTGATTAATATTTTTGTTCTAAAGAAATAAGGCAAAATCATGCAATGCGATGATCACGCGATTAAACCATAGTAACGAGATAATCATGTAAGATAGAGTGAGCAAGAATGAACTTATCACGAATATAACAAGAACATGATATTGGCCTTTTCATGAACAAGAATGTAACGAGAATGCACTATCAAGCCACATAATCAACACTCCAGCATCTTATGCTTATGAGCAAGTGCTTCGTGAATTTCTGTGGAATATCGAGCAAGAAAGTCATGTACAAGAACTTGATCATGCTGCATCGCGTTGTGATTGTTCACTTCACGAGCCGTGGATAATTCACTTATTTATAAAGAAAGTACTCCCAGCGCAATGCGACGCTAGTAGCATCATACCCCATGGTTTATAAAATAGTATGTTTTCGACAATCAGTCGAGGGGACTAGCATAGAGCCCTTGAACACAATCAGTGCTTGATCACATCTTCAAGTATAAATCAAGCTCTTACCATGCATGATAATAAAGTATGGCCAAGAATATAGCAATAACAAATAATGAAAATCAATGTATGAACGCTTCAATTTAATATGAGGAATTCAAGAATGACATTAAACAAGGTTATGCTCATAAAATAAATTGACAGCATAACGGTACATTCTTTTCTCTTTCTAATCATTATATTAAGTTTCTTGATTAATATTATAAGTTCTAGACTATCATTAATTCATCTAGAACCTTGGGAATATCAACCCTTGGGTCAAACCTTGGGTTAAGTACTTAAGCAATGTGACGGTCGTTCTCTGGGCCGTTACATCATGTAACGCTCCAGTAGAGGGCCGTTAAAATGATCAGAGTCCAAAACTATAAAAATAGACTCAGAGAAATGTGACGGTCATGCAATGGGTCGTTACGTGATTCTGACGGTCCAATGTGAGGCCGTTATATTACTAGATCCAGAAAACAACGATAGTGTATTCTAGTTAATGGGTTTTAATGGTACAACCAACTCGGCGTCCTAGTGGGAATCCCAGGCTCGCGAAGAATTACGGAGGCCTTGAAACAAGATTTCCTAGTCCATTGGAAGGAATATCGAATAGAGAGATCCTCATGTCCAAGAATATGTTCCTATAGTGAAAAATGTGAACTAATGGTTAACATACCGGAGTATGTGCCATGTACTTATAGAAATGACTCTATTGACAGAGGAAGAATATATTTAGATATATATCGATGTGAAATCGTGATAAAAACTCTATCAATACATCATTCAAAAATCATGTTTCTAATTACAAAACTATAGAGTTTGGGCTCATGAAATTAACATGACTTAAAGTAATAGTGAGATACCGAAACATGCAATACCTATCATGAATGATTTAAATAATCTCAAAGTCATGTAATCAGGTTAACACTTAGGTAACTTGGCATAATAATAAGTAAATCTGGCAAGTTTCCAATCTGTCTTGAGTTGACATTACACAGGCACCTGACGGTCTTGCCAAGGCGCGTCACAGGGAGTGTGACGGTCTATCGAGCAACCGTTACAGAATGTAACGCTCCTGCATAGATGCGTCAGAGTCAACAGAGAAATCAATAGGCAATCAGGGACTGTGACAGTCCATCGTATGGCCGTTACTTGAGTGTGACGGTCCTACTATGGTGCGTTACAGTATCTGCTGACAGAAAATGATATGAAACCTAAGAGATCACATCAAATCATGTCTAAATCAAATACCATGTCTATTCTAGGCATGATAACGAAGTATAGGCTATCTATATGCATGGGTTCCAGTGAATAGATAAGACAACTTCTTTTATTTCTATTTAAGGCTAAGAGATGTATGACATGCATGGAACTATGAAAACATGAAATTGATGATCTATGATGCATGAAATTCAGTCAAATCAGAGGGCTTTTAGTCCTATCAAGATATTTTTGCCGTTCATGAGATGACCTACCTCTTAGCTTGGCTTTAAACTTCCAATTTAGGATTTGAAAAACATGCCCTAGCTCTCCTTTTCCTGTGACTTTTCAGCAACTTCCTTGGGCTCTAACTTCACGACCTCTTGACCTAAAGATGTGAAATTTGGAGAGGAGTTAGTCTAAAGTTTTATAAACAAATACTTCTAAAGAACTTACCTGAGATTATGACTCCTTACCTTGATTCCACTCGAGCAAAAGTAAGGGTCGCGCAGTTCATAACTAGGTCCTATTTATAGGATTTTTGGCTAGGGTTTGAAGATTAGATCGATTCTAGAGTCCTTAATATGCTAAAACCTGATCTCTAAGAGTCCTTAGTAATGTTGTAACTCTTCCCAAGTTGATCCCTAGTGGATAAGATCATCAAGTTTCCATCTTTTATAACTTATTCCTCTTTCGGAATCTGCAGAGTGTAACGGTCGAACGCAGGCGCGTTAGGTGAATGTGACGGTCTCGCGATAGACCGTTACAGTTAACGTATGCAGAGTTCTAAATTAATAAAACTCACTTATTCATTTATCCATATAATTATCTTAGATAATTAGTCTTTATCCTTAAAATCCGTAAATAAGCTAAATAACCTTCTAGAATATGGGCCAAACTTAATGGGCTTGGTCCTTAAACCTTTTAGATGATGTGAAAATAGGCTTGGTTAATTATTTAACCTAATTGGGCCTTATAATGACTTATTAGTCTCAGAATCTATTTATTAATATATTTAGGCCTTTATAAATTTTAGAAAATTATTTATATAAATTCTGGGGTACTACACCCTCCCCCACATAGAAGAATTTGGTCCCCAAATTCAAAACATGGATTATGGAGAGTGTACTTACAGTTAAATAATTCTGGAAATCTTTTTCTCATGGCTGCTTCGATTTCCCATGTTGCTTCGTATGGCCATGTTTTCTTCCATTGAATTTTGACCATAGGGATAACATTATTTCTTAGTTGACGCACTTCCCGATCCAGAATCTTTATTGGCTTTTGCTCATATGTCATATCCTTCTGAATCTCTAGATTGTCATAAGTGATAATATGGTCAGGATCGTATACATACTTCTTCAGCATGGAGACGTGAAATATGTCATGAACTCCTGCTAATTGTGGAGGTAAAGCCAATCTATAAGCTACTTCACCGACCATTTCAAAAATTTCAAATGGGCCAATGAACCTTGGAGTTAACTTTCCTTTAATGCCAAATCTTCGAATACCACGGCCTGGAGAAACTTTCAAATATACATGATCTCCTACCTGGAACTCCAAGTCACGTCTTCGATTATCGGCATAAGACTTTTGCCTATCTTGTGCCATTTTCATTCTCTCTTGAATGAGCTTGATTTTCTCCGTAGAATCCCTGATAAGGTCGAGGCCTAAAAATTGCTTTTCCCCTATTTCATTCCAACATATTGGTGATCGACAACTTTTACCATATAGGGCTTCAAAAGGTGCCATTTGTATGCTAGCCTGATAACTGTTATTATATGCAAATTCTACCAACGGCCAGTGATCATGCCAACTACCTCCAAAATTGATAGCACAGGCTCTGAGCATATCTTCTACCACCTGATTTGTTCTTTCCATCTGACCATCAGTTTGTGGATGAAAGGCTGTGCTGAAATTCAATCTAGTCCCTAGTGAATGTTGTAGGCTCTTCCAGAATTGTGATGTGAATCGCGGATCTCTATCAGATACAATAGAGACAGGGACACCATGTAATTTAACAATTTTATTTATGTACAATGCTGCTAGAATATCCACAGACCATCGACTCTTTATTGGTATGAAGTGTGCAGATTTAGTCAATCGATCTATCATGATTACCCATATGCCATCGTGTCCTCCTCTGGTCTTAGGTAAACCCATAATGAAGTCCATCCCTATACTCTCCCATTTCCATTCGGGAATATCCAAGGGATGTAATTTACCTGCGGGTCTAAAATGTTCAGCTTTAACTTGTTAGCAGGTTAGACAATGAGACACGAAATCAGCTATCTCTCTCTTCATATTGGGCCACCAGAAACTTCTTTTCAGATCTTGATACATCTTTGTACCTCCTGGAGGAATGGAGTACTTGGAATTATGTTCTTCATCTAGGATTAGTTTCTTCATAGCCTCATGATCTGGTATACATATTCGGCCCTTAAATAACAATTTTCCGTCATTAAAAATAGAAAAATCCAGTCTTTGTTCAACATTGGCCTTAAGTTCCAATAATATAGGATCATCATCTTGCAACTTGGGCACGTCCTCTATTAATGTAGGTTGAGCTCGAATATTAGCTATGAAACAATCTTCTTCCTTTATGTCAATATCTAAGTTCAACTGAGCAAATTGAGGAACAAGGTTAGTTACACTTATCATAAGACTTGATAGCATACCCATTAGTTTTCTGCTGAGTGCATCTGCTACAGCATTAGCTTTGCCAGGATGATACTGAATAGCAAAATCGAAGTCTTTGAGGTATTCTAACTACCTCCTCTGCCTCATGTTAAGCTCCCTTTGAGAGAATAAGTATTTCAAGCTCTTGGGGTCTGAGTAGACCGTAAACGTTTCTCCATAAAGAGAATGACGCCAAATTTTCAAGGTGAAAATAACTGCTGCCAATTTTAAATCATGCACATGATAGTTTTCCTCGTGCCGTTTCAGTTGTCTTGAAGAATAACATATTACCTTTCCATTCTGCATGAGAACGCATCCTAAGCCAATGCCAGACGCATCCGTATACACTTCGAATCCACCACCCTCCATTGGTAGTGACAAAACCGGGGCTGTTGTAAGATGATTCTTAAGAGTTTAGAAATTCTTCTCACATTCCTCTGACCAGACAAAAGGATTTTCTTTTCTGGTGAGTCTAGTTAAAGGAACTGCTATCTTTGAGAAGTCTTTAATGAATCTTCTATAATAACCAGCTAGACCCAGAAAGCTCCTTACTTCAGACACAGTCGTAGGCCGACTACAATTCTTGACAGCTTCTTACTTCAGATACAGTTGTTGGCCGACTCTAATTCTTGACAGCTTCTACCTTAGAATGATCCACATCAATACCTTCTTTTGAAATAATGTGGCCTAGGAATGAGACTTCCTCGAGCCAAAATTCACACTTATTGAGTTTGGCATAAAGCTTGTGTTCTCTAAGTGTTTGCAAAGCTATTTTCAAATGTTCTTCATGTTCTTCGTTTGTCTTGGAGTATATCAGGATGTCATCGATGAAGACGACAATGAATCGATCCAGGTATGGCTGGAAGACACTGTTCATAAGTTGCATAAATGCTGCAGGGGCATTAGTTAACCCAAACGGCATTACCACGAATTCATAGTGGCCATAACGACTTCGAAAAGCCGATTTATAAATATCTTCCTCTTTGATTATAAGCTGATGATAACCTGATCTGAGGTCAATCTTAGAAAAATATTCTACTCCCGATAGCTGATCGAAGAGCTCATCAATACGCGGCAATGGATACTTATTTTTAATTGTCAGCTGATTCAGTCACCGGTAATCGATGCATAGCCTGAGAGAACCATCCTTCTTCTTGACAAATAAAACCGGTGCATCCCAAGGGGATGTGCTAGGTCTGATGAAACCCTTGTCTAGTAGTTCCTGCAACTGCATTTTCAGTTCCTTGAGTTCTGTGAGGACATCATGTAAGGGGCTATAGAAACAAGTGCTGCTCCTGGAATGAGTTCAATGGTAAAGTTTACTTCCCTCTCGGGCGGTAAACTAGGTAGTTCAGATGGGAACACGTCTGGGAACTCATTTGTAATAGGAATGTTTGCTATGACAATTTCCTTAGATTCGGTGATAATGATTGAAGCAAGAAAAGCTTCACATCCTTGCGAGATAAGCTTGCAAGCGTGAAGAGAAGATATAATGGTAGGATGCTTCTTGTATTTGATGCCAAGAAAAGAAAATCTTGGAAGACCGGGCTTTCCAAAAGATATAATCCTATTTCGGCAATTGATATAAGCATCATGGTCCACAAGCCAATCCACCCCTAAAATGGCATCATAACCTTTCATGTCAATGCACACGAGGTTTGCGGGGAGATTGTGACCTTCTACTATCACTTCGCTATTAGGATAATACTTGATGAGCATGGTTCTAGATCCTAAAGGTGTAGTAATAGCAAGGTCTGAAGGTAAGGGGACTGATGCAATTGACAATATTTTTGCAAAGGTAGTGGAAATAAAAGAATGAGAGGCACCAGTATCAAATAGCACAAATGCAGGATGAGAACAAATTTGAAGAGTACCTTCCATAAGCCCATCATCCCTGGGCCCTTCCTCTTCGTCTAGAACGGCATTGAGGTGAGCCTGCCTCCTGCGTCCTCCAGATGACTGGTCCTTCATAAGGGGGGAATCCGGCATGCGATGCTCCCTACTCCCACAACGTAAATAAGCGCCGAGGTGCTTCCAACACTCCTCAGTCGAATGGCCGAATTTCTCACAGAAAGTGCAAGTCGTGACGGCATGTTCCTTCTCTTCCTTGACTTTCTTTTACTTGTGAGAACTTCCACCGTTCCCACTCCTAGATCTTTTCTTATTATCACGGCTTTGGTAGGGTTCCGTGATACTAAATTTCTTATTCTTATGACGCCGATCAGAACGTCGGCTTGACTCTTCTCCTTTCTCTTTTAACTTCTCGACCTTTTCTAAGGTCCTTTCACACAAGTATGCCCGCTGGACCATCTCCGCATAAGTACGGATGTTTTGGGTCCCGAGCTGCTGAATGAAGCCAAGTCGTAACCCATCCATAAACCGATTTGCCTTCAATAAATCGGTATTGATTAGATGTGATGCGTACGGTGCTAACCTTGAGAATTGTAGTTCATACTCTGCCACCGACATCATCCCTTGTCTAAGGGAGGCGAACTCCATGGCTTTCCTTTCCTTTACATGCTCGGAAAAATACTTGGTACGGAATAAAGTAAGAAAACCGTCCCATGTATGAGGTGCATCGGCCGGAGGTGCCGGAACCGACTTCCACCATGTACGGGCATCTTTATTTAGTTGAAATGTTGCTAGACGCACCTTCTCCTGATCAGTGCATTGAATAACGTCAAATATCTTATTCATCTCATCGATCTAATTTTCTGCCTCATCGGGATTTGAAGATCCATAGAATCGCGGAGGATTTAGACTCCGGAAGTTGCGATGTAGGTCACCAGCCCTTGCCCCTGCACCACCTTGTGCTATAGTTTGCAATGCCTGAGTGAGGTCGGCAACTGTTTGTTGCATACCGTCCCAATCTACGCGATGAGCCATTTGTAAAATAGGGTACCTGAGAGAGAAAAATAACAACTTGTTATTTCTCATGAAAATCAACCTTAAAGCTAATTAATTATCTTATCCCGAGCTCTACCCAATCCTCACATGGGTATGGAATTTCTTCCTTAGTTCATAGGTAGGGGTCCTTAAACCTTGGACTTATCCTATGACATGATTCATTTCCCTAAGTCCTGAGACTTAGGCTCTGATACCAACTTAACTGTCACGTCCTGAGCCTTTATTACAGCGAAAGACTCGCTCGAGAAACGTGAACAGCCGGTATGGTAAGCCTCTTGCAAGCAAGAACGACCAGAGCGCGAGACAATCACACACATAAATGCAATTGCACAGAATTTAATCAAACTCCAACTTTATTTCATAAATGATCAAAGTATTTCTTTACAATAATCACCTTTCATTCTACTAGACTCAAGAAATAAGAAAATTACATTGACTCAATCTAAACATTATAGACTTCCTAAGTCCTCGCTTGTAACTTTACAAGACTTTCACTCACTTCCGGACCCGCCACTAGTATAGCCCGAATCCGAATCTGAACTACTTCCATCTCCTGAAAAATGTTGGAAAATAGGTAATGAGTACACTTGCCCAGTAGGTATCTTCGCATCAACATGAAAGCACTATTAAAGTGATTAATATTTTTGCTCTAAAGAAATAAGGCAAAATCATTCAATGCGATGATCACGCGATTAAACCATAGTAACAAGATAATCATGTAAGATAGAGTGAGCAAGAATGAACTTATCACGAATATAACATGAACATGATATTGGCCTTTTCATGAACAAGAATGTAACGAGAATGCACTATCAAGCCACATAATCAACACTCCAGCATCTTATGCTTATGAGCAAGTGCTTCATGAATTTCTGTAGAATATCGAGCAAGAAAGTCATGTACAAGAACTTGATCATGTTGCATCGCGTTGTGATTGTTCACTTCACGAGCCGTGGATAATTCACTTATTTATAAAGAAAGTACTCCCAGCGCAATGCGACGCCAGTAGCATCATATCCCATGGTTTATAAAATAGTATATTTTCGACAATCAGCCGAGGGGACTAGCATAGAGCCCTTGAACACAATCAGTGCTCGATCGCATCTTCAAGTATAAATCAAGCTCTTACCACGCATGATAATAAAGTATGGCCAAGAATATAGCAATAACAAATAATGAAAATCAATGTATGAACGCTTCAATTGAATATGAGGAATTCAAGAATGACATTAAACAAGGTTATGCTCATAGAATAAATTGACAGCATAATGGTACATTCTTTTCTCTTTCCAATCCTTATATTAAGTTTCTTGATTAATATTATAAGTTCTAGACTATCATTAATTCATCTAGAACCTTGGGAATATCAACCCTTGGGTCAAACCTTGGGTTAAGTACTTAAGCAATGTGACGGTCGTTCTCTGGGCCGTTACATAATGTAACGCTCTAGTAGAGGGCCGTTAAAATGATCAGAGTCCAGAACTATCAAAATAGACTCAGAGAAATGTGACGGTCATGCAATGGGTCGTTACGTGATTCTGACGGTCCAATGTAAGGCCGTTACATTACTAGATCCAGAAAACAACGATAGTGTATTCTAGTTAATGGGCTTTAATGGTACAACCAACGCGGCATCCTAGTGGGAATCCCAGGCTCGCGAAGAATTACGGAGGCCTTGAAATAAGATTTCCTAGTCCATTGGAAGGAATATCGAATAGAGAGATCCTCATGTCCAAGAATATGTTCCTATAGTGAAAAATGTGAACTAATGGTCAACATACCGGAGTATGTGCCATGTACTAATAGAAATGACTCTATTGATAGAGGAAGAATATATTTAGATATATATCGATGTGAAATCATGATAAAAACTCTATCAATACATCATTCAAAAATCATGTTTCTAATTACATAACTATAGAGTTTGGGCTCATGAAATTAACATAACTTAAAGTAATAGTGAGATACCGAAACATGCAATACCTATCATAAATGATTTAAATAATCTCAAAGTCACGTAATCAAGTTAACACTTAGGTTACTTGGCATAATAATAAGTAAATCTGGCAAGTTTCCAATCTGTCTTGAGTTGACAGTACACAGGCACCTGACGGTCTAGCCAAGGCACGTCACAGGGAGTGTGATGGTCTATCGAGCAACCGTTACAGAATGTAATGCTCCTGCATAGATGCGTCAGAGTCAACAGAGAAATCAATAGGCAATCAGGGACTGTGACGGTCCATCGTATGGCCGTTACTTGAGTGTGATGGTCCTACTATGGTGCGTTACAGTATCTGCTGACAGAAAATGATATGAAACCTAAGAGATCACATCACATCATGTCTAAATCAAATACCATGTCTATTCTAGGCATGATAACGAAGTATAGGCTATCTATATGCATAGGTTCCAGTGAATAGACAAGATAACTTCTTTTATTTTTATTTAAGGCTAAGAGATGTATGACATGCATGGAACTATGAAAACATGAAATTGATGATCTATGATGCATGAAATTCAGTCATATAAGAGGGCTTTTAGTCCTATCAAGATATTTTTGCCGTTCATGAGATGACCTACCTCTTAGCTTGGCTTTAAACTTCCAATTTAGGGTTTGAAAAACGTGCCCTAGCTCTCCTTTTCCTGTGACTTTTCCGCAACTTCCTTGGGCTCTAACTCCACGACCTCTTGACCTAAAGATGTGAAATTTGGAGAGGAGTTAGTCTAAAGTTTTATAAACAAATACTTCTAAAGAACTTACCCGAGATTATGACTCCTTACCTTGATTCCACGCGAGCAAAAGTAAAGGTCGCGCAGTTCAGAACTAGGTCCTATTTATAGGGTTTTTGGCTAGGGTTTGAAGATTAGATCGATTCTAGAGTCCTTAATCTGCTAAAATCTGATCTCTAAGAGTCCTTAGTAATGTTGTAACTCTTCCCAAGTTGATCCTTAGTGGATAAGATCATCATGTTTCCATCTTTTATAACTTCTTCCTCTTACGGAATCCGCAGAGTGTAACGGTCGAACGCAGGCGCGTTAGGTGAATGTGACGGTCTCGCGATAGACCGTTACAGTCAACGTATGCAGAGTTCTAAATTAATAAAACTCATTTATTTATTTATCCATATAATTATCTTAGATAATTAGTCTTTATCCTTAAAATCTGTAAATAAGCTAAATAACCTTCTAGAACATAGGCCAAACTTAATGGGCTTGGTCCTTAAACCTTTTAGATGATGTGTAAATAGGCTTGGTTAATTATTTAACCTAATTGGGCTTTATAATGACTTATTAGTCTCAGAATCCATTTATTAATTTATTTAGGCCTTTATAAATTCTAAAAAAATATTTATATAAATTATGGGGTACTACAAACAGTCGCCGCCGAAGCAGCCATCTCTGCCACAAGACGAGGGGCACCCCTGCGGTTCCTTTTTTGGCATTGCACCTGCTCCGTTATCTACCCCACCTTTACCATCTCCTGCTCCGTCTCCGCCTCTACAGACCCAAGCCTCTGCTCAGGCTAGTGCTACTTCTCCCTCCTCTTCCACTTCCATCATTACTTCCACTCCCGACACCGCTAGACGGGTCGTGCCGATACACCGACGGTGGGCGCCGCGACCCTCCAATTCCTCCGCCTCACCACTACTGTCACCATCCTCACCTCCATTACCTTCATTACCCACATCACCCTCTCCACCATCTCCACCGCCTCTGCCATCCCCTTCGCCATCGTTGCCCGAGCCTGAGCAGGTCATACCTATACCTACACCTTCCACTTTACCTTCTCATATGCCTCCACCTCTGCCCTTGCCTCCACTCGAACCTATCATCACTGCTACCTCTCTGCCGCTCACATTGCTTTTATCTACGCCTCCCAAGTCCATTACCGCCACTTTTCCACCCCTTTCTACTTCCACCCCACGGAGCGGGTGTATGCGACCAATGGTGCCCCTTGGGTCTAATCCCCCGGAAGGTGACCAGCCAAGTCAGGACGGTTCTGTACCAGCCGTGTGTTTCAAGATTGAAGATTTCATCTGTCGCATGTCGGTCCGAGTCCTAGTCCCTGGCTATTTTAGGGATAATGAGCCTGCATACTCTGAAATGGTTACAAAGAAGAGTTCCTTTGTGTTGGTGCTAGTTTCTTCAAAGGCGAGGTCGGTAGCAATCTCTCTCCTCGCCGGGAAGTTCACCATTAATGCTGTTATTACCTCACGCTCGATTACTGTTCAGTTCACTGGCCGAGAGGGGTTCTCTACTCGGATTATGCTAACACATACGGCCGCCCGGAGCCTGATGGATTTCCTATTCAAGAGGCAATTGGCCGTATCTTCTACATTTTCCAAGGACATTCTGTACTTGCTGTGCAATTTCCCATAATTTATTAGCATGCCGGCCACGTCAACGCCGCGCATTGATCTCCCTCAGCTTTGTCCTGCTCTTCTAGTACGAGAGTTATGCTTCAAGTCTGATTGCCGAGTGGAGCTGCCGAACCTCTATGTTCTAGTGCCAAAAGACAAAACTCCATGGCTTCATGATATGCATTCAGTTGAGAAGCTGTTTGCTCAAGAATGTCCACCAATGGTTAGCACCGGGAGTCTAGGGGCAACTTCCCTGATGAAGCTGCATATTCGCAATCAGGCCAGGCCATCTTCCAGGTGGGCCCGCTATTTGAGAAGATGTTACAGATTGAAGAGCCCGAGAAGCCGAGTCCGCGCCAGGTGGCGTTATTTCAAGAAGATTTCTTCTAAGAAGAGGCGACGACATGAGTTCGAGGGCCGTCAGTTGTGCACCCGGGGGTCCACTTCCTCCTCACCTTCTTCCATCCATTCATCTTTTCTATTGCTTAGTTCTTATCCTTGGGTGGTGTACCTTCCACCACCTGGCCATATTTCTACCATCTCTTCCTATTCTCACCATTCTAGGCCTCGGCCTATGTCCCCCTCTTCCCCTGAGCCAGGGGCATCTTCTAGTTTTTCTTTATTTGGAACACCCGGATTTCACTTCTCATCTTTTTGCCCTGACCTTGTTGGGGATTCTTGGTGCTCGTTCCCCGACCTTGTCGGGTGATTTTTCTGATCCTTCCCCGACTTCGTTGGGTGGTTTCCATTTCTTTTCCCCGACATTGTCGGGTGGTCATGCATTTTCTTCCCCGCCTTTGTCGGGTGATCGCTATTCCTTTCCTCCGACCACGTCGGATGATCTTTCTATTTCTACCTTATCTTCACAGTTATCTTTTCATTGTCTTTCTATTCTTTCCTCCTCACCCTTTCGGGGTTCTCACCCTTTTTCTTGCTGTTTTCGAGGCTTTAGCCCGCCTTGATCTTAGTTAATCACTGGTTATTCCGTACTTGGTTACTTGTTATCAGGGCCTCAGTGCCTTAACGAGGGAGTTCTAGCCCTCGTCTCTCTTCTTTTTATATCCCTCCTTCATCCAGTATGATGTCTACCACTCCTCTATGTCGAGGAATCCAATCCTTTGCTCTCCTTTCATCCTTTATCCTGACAAGCAAGAAAAATAAAGTTCGCACTCCTCAAAGCTCGATGATCGAGATTGCTTCAGGAGGTCAATTTTCACGCCTTGGATCTGCAAAGGTATCTTTGATTTTGTGCCAGAACATGTAATCATTGCTATTACCCTGTTATTTCTGCACGCGCTTATAATGTTGGTTCCTTAAAACATGGTTGAGTAGCCTTAGGCTTTAGTTAGTTTGCTTAGTCAAATGAGTTCGCTTCTACAGCATCCCTTAGGCTGGTGATAGCTCCGCGCTGGGAGTCTAGTTTCTTTCCCCGATTGTTGAGGGTGACCTTTGAGTATGGATTTTTTCACACACTACATGGCAAGCCATAGCCGATCTCTCTGAGGTGCACCGTTGCTGCTTTGGCCATACTTTGGGTATGCACAAAGGTCTTTTCTTTTCTCTGTTCTGCCAAGTGCAGGGGCAAGAGATTGATGGATGAGATGACCAACCTAGGCGCTCCCTAATACGAGAGAGGTCTCAAATAGGGGCAGTCTTGACCCTCAAAAGTGAGCTTTCATGCTATATCTGGCCAATAAGGGCTGCCAAAATGAGAAAATGAATCAATGCAAATTATGAATCAAAGGCATGGCAAGAGTGACAATACAGTTCCCCGCGGGACGTCATGAGCCCGATCGCATGCATGCTTGATAAATATGGGTCTCAAAATCAAAGACACAAAGCCCCAGTGCAACAGGCTATCTCTTTGAGGGGTAGTGCCCTGGAAGGAATTCGAACCTTGATATCTCCCATCCTGCATGAAGCTTGTCTCCATTTTTTCTTCGGCTTCTCCCTCTTAGGTTGGGTTGTATCCCAGGTATGGCCTTAATAGGGGCACCATTCTTTAGAAGCGGTTGGTTGTGGTAAGCCACCCTCACATACACGCCCTGCTTAAGGGAAGCCTTTAATGAAAGGGGTAGGAACGACGATCCCTGGCCCGTAGTTCGAGCATGTCTTTGGGTGCTGCGGATTACTATTCAAAAATACCAAAAAAATGAGATATTGTCAAAAATCCAAAAAAATGATAAATGAGATATTGTCAAAAATCTAAAAAAAATGAAATATTGTCAAAAATCCAAAAAATGATGAAATATTGTTCAAATCCAAAAAATTAAATATTTTTAAAATCCAAAAAAAATCAAGAAAATTGAAAAATCTAAAAATATTTATCTTTTATATTTTATCTTGAGGACAGATACGTAATTCGTTTACTAAGTGTGCAGGTTGTAAGTACTCAGGCATTCCTTACTATATCTTTTTGCTATGCCTCCTGTCTACATTTTTGATCTGTTCTTTCCTTCTTCAATCTTATTTCTCGATCTATTCTGAAGTTTTTATCCTTCTCAGCTTTTAATAATCATATTTCTATGAGAAGACTTTACCTCACGATTATGAACCTGGCGGTTCTGCATCATTTTTGATCTTGGGTTTTGATTGAAGATCGCGCTTTGTCATATCTTTTGTCCCGCCGTGTCCTTGTCTCGTGACCATGTCCCACCGTGTTGTCCCACACATGTTGTTTTGTTCCTCACCCCATGTTGTTAGTTGTTTTGCGCATGTTGACAGTCGTCCTTCCATGTTCCGTGTGTTGTCCCAACCGTGTGATCCGTCATATTCTTATCCCAACCATGTGTTGTCCCATCGATTGTTGTCCTGTCACACCGTGTTCATTTATCCCTTTGCATATGTGCTCGTTTGCCTTTGTTATGTTATGTTGTATTGTCTCCCCATTTCATTTGATCGTCATGTTATGTCATGTTGTTCATCGTTATGTTAATCGCTATGTTTATCTTGTTTGTCTTATTCATAAAAATCCATAAAAAAAATCCGAAAAAGAAAATCCAAAAACTTGTCGTTTCATTTGCACAGGTAAGTCGGTATGGCCTTCTATCCTTGCATCCCTTATTGCATTATTATATGGTACTATAATATATAATCTCGAGAACCAGTTGGTTATCTGCGTGTTCCAGGATCTGATGTTCCCTTTTAACAAAAATGATGATGATCTAGGTTCACATGTTTAATCTTCGGATAGGCCGTTACGTTGGGATGTCCCGGGGAGGATGGTTCTACTTGCACGCCGTGGTTGCGGATGGTATCTTGACTCTGATTTTTCCAGCTTAGCAATATTATTCTTGAGTATTTTATATTTTAGTCTTTCTTTACATTTGTTTTAACGATTTCTTTTTATTTTATCCCAGCATGCATCATACGCATCCTTTTTGAGCTTTCATGACCCATGGTTTGCTTAAAGAATGTCCCATCAGTGATGGTTAGCTGTACATTTAGTGTTTGAATAAGAGAAACTAATTCCACTCTGAGTTGGAAGGTTCTCTTTGGTCGATTCTCTTGGTTTGGTAGATTAAGAGGTCACCGTCGGGAGCTTTAGCCTATTTCGTTTACTTTTGATGCCTGCTTTTGGCCTCCTCATTGGACCACGGGATGGTGTCCCCCATGAGGTTGATCTTGTCGATTTGTTTCGTTTAGTTTAGTTCCTCCAGACTGGTGTCGCTTTTAGTTTTATCATTCCTTGCGTTTGGTTCAGAGATTTCTAGAAGGTTCCCATCACATGTTGGTAAAAATAGGTGTCGTTTTACCTTAACGCCCACTTTTCAGTCCGCTCCGCTGCATCTTCGTTTCATCTCCATGTTCTACGTCACTTCCGCTTCACCTCCGCTCGCTCCCCTGCAAAGAGGACGTTAAGGAGGGGCATCTGTTGACACCCGTTTTATGCCGATAAGTTGAGTCGTTCCTCTTACTCCCATTTGTTGATGCCTCGAGTTGTCCATCACCCGTTGGGGCTATTTTCAAGCATGCTTTGGGCCAGTTTTATGGGTTGCCTCCCTCCTTGGTTAGGTCCAAGTTGATTCAGAGCTTAACGGGCCTTGGTTTTGGTTGATTGGGCTTTTCTATAAGTTTCAAGCGCCCATGTGCATGTACGGTTCATCCCTGGCCGCTCAATCCATGTGCGGTTGATTGTGGACCGCCATCTATTTTGGAGTATTGTGGTTAATTTTTTGAATTTCCACCGACAAGCATATATACGGTCTAGACATAGCCGCATAAGACTATTGTGCGGTATCTTATGAGCCGTCTATCTCTCCAGAGTCCTAACATCGCTGGTTTTCAGATAATTATCTAATTATATTATCTATTTTGATTTATCACCGACAAGGCTAGAACGGTTTGTCTTTGGCCGCTTTACGTTTGAACGGTCTCATATGAGCCGTTCATCTCTGAGAGTCCAACGTTGAAGGTTTCGGTCAGTTCGATGGATAATTTGGATTATTTGTAATTTATTTTGAATTTCCACCAACGGGGTTGGACGGCCAGGACATGGTCGCACATCCAGTTGGGCGGTCTATCGTAAGACCGTTCATCCGTTCGATTCATAAATTTCAACAGATTTTTATCTCTTTATCCGTGGTTTTATCCCCAACTTCTCCCATCATTTTCTCTGCGGATAATCAACAATTTTAAGTGCCGTTTTGACTGGATAAAAGATAATTGGTTTATCTACGATTTTCCTTTGATTATCTCGATCTGAAAATGCCTCTAAACCCTAATTTCGGGCTAGGACTTTAGGTGCTCTATAAATAGACCCTAAAGGCCGGGTTTGAAAGGGGGGAGATTTTGGTCGACGGCGAAGCCCTGCCGCATTTTTGAGCGACCTAGCACCAAGGAGGGAGGCTTTACACGTCAATACAAGCCTCTGGTTTAGGGAGTAGTCCAGTTTTTTGAGTCTGTTGCACTTGATAGTTTTGTCCACTTTTCATTGCATGCATCACCTTTCATACTTTCTCCCCACGTTATTCTTCATCTTCATTGCCATGCGCACACCCACCTACGTTTTTGACACCCTAGGGGTTTAAAATCCCCCAGGTATCCCCCTTTCCACTTATTCATGTTCATTTCACATTATTTTGGCATTTACTACACCATTCAGTTCTAATCTAGGTTTTCTCTTTGTGTTTTTACGTCGTTTTGCAGGTCAGCAATCCCTAGCACGAGGCCCATCCCCTCTGGCCGGCTAGAGAGGGTAGAGGTTGGACCCTTTGCGACTTCTGGCTTGGTGGTCTTGAGCGGTTCCCTACAGTCCGTTCAATGAGATGTGCTGTGAAGACTGGACCATCCATCTTCTTCCTGCGGTCGTGCCAGAGCCGTTCACCTTCCAGGAGCGCTTCATCCCGCATCTTCTGCAGCGTCCTTGAACGGTCTATCGTAAGACCGTGCATGCCTTAGGCGGTTCTCCCTGAACCGTTCATCGTCCCAACGCTGCAGGCCAGGCGAGTGTCTCTCCCTCTTTCCAAGGCACGACGTGTTCATCACGTTCGGCGCTTTGGTGGCGATCACAGGTTTTTTTTCCTCCCTTTCCTTCTGTCTTCATTCGTTTCTCATATCGGATATGGTAGCATAGACATTAGGAAGACATTGGAAGAAACGGACGGGAGGAGAAAATATATCTACAATACCACGTGTTGTGTGGGAATGGCTGATCTAGAGGGGAGATGTGAATAGATGTGCCCCTCTTTTTCGAGAACTCAAACAAACCACAGCGGAATAAAGATAACTACAATAAAATGCAGGTAATGCATACGCACAATGCAAGAGAGTAGATAGATACCAGCCTAGACAACCATCTAGTGGAGAGAAATCACACATGCAAACCACATGAACAAAGACTTTTAAGGTGGTTCGGACTTTCTCCAAAGTCCTACGTCCACCCCTCACTTAAACCAAGTGAGGCTTCCCTAGTGCAACTGCACAATCCGCTGAATACACAGCTTAACAGCCCGCTGCCTTACAGCTTGCAGAGAGACTATCCTCTCTCAGGGAACCGCTGATGCACAGCTTGATGGCACACCGGCCAGACCACAGATTCAAGCATACAAGCTTGATCTGTCTTCCTACTGTCACCGGTAGGGACGGTTCACAGTTTCATTAAATAAGATCAAACAAAAGAAAAGAATGATGAGAAAACTCAGACAGGAAGAGTGAAGCTCAATGCAAAATGCAAAAGCCCTTGTCTGAAATATGGAGAGCTTGGTTTGCTGCGAGGAGGTTCGTTGCTTCTTTGATGGTAGCTTTATCTTTGCAATGCAACGAGCAGATGGAAGAGGAGCTCGTGGGTTTGCTTCAGATCTTCACAAATGGCCTTGAGCTCTTCACCTTCTTCTTCTACTTCTTCTTCTTCTCTTTCAGTTCTGGACGCAGTTAGCTTCTTGCGTTTTCCTTCTCTTCTCCAAGGGGCGCCGGCAGCACTAGCAGTAGTAGCTTTTCCTTCTTTCTTCAAGGAACGCAGGCCACACCAGCAATAGCTTCTTCTTATTTCACTTTTGTCTGTCAGTCCCCCTCTAAACAGTAGTATCTCACCACCAGTTTTAGGCACCTGCACAGCTCCCTATGTGCATGGAATTGCGCCACTCAGATCGCCCAGTAGAGGGAGCTTTCCCTCTAAATATCCAGTCCACTGATTGGTTCAGCTTGAGTGGAAAAGGTGTCTTTAAACTTGCTTTCTTTTAATTGGTTCAGAGGAAATATATAATAAGACTTTTCTTCTGTTCCAAATCTGAGCATTTAATGATCCTTCTGGACAACATCCTGCAGACTACTTCCTCATTGGGTTAGGTCACTTCTATGCTTGGTGTACCTTTCTAGGATCATATCCCATTGGTTGGCTGTAAAAAGTTAGCAGACTTTTCCCAGATGTGAACCCTGTCATAGCAGCCAACAAAAGGTGTTTTCAGATGTGGTCATGATGACTAGGACATGTGACAAACATGGAACCTTCCTCTAGACCTTGAAATCTGTGATTTTGGGGATTTGTGATATGACTTTTTGCTCTCTGGATTGCCCTTTGATTTGACAGAAAACTAGCTTAAAAAGCTTCTGGGAGAACAGTGGTGTCGACCTGTATAGGTTGTGAGGTCGACCTGTCTTCATGAAGGGGCGGTTATAATGCTCTCTGGAAAGCCCACATGTCGACCTCCTGTAACTGAAGTGTCGACACTGCTTTAAGGAATCATGTCTTCAACGCTCTCTAGAAGACCATAGTGTCGACCTGCTGTAACAAAGTGTCGACACTGCTTTGTAGAGAAGTGTTTATAACACTCTCTGGAAAGCCCACAGGTCGACCTCCTGAAACTGGAAGGTCGACACTTCCAAGTGAAGGAGCGTTTATAATGCTCTCTAGAAGGTCCTGAGGTCGACCTCCTGATAGAGGCAGGATGACACTTCCTTGTGAGCTTTTTCGGACAGATGGCTGCTTGAACTGGCGTGGTTGACACTTCTGGGCTGTGAGGTCGACACCACCAGTGTAAAAAGATATCTTTGAGGGATTTTCAGAGGTGACTTGGGCGCGTGCATTGGGCTTCATCTTTTGCCATCTCTTATGACTTATTTGGTTTATATGTCATCGGAATATCAATCAATGTCAGCAATCAAGGGATGAGAATATTAATGACTCATAGTATTGGAAAGCATCAAAACCATAGGGACACAACAGGGGGCGCCTTTTGAAGATGACGGTCTTTGTGGAACCGCCTTCTGCCTATAACAGACAGAAGCTAAAATAACGTGCAGGGCCTATTCTAGGGCAATAAATGAATGGAAACTATAAGGAACTAAGAGATATGATATGATATCATTTCTAGAACGAAGAAAGAGCATGATAAGACATGAGTTAAGCCAAAATTCTCATCTTTTAATTAAGGGGTACAAGAATATTATGTAGTGAAGGTTATGCATGCGTAGTCATGGAAAAATGTCAAATACTCTGTGCATAATGCATGAAATCACAAGGTAATTGAGGGATTTTGTTCCTAATTTGATGTTTAAGCCAACATGAGATAACCTACCTCTGGGTAGCTTCCTAAGCTTCGAATTTGGTGTTGGAAGAAGGTTCTCGTTCCTGTGCATCCTGCGTGGAGCCAGCAACTTCCAAACGGTCTATCTCCCTAACTGCTTGATCTTATTTCATGAGATTTGGGGGTGATTAGAAGACACAAAGGGGAACAATTAACTCTAAAGGCAGAACTTGAAAATACTTCTAACAATGTCCCTAAACTTCAGATCCTCGCTGGAAGAACACGCTCGTTCCTGCGCGTTCTGCGTAGAAACAGCTACTTCCAAACCTTCTTACTCTTCAACGGCTTGTTCTCCTAGCATGTGATTTAGAAGGAAGTTAGAAGATATATAAGGGAACAAATAACCCTAAAGGACCAACCTGAACAGACGACGCCTTACCTTCAAACTACGCTATAGATATTTTTGTGTGTGTGAGGGTAGTGTGATATGTGAGATATAGATATGATGCAAGTGGGTGATGTGCTAACTAAAGCAATCAATAACATCAAGCATGGAGCATGTGGGCATGTCATCTTAACAGTGCAAAGATAAAGCAAGGAGGAAACTAAACACCTTAACTGTCACGCCCCGAGATTATGCAGCAGAAACAATCGGGAACGCGAACAGCCGGCATGGTAAGCCTCGAGCAAGCAATATAATTAGAGCGTAATAACAATCACATAAAGTAATTGCACAACAATTTAATCAAACTTTCATCTTTATTTCATATCATATATTCATAATCCAAATACACGAATATTCAACTCTTTTTGATCTAGACTCAATAAAAAGAAAATTTTCATGTGACGACTCAATCTAGACATATTTTGACATTCTAAGTCTTCACTCGAATCCATATTTCCTTTAATCGCTCTCGGATCCATCACTCGAGAAATCTGAATCCCTCCCACTAGAATTTCTTGAAAAAGATTGGAAAGTAGGGTAATGAGCACACTTATCCAGTAGGTATCTTCGTATCAACATGATTGGTAAATTTAAGTAATTAGCATCTTAGCTCTAAAGGATAAGATAAATCATGCAAATATGATGAAACATGCGAATAAAGCCAAAATAACAAGATATGATCAAGCTTGAGATATGAGAATATAATATGATCAAGTAGAGAACAAGAATATAAATTTGGCCTTTCAAGAATGTAACAAGAATGTACTTTTCATAACCATGAAGGTTATGCACTAGAAAGTCATGTAATAAGCAAGAATGTACTCTTCACTTAGTAACAAGTACTTCGTGAATTTATGTGGATATCCGTGGATATTTCACTTATTTATAGAGAAAGTACTCCCAGCGCATTGCGACGCCAGTAGCATCATACCCCATGATTTATATAGTATGTTTCCGACAATCAGTCGAGGGGACTAGCATAGAGCCCTTGAACACAATCAACTGCATCTTCAAGTATGAATCAAGCTACTTCCACGTTTATGTCAATAATATGACCAAGAACGTATAATTTCAAATATAGTTCCATGATAAGATAACCAAAAATAAGAATGCTTCTATTGATAATAAGAGATTTCAATAAATACATTTAATAACTAGGTTATGTCATGAAAATAAATCGGCAGCATAACGGTACATTCTTTAACTTTCAAAATTTCTTAGATATCTTTGGAATAATATGACAGGTTCTAGATAATCAATTGGACCACCTAGGAATGTAGGAAAATCAGCCCTTGAGTCAAAACCCCGGGTTAATCAAATTTAGGACGCTAGCGGTCATTTACTGGACCGTCTCTTGTCCCTGGCAGTCTAGTACAGGACCGTTAATGATAAGACAGTTCGATATTTTAAAACAGGATATCTGGAGTCTTCGCGGTCTAATGCAGTACCGTTTAGGATCCGTTAGGAGTCAAGTGTAGGCCCGCTAGCAGTCATTGGCGGTCAACCAGAAGGCCGCTAATAATCTATATTATAAAATATCGATATAAGTGCCTTCTAGACAATTAGGCTTTAATGGTACAACCAGCTCGGCGTCCTAGTGAGAATCCTAGGCTCGCGGACTCTTACGGAGGCCTTGAAATAAGATTTACTAGTCCATTGGAAGGAATATCTAAGAGAGAGGTCATCATGTCCAAGCTTATGTTCCTATTGTGCAAAAGTGTAACTAATGACAACATACCGGGATATGTGCCATGTACTTAAGAAAATGACACTTAGATAAGAGAGAAAATCGAAATAAAATAGTGATCAACTTAAATCATGAATCTTTTAAAAACATGTATTTAATTACAAGAGTATATGATTTTTGGGCCTAAATTAACATAAGTTAAAATAATACCAATGTACATGAAACATGAAATCTATTATGATAAACATGTACACTAACTAAGTATATAAAATCAGTAATTAAATCAGGAATAAGACTTAGTTAACTAGGTTTAACATATAATAATTATGACAAATCTGCATTAAGTCTCGAGTTAAAATAATGCAGAAATTCAAAAATTGAAAACGGTCAACTGGAAGACCGTCACTTTGCGGTTAGCGGTCTATCGTACGACCGCGACAGTTCTCTAGCCGTCCATAGGAAGACCGTTTCTTCCTACGTAAATCTGAGTTCAAAAGATAACTAAACAAAAATGCTAATTAAGACATATCATGTCTAGAAATCAACATATTCTAACTTTCATGATCATGATAGAACAATTTAAGGTCAACAATATGCATAGGTTTATGTGATTACAAGAAAAACTCATATTTTTACTTCATTAGGGCTAGTTCATGCATGAAGAATATACTAAATGCATAGTCTTAAGTAAAAATTCACAAAGTACAATGCATGAAAACGAATGAAACAAGCGGGCTTTTATTCCTGACTTCAAATTTGAGCCTTTCATGAGATAACCTACCTTTAACAGTGCTCCTAGACTTCGAATTTCTGACTGGAATCAAGCCTTAATTCTGCACTTTCTTGCTCTAAATCAGCAACTTCACGTCCCTCTATCTCCTGATTCCCTTGACCTATGGACGTGAAATTTTGATGATGAGTAGAAGACATATAGGGGAACATAAAGTTCTAAAGAACCTCCATCTAATTACCTCGTTTTGGGCTCCGAATTCCTTGATCTTCTTGGCTCAGACGCACTAATTCCTGAGTTCTTAATGTAGAAACTACGACTTTGGAAGCTTTAACTTCAGGTAGGCTTGATCTCCGAGAACGAAATTTGGAGGGTAATTAGTTCTAGGTACAATGAACAAATTCCTAGAAGAAACTTACTCTAGATCGGTCTCTTTACCTGTGTTCCACACGAGCCAAAGTAGGGGTTGCACATGTCAAATCTGGGACATGTTTATAGGTTTTAGCTAGGGTTTGAGGATTAGAATGAACTTAGAGTCCCAATTAGACTTTCCATTCGATCTACCATCCTTCTAGACCTATCTAATTAGCTGATAGAGTCGATCCAAGATGATTTGGATGCTAAAAATCCAACCTTTTCACGTTTTCTTCCTCTCACGGAATCTGCATTCGTTAGCGGTCATTGGACGACCGTTTACAGCCCGTTAGCGGTCTTGCGATAGACCGTTTTATGCTGTGAGCGCCGAATTTGAAATACTTCAAACTCTTTTGATATTGTCCTCAATATTATCCTTTTATTTATATGCCAAGGAGTAATTATCTCCTTAATTCCGTGATTTCACCTATTTTAAGGTTCTAGAACATGGGCAAAGGTCCAAAATAATCTTTTTGAGCCTATTGGTTTTATTATATGGGCCTAATATACTTGGATTAGTGTAGGGCCTAAATAATTAGATTTAATTCATTATAATTCAATTAATAGCCTATTAAATGCTTAATAATTATATTTTAAATCCGAAAAAATTCTTAGAAAATTCTCGGGTGTTACACCCTCCCCCACTAAAAAAAGAGTTTATCCCCAAATTCAATTCATGGATTTATGGAGAGTGTACTTACATTCAAATAATTCTAGAAATCTCTTGTGCATGGCTTCTTCAGTTTCCCATGTTGCTTCATGCGACCATAGCTTGGTCCATTGGATCTTGACCATAGGAATAGTTTATTCCACAATTGACGTACTTCTCGTTCAATGATCTTGACTAGCTCTTGCTCGTATGTCAAATCCTTCTTAATCTCCAGAATGTTATAAGTGATGACATGAAAAGGATCAGGTACATACTTCTTGAGCATTGAGACGTGAAATACATCATGAATTCCTGCTAATTGAGGGGGCAAAGCAATACGATATGCAACTTCTCCAACCCTTTCGAGAATTTCAAAGGGGCCAATGGGAGTAAGCTTGCCTTTGATTCCAAATCTTCGAATACCTCGACCTGGAGAAACTTTAAGGAACACATGATCTCTTGTTTGGAATTCCAGATCACGCCTTCGATTGTCAGCATATGATTTCTGCCTATCCTGGGCCATATGAAGTCTTTCTCGAATAAGTTTAATCTTCTCGGTAGTATCCCTAATGATGTCGGGACCGAAAAATTACTTTTCTCCTACTTCATTCCAACAAATAGGGGAACGATAGCTTCTTCCATATAAAACATCAAACGGTGCTATTTGTATGCTAGCTTGGTAGCTATTATTGTATGAGAATTCCACTAAATGCAAGTGATCGTGCCAACTTCCTCCAAAGTCAATAGCACAAGTCCTGAGCATATCTTCCACCACTTGATTTGTCCTTTCCGTTTGACCATCAGTTTGTGGATGGAATGCTGTGCTAAAGTTGAGCCGGGTCCCTAATGAATGTTGAAGCCCCTTCCAGAATTATGATGTAAACCGAGGGTCTTGGTCAGATATGATGGTGACAGGGACACCATGCAATTTGACAATTTCCTTCATGTATAGTGCTGCTAATACATCCACAGACCATCGACTTTTGATTGGTAGGAAATGTGCAGATTTAGTCAACCGGTCTATGATCACCCATATACCATCGTGTCCACCTCTTGTCTTAGGTAAACCCATGATAAAATCCATCCCTATACTTTCCCATTTCCACTCGGGAATATTCAAGGGGTGTAACTTCCCAGCTGGTTTTAAATATTCTGCCTTTACCTGCTGACAAGTGAGGCAGCAAGACACGAATTCTGCCACTTCTCTTTTCATATTGGGCCACCAAAAGTTTTTTTTCAAATCTTGATACATCTTGGTAGCACCAGGGTGAATAGCATATCTCGATTTATGCGCTTCCTCCATGATCAATTTCTTAATGTCATCATGATTCGGCATACAAACTCGATCCTTAAATAATAATCTTCCATCATGTGAAATAGAGAATTCTGGTCTTTGATCAAAGTTATCCTTAATCTCCATTAATGTAGGATCATTTTCTTGCAATTTGACTATATCCTCAATCAATGTAGATTGAGACCTTATATTGGCAATTATACATCCTTCTCCTTCCCTGTCAATTTACAGATTTAGGTGAGAAAAATCTTTGATAAGACAAGTTATACCTTTTTGGAGGCTTGCTAGGTTCACCATTGGTTTCCTGCTAAGAGCGTTGGCTATAGCATTTCCCTTTCCTATATGATATTGAAAAGTGAAGTTGAAGTCCTTGAGATACTCCAACCATCTGCGTTGTCGCATATTCAACTCCTTCTGGGTGAAAATATATTTTAGACTTTTATGATCTGAAAATATAGTGAATTTCTCCCCATAAAGGTAATGTCCCCAAATCATTAATGTGAATATAACCGCAGCCAATTCTAAATCATGCACAAGATAATTTTCTCCATGACGCTTCAGTTGTCTTGAGGAATAACAAATCACCTTTCCATTTTGCATAAGAATGCATCCTAGGCCAATGCAAGATGCATCCGTATAGACTTCAAAATCACCACCTTTAGTTGGTAATGTTAACATAGGAGCTGTTGTAAGGTGATCTTTAAGATTTAGAAAACTCTCTTCACAGTCCTCCGACCATATAAAAGGATTTTCCTTTCTTGTGAGTCTAGTCGAAGGAACGACGATCTTTGAGAAATCTTTAATAAATCGCCTATAGTAACCAACCATACCTAGAAAACTTCTAACTTCTGACACGGTCATCGGCCGACTCCAGTTTTTAACAGCTTCAACTTTAGAAGGATCAACAGTAATTCCTTCCTTTGAAATAATATGGCCAAGGAAAGAAACATCATTTAGCCAGAACTCGCACTTACTAACCTTTGCATAAAGTTTGTGCTCTCTTAGCATTTGCAAGGCTATTCTTAAGTGCTCTTCATGCTCTTCCTTAGTCTTTGAATATATAAGAATATCATCAATGAACACGACCATAAATCGGTCGAGATAAGGCATGAAGACGCTATTCATAAGTTGCATGAATGCTGCCGGGACATTGGTTAACCCGAACGGCATTACTACAAATTCATAGTGGCCATACCGGCTTCGGAAAGCCATCTTGTGTATGTCTTCATCCTTGATCTTGAGTTGATGATAACCCGACCTAAGGTCGATCTTCGAGAAATATTCTGCTCCTGAAATCTGATCAAAGAGCTCATCGGTACGTGGCAATGGATACTTGTTCTTGATAGTAAGCTGATTCAGTCACCGATAATCGATACATAGCCTGAGAGTTCCATCTTTCTTCTTGACAAATAGAACTGGCGCACCCCAAGGAGATGTGCTAGGTCGAATGAAACCCTTGTCTAGTAATTCTTGAAGTTGTCTCTTCAATTCCTTGAGTTCCGTAGGGGGCATCATGTAGGGAGCTATTAAAACAGGTGCTGCTCTGGGAATGAGTTCAATGGAAAAGTTTACTTCCCTTTCGGGCGGTAAACCGGGCAAATCCGATTGGAATACATCCAGAAATTCATTGATAATGGGAATATCATCTAAGATGATTTTCTTGGATTCGGTGAGGATTACGGAAGCAATAAAAGCTATGCATCCTTGCGAAATTAATTTGCAAGTGTGTAGAGATGAAATGATGGCAGGGTGCTTCCTATATTTGATTCCAAAGAAAGAAAATCTTGGAAGACTAGGTTTCCGAAAAGAGATAATCATATTCCGGCAATTTATGTAGGCATCATGGTCTACAAGCCAATCTACCCCTAGAATAGCATCGTATCCCTCCATGTCAAGGCATACGAGGTTTGCTCGGAGATTATGACCTTCAACCCTTACCTCACTATCGGGGTAATAATTTGTGAGTTTTGTTCCGAGGCCTAAAGGTGTTGTAATAGCAAGGTCCAAAGGTAAAGGAACTGATGAAATGGGTAATGTTTTTGTAAAAGTAGTGGATATAAAAGAATGAGAAGCATCAGTATCAAATAATACGAATGCAGGATGGGAATAGATCTGGATAGTACCTTCCATTAGCCCATCATCCTTGGGTGCTTCATTATCCTCTAAAACAGCATTGAGACGAGCCTGTCGTTTACGTCCACCACCGGGCGATTGTTCCTTCATGAGGGGGCAATCCGGCATGCGGTGCTCCCAGCTGCCACAACGTAAAAAAGTGCCAAGGCGCTTCCAGCATTCTTAGGATGAATGACTAAACTGTTTGCAAAACGTATAGGTCGCCATGACTTGCTTCTCTTCTTCCTTGACTTTCTTATTTTTGTGGAAGTCACTACCACTCCCGTTCTGGGATCTTTTCTTGTTATCACGGGATTTGTAGGGTTTCGTGATACTAAACTTTCTTTTCTTGTCATGCCGATCAGACCTTCGGCTAGGCTCCTCGCTCTTGGCTTTTAGTTTCTCGACCTTCTCCAAGGTCCTTTCGCAAAGATGCGCCCGTTGGACCATCTCCGCGTATGTACGTATATTCTAAGTCCCAATTTGCTGAATATAACCGGGCCTCAAACCATCCATAAATTGATTAGCTTTCAATAAATTGGTGCTAATCAAATCAAGAGCATAGGGTGCTAGTGTAATGCCCCGGACTTTTCGGATATTTTTCGGATCATTTTTGTGGGTCTCGGAGTGTATTTTGTGCTTTACACGTGTTTTTCCCTAATACGCCTTCGGAACTCTGTGCAGGGAGAACAGCGGTGTTCTCTGACTCTGGGATAGTACCGACGTGTTGTGCTCTTCCCAAGAATCACAGAGGTAATTTTTCATAATTTTTTGAATTTTTGGAATTTAGGGGTTTTTCTATATATATTAACCCTTTAACCTCTCTCTCTCTCCCCATTCTCTCTTTCTCACTCTCTCTGATCTCTTTCTCTCCCCCTCTCCCCAAGCGGCCGACCGTGGCGGAGGAGGGCGAGGCGGCGATGGCGGGAGGCGAGGAACAAGGAACGGGTCGAGGATCGAGGGCCTGTGGCACGTGGAAGCTCGGGTGCGAGTTGGTGAACCGGCGAGTGTTTCGTGGCATTTTCTTCGCGGATCGGAAACCTCGGGGCGTGAAATCTTCGGTGGAGGTAGGGAGATGGACCCTCAGCTCATGTATTTCATTTCTCATGAATTTGGTAGCCCGTGGCGAGCCGAGCATGGGTTTATTGCCATTTTGGAGAAAATCCATGTTTTGGGACTGTGAGCCGAATCTCCCGTTTTATGGCATTTTTGGCCGATCCAGGGGTTTAGATGCATGCGATGAGGCTTGGGGATGGATTCCCCTTTGTTTCCCCATCACCCAGGGGTGATTGGGGCTTAGATCGGGTTTTGGGGGTGTTTCCCGCCGTTTCGGGTTCGGGACGCCTTAGCGGTCGTTCCAGAGACTGCTAGGTGCGCTAAGCGGACCAAGGGTAGACCGCTAGGGTTTTCCCTGTGTCAGTTCAAGGCTGGCGGTCATGCGATAGACTGCCAGGGTCCTTGGCAGTCCAGGGTTAGACTGCTAAGACCGCTTGAGCTTCGTGTGTTCCGAGGGTTTAGCGGGCCAGAGATAGACCGCTAGAACCCCGTGTATATCGGTTTGGACCTCGCAGTCGTACGATAGACCGCCAGGGCCATTGGCGGTGCAGTAATAGGCCGCTAGGCTCTGTTTCACGGTCCAAGGGTAGATCGCTATGGGTCCATGGTTTCAGTGTGTAGCGGTCTAGTGGTAGACCGCTAGCCTTGCTTTAACGGCCTAAAGGTAGACCGCTATCCTTTGTGGCGGTCTAGGGTTAGACCGCTAGGCGATTTCCATGCTCGCCGTGTCCGTCTGTGTGTGCTGGTCTCTGGTCGACCTGGTTGTGACCCAGTGGTCGACCTTCGGCCTCGTGAGTGTTCCGGACACCCCATGAGTTCCGTGTCCATGTTTTTGGGATGTCTGGAGGTGCCGTGTTACCTCGACTAGCGTGCACATAGGTGTGGGTGTTTCGGGCTTTGTGTTACGCTCGATCAAGTCACCGTGTATCGGTGTGAGTGCGGTGGGGTTCCCCCGCACGTCGCAGATTTCTGCGGAAGATGGTTCCTGAGTGGGCCAAGTGTTTGGCCTCGGACTGCGAGTCCAGTCATCCGGACGGGAGTTGGAGGTTTCCCACTTTTCCCTGGGATGGGAATCGGCGTGGCGGCTTGTGAGCTACCTTGGGAAACGTGCTTCTGTGCTTTCAGCGTGGGCCATGTGTGTGGTCTTGGACTGTGAGTCCAGTCACCCAGCCTGGGGCTGGAGGTCTCTTGAGTTCCCTTTTGAGGGGATGGTCTCGGTGACTCGTGTGCTACCTCGGTATTCGTACTACCATGGTTTTAGACCTAGGGATTAGGCTAGATTAACGGCATTGCGCCATTTCGTGCAACGGTCTTTATCCCGAGTCTTGTCACTCAAGGACCGTTGGATTTAGTGAGTCTAGAGGGCTGTCTAGAGTCCAGTGGCTCGGCGCCACTTGGTTCTTCTCGACTTTCGCGCAGGGTGCATGTGTGTTTCTCAGAGTTTCTCCTCGAAGAGTGGTCACATGAGTGACTACCCACTAGTCGTAGCCTTCTGACACGCATGTGGTCCCACCAAGAAGTGGTGGCGAGGCTTTACCCAAGAGAGACGGCTTTAGGCTGGTTGTCGTAGGGCCTCCCACTGTGGCGGCTCAAGTTCGGGCCAGGAGGAATACCAGCTAGAGGGCCTGACGTAGCGCAGTCAGTCAGTGTATGCACACATGGTCGGGGACTTCAGACGTGTGCTGACGAGCGCAACCCCACCTAGACACTTATTCTGTGTTCTGTGGTTACTTGTACGGTGTCTCAGTCGCCGCCCGGGGCACCGCAGCGAGACACCTGAGGATGCGGTCTAAGTCGTCAGTGGACGCATCCGGCCTTACTTCTAGTAGGAAGATACTCCTGTCACATGAGACGTGACTCTCCTGTTTCTGGGTTCCATTTCCCATCTGCGAGACGTGGTCTTCTGGTCCGTCCGGAGTTTCCGAGTTAGTGGCCAGGGTGCCAGTGGCTTCACCGAGGTTTCATTGTGCCATTGTGGGACTATGCGATCCCGGTTGGTCGTGCCTGTGTGGGCAGACTTCTACGGCAGGGTTGTCGTGAGTGTTTCCTCAGTAGGCCTGGTGTTAGAGTGGTCCGGTTCCCGATTGTGAGATCAGGATTTCTCTTTTTGTTTGACCGGTACAGTAGGAGTAGCTATAGTGCCGAGTTTTGACCGGCCACCGGTTCGCTATTCCTGCTGTAGTTGTAGCTATTTTTCCTTTCCGCTACCGTCGTTGTTCTCGGTTGGGGTTCCACGGGATCCCTACTGAGCCAGTGACAGGAGGCTAACCCCTACTTTTCAGGTGCGGCGGTTCTTCCTCGAGGTTCGAGGGTGCTGTTCGGAGGATCTTAGTTGCCAGCTCGCCAGGCCAAGTGTTCACTTGGCATGTGGTACGTTTTACTACTTTAGACTGTACTTTCTGTTGGATTGGACTCTATTGTAGTAGTTGTTTATTTATTTCTGTTAATTGTTGAATTATCCTGCATTGTTTCTTATTTCTTTGTACCTACACACTCCTTTTAGCCCTTCCGAGCCCTCCGGCTCGTGGGTGGCGGGCCAGGATTCGAATGGTATCGGGTTCTTCCTGGTATCCGGATCATGGGTCGTCACAGCTGGTATCAGAGCAGTGGTTGTGGACGTAGATAGGAATTTGAGATATTGCAGTGATCATAGTCCATAAGGTCCAGTATAGTCAGTAGCTAGCATAGGGTTTTATGCATGTTTTCCGCTTGATTTCTCGATTGAGAGCTTGGGTGTGCCACGCGGTGCTGTTAAGGTGCGTTCCTGGTTGCTGTGTTCGAGGTTTTTACAGTGAGGTCAGGTGGCTGGCGAGGACTATTCGTGGCAAAGTGGCCGTGAGCGTGCTCTGAGGGAGCTGTTGCTGAATCTGGCCACTCCAGCTTGAGGTTTACCCAGCCCCTAAGGTGTTAAGGTTGTGTTTTAAGGTGGCAGAGCGGGTGTTCTGATCGAGAAGTGTGCTCGGGTGAGCAAAGGATCTTCTCGGTGAGCTGTTGTTTCGTCGAGCCTGATGTTCTTGTCGTGCTCTGTGGCATCAGGAATGATGTGTCGATCCCGATTGTTTTGTGGATTTCGAGGTAGGATTGGGCGGAGTTGTCCCAGTGAGTTCTAAGTTTTGCGCTTTTACGGGTGAATGGGTTGTGTTCGCCCTAGATTTGGTTGAGATGAGAAGGTTCCGCGGTGGTTTTGGGACTCGAGGATGAGCGTCGGCGGTTGTCGATTATGACTCATGTTGCGGCTCTTGGCGTGGTGTGTTGCAGTTCGAGGAATTACAGTGGTGGTGCATCAAGAGATGCAATGACCGTGGTCCGACGTGACACTCGCCGAGTGGGTCGGAGGTGCTGACCTAACGTGGTGATGGTTTTCTTTGTGTTGGAAGGTGCTGTTTTTAGCATGCGCGAGATTCGAGATCAGGTCGAGCGTGGAGTTTCTCCGATTGGTCGGAGGAGTGTTGGTTTCTCCGTGAGTTGGAGAGATTGCATTTTGCTAAGGTTCGTCGTCTTGCATTGTGTGTCCGGATTGGTTGGCCTCTGTGTGCCATGAACTTCGTGCGAGACGTGATCCGTGTTTTGGCAAGGTGGTTGCCTGTGGGAGATGTGCCCATTTCCCCTGGTGTGTGAGGATATTGGCACTATTCCAGAAGGACGAGTGCTAGTTGGGCGGTGTTCGAATTCTTGGCTGGTGCTGGAACTTTCCGATGTGTGGCAGTTCGGAGCCTGCTGAGTTGCAGAGGATTGCCAGATTTGAGAGAATATGTGCTTGTAGTTCAAGGTAATGGATCTTTCCTCACCCTATTTCCTGAGGTTGGCTAGCCGAGTTGTGGATTGTCGGGATGATGAGTCCCGAGTTGCTGTGATGGCTGTGCGCGTGGACCAGAGAGCCCAGCGGAAGCTCGGTGGGCCCATAACCCATAGGTTTCAGGATCGTAGCGTTGGGTACTACGGGCGGATTCCTGAGTTCGCATTGAGCATGTGAGGATTGGTTCCTCTGTGCGAGACGTGTTGTTGCCGTGTCGTTGCTCGAGGTATCGTGATTCTTGGTACTGGCAGGATAGAGTATTGGGGAATGTGTTGGCTAGTGCGCCGCATGAGTACCCTATTCCTGTAATGGAAGCCGTGTCAGGCGTCGGTGTTAGACCCGGAAGGGGTTATTGAGGATGTCTCCTGACGGAGGTCGAGGACGTGTTGGTCAGAGTCGGTGGTTTGGTGCCCGACTTGTGTCACAAGCTATGTTCTCGAATGAGATCGTATTCTAGAGGAAGTGATCTCTAAAAGATTTTGGGTTCCTGTTGGTAGCTGCGAGTGACTTGTAAGGCTAGTCTCGTAGTCGACCATTATAAGGTGTGTATTGGTGGGGACCCGTGTGCATTGGTTGCGGCATTGGCGACTACGTTGCTGTGAGTTTGAATGGCACTTTCATCCCTTAGAGACGTGTGCCATGAATTTTTCCGGTGGTGTCCCGTGGCTATGTGGTAAGGGCAGAATCAGGATTGGCAGGTGTCCACTTGGATTAATTGAGATAGGATTGGGCTGAGGCCTTTGCATAAGATTGGCGTCGGAGTGGTGGTTCTTAATGGGACGTTGGCATCTGAGTGGTTATCCCTAGTCTGGTGACCAGCATGGGCGGATTTCCCTATAAGTCTGAGTCGAGTGAGGTGATAACCGAAGACTCCTGAGTCTTGTCGTTGGTTTCATCGTGCTCCCCTGTAAGGGTTGAGTTGGCACGATGATCGAGATCAGATGCTGTGTCCGAGAGAAGTTTAGCTCGTGATGTGGTAATTGTCTGTGTGAGTCAGCAGATGGCCTGTCATGAGTTGGATCATGCCTGCTGGGCCGGTGGAGGTTTCCTGTTGACGAGCAGCTGGTGACCAGCGTGTGGTCTTTTCACAGATAAAAGATGATGTTGGTTGTGTATCGTGAACAGTGAGAGCCGTGTATCAGTGAGGCCTTTGGTGGTTGTTTCTGTGAAGTGCCTTCCGGATGTGATCTGGGATTTGTCGAAGTTGGTCTTCTGGCAGAGTTGGCACAGTGATATGTCTGGCTTTCAGCTTTCTAGGTGTAAGGTGGTTCTTGGTGCTAAGCCAATATTCAAGTTACGATCTGTTGAGATGACCACATGAGCCGGTGGAGGCTCTATATTGGTTGTTTTCTTGAGAAGGGAGTGCGACCAGTCAGCTGGTTGTGAAGTTTATGTGTGATTTGTCTGCCGACCATAGGATGGATCGGTAGCTGTTTCTCGTGACGAGGACTGTGTCTCCTCGGTGAGCGAGATGGTGGCAGCGGTGCCATGATTGGTTCTCGCATTGTCTGAGGTGATGACGGACTGTGTCCTTTGGTGTATGCCTGCTCTGATGGCCGGTGTACGCGGCGTGCGGAGCGAGGTGCCGTTCATGATTATAGTCTGGCTACGTCCCTCAGGATCAGTGCTTTTGTGAGAATCGAGGTTTTCTGTGCTAGGGCTCTGACGGCGTTGTCAGTTGGTTCAGTGTTCTTCCCCTGTGACTTGGTGCTAGTCCTGAATTTCGAGGACGAAGGGAGGAGGGCTGTAATGCCCCGGACTTTTTGGATATTTTTCGGATCATTTTTATGGGTCTCTGAGTGTATTTTATGCTTTATACGTGTTTTTCCTTGATGCGCCTTCGGAACTCTGTGCAGGGCGAACCGTGGCGTTCTCCGACTCCAAGACAGTACCGGCACGTTGTGCTCTTCCCAAGGATCACGGAGGTAATTTTTTGTAATTTTCTCAATTTTTGAAATTTTGGGGTTTTTCTATATATATTAACCCTTTAACCTCTCTCTCTCCCCATTCTCTCTTTCTCACTCTCTCTCATCTCTTTCTCTCCCCCTCTCCCTGGGCGGCCGACCATGACGGAGGAGGGCGAGGCGACGATGGCGGGAGATGAGGAACTAGGAACAGGTCGAGGATCGAGGGTCGGTGACGCGTGGAAGCTCGGGTGCGAGTTTGTGAACCGGCGAGGGTTTCGTGACGTTTTCTTCACGGATCGGCAACCTCGGGCCGCGAAATCTTCGGTGGAGGTAGGGAGATGGACCCTCAGCTCGTGTATTTCATTTCCCGTGAATTTGGTAGCCCGTGGCGAGCCAAGCGTGGGTTTATTGACGTTTTGGGGAAAATCCATTTTTTGGGAATATGAGTCGGATCACCCGTTTTACGGCATTTTTGGCTGATCCAGGGGTTTAGATGCATGCTAGGAGGCTTGGGGATGGATTCCCCTTTGTTTCCCCATCACCCGGGGGTCATTGGGGTGTAGAACGGGTTTTTGGGGCGTTTCTCGCCGTTTCGGGTTCGGGACGCCTTAGCGGTCGTTCCAGAGACCGCTAGGTGGGCCAAGCGGACCAAGGGTAGACCGCTAGGGGTCTCCCTGTGTCGGTTCAAGGCTGGCAGTCACGCGATAGACCGCCAGGGTCCTTGGTGGTCCAGGTTCGACAGCTAGGACCGCTTGAGCTTCGTGTGTTCCGAGGGTTTAGCGGGCCAGAGATAGACCGCTAGAACCCCGTGTATATCGGTTTGGACCTCACGGTCGTACGATAGACTGCCAGGGCCGTTGGCGGTGCAGTAATAGGCTGCTAGGCTCTGTTTCATGGTCCAATGGTAGACCGCTATGGGTCCATGGTTTCAGTGTGTAGCGGTCCAGTGGTAGACCGCTAGCCTTGCTTTAGCGGCCTAAAGGTAGATCGCTATCCTTTGTGGCGGTCTAGGGTTAGACCGCTAGGTGATTTCCTTGCTCGCCGTTTCCGTCTGTGTGTGTTGGTCTCCGGTCGACCTGGTTGTGACCCAGTGGTCGACCTTCAGCCTCGTGAGTGTCCCGAACACCCCATGAGTTACGTGTCCATGTTTTTGGGATGTCTGGAGGTGCCGTGTTACCTCGACTAGCGTGCACATAGGTGTGGGTGTTCTGGGCTGTGTGTTACGCTCGATCCAATCACCGTGTATCGGTGTGAGTGCGGTGGGGTTCCCCCGCATGTCGTGGATTTCTGCGGAAGATGGTTCCCGAGTGGGCCAAGTGTTTGGCCTCAGATTGCGAGTCCAGTCATCTAGCCTGGGGTTGGAGGTTTCTCACTTTTCCCTGGGATGGGAATCAACGTGGCGACTTGTGAGCTACCTTGGGAATCGTGCTTCTGTGCTTTTAGCGTGGGCCATGTGTGTGGCCTTGGACTGTGAGTCCAGTCACCCAGCCTGGGGCTAGAGGTCTCTTGAGTTCCCTTTTGAGGGGATGGTCTCGGCGGCTCGTGTGCTACCTCGGTATTCATGCTACCATGGTTTTAGACCTGGGGATTACGCTAGTTAATGGTATTATGCCGTTGCGTGCAACGGTCTTGACCCCGAGTCTTGTGACTCAATGACCATTGGGTTAAGTGAGTCTAGAGGACTGTCCAGAGTCTAGTGGCTCGGCGCCACTTGGTTCTTCTCGACTTTCGTGCAGGGTGCGTGCATGTTTCTCAGAGTTTCTCTTCGGAGAGTGGTCACATTAGTGACTCCCCCCTAGTCATAGCCTTCCAACATGCGTGTGGTCCCACCAGGGAGTGGTGGCGAGGCTTTATCCGAGAGAGACGGCTTTAGGCTGGTTGCCGTAGGGCCTCCCACTGTGGCGGCTCGAGTCTGGGCCGAGAGGAATACCAGCTAGAGGGCCTGACGTAGCGCAGTCAGTTAGTGTGTGCACACGTGGTCGGGGACTTTGGAGGCGTGCTGATGAGCACGACCCTGCCTAGACCCTTGTTCTGTGTTCTATGGTTACTTGTACAGTGTCTCAGTCTCCGCCTGGGACGCCGCAGCGAGACACCTGAGGCTGCGGTCTAAGTCATCAGTGGATGCATCCGGCCTTGCTTCTGTTGGGCAGGTACTCCTATCACGTGAGACGTGACTCTCTTGTTTTCAGGTTCCGTTTCCCGTCTGCGAGACGTGGTCGTCTGGACCGTCTGGAGTTTTTGAGTTAGTGTCCCGGGTGCCAGTGGCTTCACCGAGATTTCATCGTGCCAGTGTGGGACTGTGCGGTCCCGGTTGGTCGTGCCTATGTGGGCAGACTTCTACGGCAGCGTTGCCGTGAGTGTTTCCTCCGTAGGCCTAGTGTTAGAGTGGTCCGGTTCCCGATTATGAGATCGGGATTGCTCTTTCTATTTGACCGGTACAGTAGGACTAGCTGTAGTGCTGAGTTTTGACCGGCCACCGATTCACTGTTCCTGCTGTAGTTGTAGCTATTTTTCCTTTCCGCTACCGCCGTTGTTCTCGGTTGGGGTTCCGCGGGATCCCTACTGAGCCAGTGACAGGAGGCTCACCCCTGCTTTTTAGGTATGGTGGTTCTTCCTCGAGGTTCGAGGGTGCTGTTCGGAGGATCTTAGTTGCCAGCTCGCCAGTCCGAGTGTCACGTCCCGAGCGCGGAAGATACTCGGATGCGTGACGCGTCTATATAGATCGTGTCATTAGAGCGATAAAATTTTTGATATACATAATTTCGGAGTGCGCAAAAGACTAATACAATCTAATAATTTCCAATAATCCAAGTGATATTTATTTTATTAACCAAAGGAATTAAAGATAGTCTATGACAAATTTTGAATTTTAAAAGACAACACCACGCTAAGTGCCTTAACATGGTTCGGACAATTCAACTGACATACTGGAATACAAAGTAGGACTCAAATAAAATTCAAGGACGCGACTAGCTAATGATAGGTGACTGGCGTTCTAGCACTCTTCACTCGGTGTCAACCCCATTCTTGTCGCTATCCGAATCACCTGAAAATGTTAGGAAGCAACTGGATGAGCGAATCGCTCAGTAGGAATTACATCTCAAATTCGAGCAATCTTTACGTGAATTATAATTTACATGTATTATCAATATGGCTATGCATGACGTACGAATAAAAAAATCGGGTATGCAGGTATATCTATACATGATGAACAATAAGAGATCAGGAGTTGTATACAGAGAGTATATCAAGATTTCAAGTATTTGACAAGCACTATTTCAAGAATTATAGATGTAAATGCCACTTCGGGTCTAGCAGAGATTCATGTACGATTACGAATTCAAGTGCGAGTATGTACTCATGTACAAGTATATCTCAGGTACGAGCAAGTAAAATTTAATTCAAGCAAGTAAAGTTAAGTACGTATCAGTAGAATTGGCTATTTCAATCAAGCAAGTATTTCGCCCTTTCTCGGGCCACAAGTCAAGTATTGCCCGTCCGGGCCACGCAAGTCAAGTCGAGTAAGTAAAGAGAGATTAGGGTGGAGTGTCTCAAGTCAAGCAAGTACTCCGGTGCAATGCTAAACACCGTGGTCAATAAACTCCCATGGGCACAAGTACCATCGAGTGCTCCTCCTAGGACCAGACCGGGCCCTATATGCACAGCATTTCATGTATTACCTTTGACATCCACTCTCATTTATAGCCAATATGGAGTTTCAAGGGTTGACTTAGTAGGATGTACCAGGTAGATTTTTATGGAATGGAATTCAAGGACTCATAATATGCAAGAAAATGACTTAGGGCTGTGTCTGTACAAACCACGATAGAAATGAGGGAAAAATTATCAATTTATATACTTCTTCCTAAACAAAAACTCTAGATAACTCTATAGTAAGGTTAAACAAAAGTTAGAACATCCTATAAGGGCTATTATGCAATTATGCCAGTTTACTATTTACGAATACTATTCATTACTATTCATTACTATTCACTTACTATTCATTTACACTATTCACACAAAATAACGCCCTTCGTTGGGTCGTCATTTTTGTGAATGACGACTATTAAAACAGTCGTCATTTCTAAGTTTATGTATATATTAATCGTATATTAACCATCCATGTGAAAAATTTAATAAATGTGAATCATGATACCTAATCTAATGCATGAGCATACCGTTAGATTCCTTATATTTTTCTCTACCTATCTACGTGTCTATATCAAAAAATTTCTTTTATTTGGGGAAGTGATACTATTCATTGAAATAGTGACTTTTATACACTATTCATATGGTAAAAATTTCTCAAAAATAGAAAGTAAGGATATGGACAGGTAAAGGACATTCTCGGGAGTTTAGAATCATGTTCATGCGAAATTGTTGGATTTTGATATTTAATAAATTGGGGTGATTTACGCCGGGAAGGTACATTCTGTGACTCAAAACACTATTCATTTTTAGTACTTTCCATAAATCAGGAATTAAGTAGATGGTTAAATAGAGAAAAATATGAGGGTTACAGAACCATGTTCATGCAGGAGTTTCGTGATCAGGTTAAAAATGTTATAATTGTCTGAACATGGTGGCTCTACATTATGAGTCACAGTTTACTATTTAAACACTATTCATTTTTAATTCTTCCAGTAAATCAGGAATCGAAGACATGGACATGTAGAGAAAAATCTCAGGGTTACAGAAATATGTTAAGTCAAAATTTTCATGATCAGGTTTATTAGTTATAGGTTTTTGAATGGTTTGATTTACTGATTTCAAACAATTGAATTAACGACATAAGTACTGTCGTTATATAATGGACGACTGTTTTAACAGTCGTCTCTTTTGTAATTGACGCCCTGGTCAGGGGCGTCAAATTACAAATTGTTTACTATTTCTGTAATATATTTTTTTTGTGAAAATATGTCTTTGATTAATTGACGACTGTTCTGATAGTCGTCAATTTTTAAATTGACGCCTTGGTCAGGGGCGTCATTTACATATAATGGTAATTTATCAAATACTTAAAATTTCAGAAATAAAATTGACGACATTGGTCATGTCTTCAATTTTATAATTGACGACTATTGCACAGTCGTTAATTTGGTAATTGACGCCCTAGGCAGGGGCGTCATTTACCCTGCTTCACTATTCACCCGTAAAAAAATAAATTGTTCTCCGTGTTTTCAATTTGAAAATTGACGACTGTTTTCATAGTCGTCAATTTAGTAATGGACGCCCTGGTCAGGGGCGTCATTTACCGTGGTTCACTATTCCCGTACTATTCATCAGTAAAAAAAAAATTCTAAATCAAGAGGTAATTATACCAATATGTCGAGAAAAATGTCAGGATTCCAGAAATATGTTCATTTTAAAATTTAGTGCTTTATTTTAATAGTTATGGATTTTTGAATATGTTGAATTATCAATTACTCAAAATCCATGAATTTAAATTGACGACGTTGGTCATGTCGTTACGGTAATTGACGCACTGTTAAGGGGCGGCATTTACAAAACTATTTTACTATTCACATGCTATTCATGCACTATTCATGCACTATTCATCCGTATAAAAATGTTCAAAATCAGGAATTAATTATACGAATATGTTGAGAAAAATGTCTGGATTCCAGAAACATATTCATACAAAAATTTTGTACTTTAGTTTTATAGTTATGGATTTTTGAATGTTTTGATTTACTAGTCCTGGAAATTCCAAGAAATTGAATTGACGACATGATGTATGTCTTCATTTAAATGACGACTGTATATGCAGTCGTCAATTTCTGAATTGACGCCCTTGTCAGGGGCGTCTCTTACCGAAGGTGGTGCACTATTCATCACTATTCATGCGTAAGAAAAGTTCTGAATCATGAAGTAATTGTACGAACACGTTGAGAAAAATATCAGGATTCATGAAACATAATCATGTAAAATTTTTGTGATTTAGTTATATAGTTATTACAAAAACAATGATAACAGTATGTAACGAGATATTAACATATGTATAACATGATATTATTCTAAGTCATGATATCCATAGCATGGTTGACTAGTTGATCTAATTCTAAACATGCATCAATTATCCTATTAGCTACTAGTTAGGCTAGGATTTGAGAACACCTACCTGTGAAGTGTGAGATCGAGTGCAGACCTACAGCAGGATCTCAGCAGCAGGGGAAGAAGAGCTTCTGCAGCACAGCAGTAGCCTTCTGACAGTGCTACGGATGCTAATAGATATAGGAAAACATAAGACATTAGATAATGTCTTAGGGGTCATGCTGAGTGGGCTTTGTCCCTGCCAGCTCGAAAGAGTTGTTCGTGTCTGGTCATTCTAGAAATTTGTGTGAAAATGACGTCTGGTAGAAGGGGCGTCCATTTTATAAATGACGCCTTGCATGAATGCGTCATTTAGTTGGGTAGCATTATTATGCAATTATTAATGATAATGACGACCTTAAAGAGGGCGTCATTTGTTAGACATGGCTACCCCACGCACGTGATTTTATTCTATTCAAATTGACGCCTTTCTCTATGTCTTCAATTTTACAATTGACGCCCTAGTGAGGGTCGTCAATTCTTTTAGTGATTTATTTCCATGTTAACTTCAAAGATTTTTATCTTTACAAATTGAGTGAATTTGTTTGTGAAATTTTAGGGGTGTGACCCTTACATTTTTCTCTATTTTTACATGTAATTCTTTTTGAAAAATTCTTTTTAAATAAAAAGTGACACTATTCACTAATTACTATTCATTACTATTCCTTTCTTAAGAAATGACGACCTTCCACATGTCGTCAGTTCATAAATCTTGGAGCATTTGTCCATCCCCCTCAAAGGACCGAAATTGTACATGTGCCCCTTTTAATCTTGTGTATCTACTTTAATAGCCTCATTTCTTTCAAAAATTGGGAGAACTATTTTATTTACTTTTTATATAATTGAATAATTAAAAATAAATTACAACTTATAACTTAATAATTGGGAAAATAAATTCTATAAAATAGAAATTGAATTATTTGATTATAATTCATGTAAATATGGTTTGGCATATGATATTTATTAATTTGAAAAGGGTTTTATTTATTAGTAAATATTTTAAATGATTATTTAAATAGTAGCAAATTTTATTATTATTATTATTATTTCTATTTAAAATTAACGGGTGTTACACCTCCCCTACTTAAAAGAATTTGGGCCCCAAATTCAACTGTATGATGATAATTTGCTATGTAAGGGTAATGCGGAGCGTATAAGATACTTACAGTCTAAAATAGTTCTGGGTATCTTTTTTTCATAGATTCCTCGGTTTCCCAAGTTGCTTCCTGTTCCGAGCATTGACTCCATTGAATTTTCACCATAGGGATCGTCTTGCTCCTTAGAACTCGGACTTCTTGATCGAGGATCCGCATCGGCTTTTGCTCATAAGTAAGATTCTTTTGGATTACCAAATCAACATGGTCGATGATGTGAGAAGGGTCGTGCACATATTTCTTCAATATGGAAATATGAAATACGTTGTGCACCTCTGATAGTTGCGGAGGTAGGGCGATGCGATAAGCCACATCGCCTACTCTTTTCAATACTTCGAAAGGACCAATAAACCTCGGTGTGAGCTTGCCCTTAACACCAAATCTTCTAATACCTCGGCCAGGAGATATCTTGAGAAATACATGGTAACCAACTTGGAACTCCAAATCTCTCCTTCTATTATCAACATAAGATTTTTGCCTGCACTGAGCTACCTTGAGTCTCTCTCTGATAATGTGTATCTTCTCAGTCGAATCTCTAACCATATCTGGGCCTAGAATTTGTCTTTCACCGACTTCTTCCCAGCATATTGGAGAATGACAACTCCTGCCATAAAGCGCCTCAAAAGGTGCCATTTGAATACTAGCTTGATAGCTGTTATTATAGGCAAATTCGGCTAGGGATAAGTGGTCGTGCCAGCTTCCGCCGAAATCTATAATACATGCCCTTAACATATCTTCAACAACTTGATTTGTCCTTTCCGTCTGACCATCTGTCTGGGGATGGAAGGCAGTGCTGAAATTAAGTTTCGTCCCCAAAGAGTGTTGTAGACCCTTCCAAAAATGAGAGGTGAAGCGCGGGTCTCGGTCAGATACGATCGAGACGGGAACTCCATGCAATCTAACCATCTCCTTAATGTATAGGGCAGCAAGTACATCGACTGACCATCGGCTTTTAATGGGTAAGAAATGGGCCGATTTAGTTAGCCGGTCGATAATTACCAACACTCCATCATATCCGTCCCTAGACTTGGGCAAACCCATGATAAAGTCCATGCCAATGTCTTCCCACTTCCACTTGGGAATATCCAACATATGTACCTTTCCGGCGGGTCTTTGATGTTCCGCCTTCACTTGTTGGCATGTGAGACAACGAGACACAAAGTCGGCTACCTCCCTTTTCATGTTAGGCCACCAGAAAGTTCTTTTCAAGTCTTGGTACATCTTAGTGGCCCCAGGGTGGATTGTGTACCTCGATCTATGAGCTTCTTCAAGAATCTTCTCCTTCAATTCGGGACAGTCGGGCACACATGTCCGTTCATGAAATAGCAATCTGCCATCAGGTGCCAGCTTGAAATCCAGTCTCTCGTCCAGCTTGCTCTTTATCTCCACTAGCGAGGGATCCTCTTCTTGTAACTTCTTGATTTCAGGTAGCAAATCTGGATGTAGGCTCATATGAGATAGAATAATACACATGTTCCTCTCATCTGTGCTGATATCAAGCTCAAAGAATTTCTCCAGCAGTTTCCATTCTTGTATCATGCAGTTGGCCAATATTGTTCTCGGCTTTCGACTAAGGGCATCAGCTACGGAATTACCCTTACCAGGATGGTACTGTATAGTGAAGTCGAAATCCTTGAGATACTCGAGCCAACGCCTTTGCCGCATGTTCAGCTCCTTTTGGGAGAATAAGTACTTGAGGCTTTTATGATCGGAGTACACAGTGAATTGTTCTCCGTAGAGATAGTGCCTCCAGATCTATAAAGCGAATACTACTGCGGCCAGTTCTAAGTCATGAACCAGGTAGTTCTCTTCATGTTTCTTCAATTGACGGGAAGAATATGCAATGACTCTTCCATTCTGCATCAATACACATCCGAGGCCAATACCCGAAGCATCGGTATATACTTCATATTTTTCTCCTTCAATTGGTAATGATAAGACTAGAGCAGTGGTCAAGAGATCCTTCAAAGTTTAGAAACTCTTTTCACAGTCTTCCTTCCACTCATAAAGCACTTCCTTGCGGGTTAACCTTGTCAGGGGAATAGCAATTTTGGAGAAGTCCTTTATAAAACGCCGGTAGTAACTAGCTGGACCCAAGAAGCTCCGAATCTCAATTGCATTTGTGGGTTGTTCCCAATTCTTCACAGCTTCGACCTTTGATGGATCAACATCAATTCCGTTCTTCGAAATGATATGGCCTAAGAAGGATACTTCCTCGAGCCAGAACTCGCATTTGCTGAATTTGGCATATAGCTTGTTTTCCCTTAATATCTGTAATGCCTTCTTGAGGTGTTCTTCATGATCTTCTTCGGTCTTTGAATAGATCAGAATATCATCAATAAAGATCACAATAAATTGGTCTAAATAGGGCCTGAATATGCTGTTCATTAACTACATAAAAGCTGCGGGGGTATTTGTTAGTCCGAAAGGCATAACAGTAAATTCGTAATGCCCATACCTGCTTCGGAATGCAGTTTTCTGAATGTCTTCTTCTTTGATCTTCAATTGGTGGTAACCAGAACGAAGATCAATCTTGGAGAAATATAAAGTTCCAGATAGTTGGTCGAACAGCTCATCAATCCTTGGCAGTGGATACTTGTTCTTGATTGTAAGGTGATTTAGCTGTCGATAATCTATGCATAATCTCATCGATCCGTCCTTCTTTTTGACGAATAGCACGGGTGCTCCCCATGGGGAAGTACTCGGCCTGATGAAACCCTTGTTCAATAACTCCATTAGCTGCTCTTTTAGTTCCTTCAGCTCAGCAGGGGACATTCTGTACGGTGCCTTAGAAACAGGACCAGCACCGGGGACAAGGTCGATCGTAAACGACACTTCCCTTTCCAGGGGTAAGCCGGGTAATTCTTCTGGAAAGACGTCGGGAAAATCCCGAATTACATGGATGTCTTCAAGTTTACTCTCCTCGGCTTTCGTGGCAGTCACGAAAGCTATGAAAGCCATACATCCCTTATTCATAAGTTTACTAGCTCGGAGTGCTGATATAAGAAGCGATTTATTCCGAGGGCTATTGTAAACTAGTTCTAGAAAATCCACGAAGGTTACCTTGCCATGCCGACTATCTACCGTCGCTTGGTGTGTGGATAACCAGTCGGCACCTAGTATGACATCATAACCCTTCATACCTAGGCATATCAGGTCAGCATGCAAATTGCTTCCCTTAATCATCACTTCACAATTTGGATAGTGGTAAGTGATATCAGACTCATTCCCAAGGGGTGTAGATATGACCAAATCTAACAGTTCATGTTTCTTAGAAAATGAAGCAGCAAAGTTCTTGGAAACGAATGAATGAGTTGCTCCGGTATCAAATAAAACTTGAGCAGTTTTTGAACAAATAGTGAGAGTACCTTCAACAATTCCGCCTTCAGTGGGTTCCGTCTCTCGAAGAGCTTGCAGACGGCCTTGTTTCTTTACCGGACGCTTCTCGTCTTTGGTGTCTTGTTCCTTCATCAGTGGGCAGTCTGGAATCCGATGCTCTCGGCTCCCGCATCGAAGACAAGCTCCTAACTTCCTCCAGCATTCCTCGGTCTTATGGCCAGCTTTATCACAATACTTGCAAATTTCCTTTGATGGTGTGGTGGTGGAGAATGGCCTGTCATTCTTCTAGAATTTCTTTGCCTTGGAGGGGTCCCCTCCCATGAAGAATCGCTTCTTGTTGAAGGATTGTTTGAATTTTCCCGGGCTTGTGACGGGTTCCTTCTTGTCTCTTCCTTGGATTCTCTCAGATAACTCGGTGGCATCTTCCAGCAGTTGAGCACGCCGAACCATCTCCGAATAGACTTGGATGTCCATCGGGGCAAGTTGTGTGATATAATGGGGCCGAAGCCCGTTGAGGAATCTTCTCGCCTTCATCTTTTCTGTACACACCAAGTGGGGTGCATACCTAGATAATCTGGAGAACTGGGCCTCATACTCGGCCACTTTCAAGCCCCGTTGTTTAGAACGGCGAATTCCGTGGCCTTCTTTTCCTGGATATGATCGGAGAAGTACCTGTTGTTGAAATGCTCCGTGAATTCATCCCATGTGACATGGTATTCTGGCAGTGTTGCTTCTATGGATTCCCACCAGCATCGAGCGTCCCGCTCAAGTTGGAATACAGCCAGTAAAACCTTCTCCTCGTCCGCGCATTGCATTACACGGAAGATTCGTTCCATCTCCTTTAGCCAATTCTCGGCATCCTCGGGGTCGGACGAACCCATGAACCTCGGTGGGTTCATGTTACTGAAACTTCGGTGGAGATCTCCCTCTCCACTGTTTGCCCCGCCTTGGGCCACTTGCTGTAGTGCCTGTGTGAGGCCTTGCACGGTGCGCTGCATCTCGCGCCATTGTGCTCTTTCCGCAGCCATGATCCTACAAAAGAGTTAAGTATGATAAAGATCGGGTTTACTTGTAAGGTCAAAAGTCATTATAGAACTTAACCCATGGCTCTATCCATCTCGCCGGGTAAGGTATATCTATCCTTGGACTCTGATTTTTCCTATCCTTGGACTCAAGTTTTTACTTAGATTTCAATTTCTAACCTTTTATTTCTTCTAGTTCCCTAGGTTTGAAAACCTAGGCTCTGATACCACGAAGACTGTCACGTCCCGAGCGCGGAAGATACTCGGATGCGTGACGCGTCTATATAGATCGTGTCATTAGAGCGATAAAATTTTTGATATACATAATTTCGGAGTGCGCAAAAGACTAATACAATCTAATAATTTCCAATATACCAGGTGATATTTATTTTATTAACCAAAGGAATTAAAGATAGTCTATGACAAATTTTGAATTTTAAAAGACAACACCACGCTAAGTGCCTTAACATGGTTCGGACAATTCAACTGACATACTGGAATACAAAGTAGGACTCAAATAAAATTCAAGGACGCGACTAGCTAATGATAGGTGACTGGCGTTCTAGCACTCTTCACTCGGTGTCAACCCCATTCTTGTCGCTATCCGAATCACCTGAAAATGTTAGGAAGCAACTGGATGAGCGAATCGCTCAGTAGGAATTACATCTCAAATTCGAGCAATCTTTATGTGAATTACAATTTACATGTATTATCAGTATGGCTATGCATGACGTACGTATAAAAAAATCGGGTATGCAGGTATATCAATACATGATGAACAATAAGAGATCAGGAGTTGTATACATAGAGTATATCAAGATTTCAAGTATTTGACAAGCACTATTTCAAGAATTATAGATGTAAATGCCACTTCGAGTCTAGCAGAGATTCATGTACGATTACGAATTCAAGTGCGAGTATGTACTCATGTACAAGTATATCTCATGTACGATCAAGTAAAACCAAATTCAAGCAAGTAAAGTTAAGTACGTATCAGTAGAATTGGCTATTTCAATCAAGCAAGTATTTCACCCTTTCTCGGGCCACAAGTCAAGTATTGCCCGTCCGGACCACGGAAGTCAAGTCGAGTGAGTAAAGAGAGAGTAGGGTGGAGTGTCTCAAGTCAAGCAAGTACTCCGGTGCAATGCTAAACACCGTGGTTAATAAACTCTCATGGGCACAAGTACCTTCGGGTGCTCCTCCCAAGACCAGACCGGGCCCTATATGCACATCATTTCATGTATTACCTTTGACATCCACTCTCATTTATAGCCAATATGGAGATTCAAGGGTTGACTTAGTAGGATATAGAAGGTAGATTTTTATGGAATGGAATTCAAGGACTCATAATATGCAAGAAAATGACTTAGGGCTGCGTCTGTACAAACCACGATAGAAATGAGGGAAAAATTATCAATTTATATACTTCTTCCTAAACAAAAACTCTAGATAACTCTATAGTAAGGTTAAACAAAAGTTAGAACATCCTATAAGGGCTATTATGCAATTATGCCAGTTTACTATTTACGAATACTATTCATTACTATTCATTACTATTCAATACTATTCACTTACTATTCATTTACACTATTCACACAAAATAACGCCCTTCGTTGGGTCGTCATTTTTGTGAATGACGACTATTAAAACAGTCGTCATTTCTAAGTTTATGTATATATTTATCGTTTAGTATATTAACCATCCATGTGAAAAATTTAATAAATGTGAATCATGATACCTAATCTAATGCATGAGCATACCGTTACATTCCTTATATTTTTCTCTACCTATCTACGTGTCTATATCAAAAAATTTCTTTTATTTGGAGAAGTGATACTATTCATTGAAATAGTGACTTTTATACACTATTCATACGGTAAAAATTTCTCAAAAATAGAAAGTGAGGATATGGACAGGTAGAGGACATTCTCGGGAGTTCAGAATCATGTTCATGCGAAATTGTTAGATTTTGATATTTAATAAATTGGGATGATTTACACCGGGAAGGTACATTCTGTGACTCAAAACAGTATTCATTTTTAGTACTTTCAATAAATCAGGAATTAAGTAGATGGTTAAATAGAGAAAAATATGAGGGTTACAGAACCATGTTCATACAGGAGTGTCGTGATCAGGTTAAAAATGTTATAATTGTCTGAACATGGTGGCTCTACATTATGAGTCACAGTTTACTATTTAAACACTATTCATTTTTAATTCTTCCAGTAAATCAGGAATCGAAGACATGGACATGTAGAGAAAAATCTCAGGGTCACAGAAATATGTTAAGTCAAAATTTTCATGATCAGGTTTATTAGTTATAGGTTTCTGAATGGTTTCATTTACTGATTTCAAACAATTGAATTAACGACATAAGTATTGTCGTTATATAATGGACGACTGTTTTAACAGTCGTCCCTTTTGTAATTGACACCCTGGTCAGGGGCGTCAAATTACAAATTGTTTACTATTTCTGTAATATATTTTTTTGTGAAAATATGTCTTCGATTAATTGACGACTGTTCTGATAGTCGTCAATTTATAAATTGACGCCCTGGTCAGGGGCGTCGTTTACATATAATGGTAATTTATCAAATACTTAAAATTTCAGAAATAAAATTGACGACATTGGTCATGTCTTCAATTTTATAATTGACGACTATTGCACAGTCGTTAATTTGGTAATTGACGCCCTAGGCAGGGGCGTCATTTACCCTGCTTCACTATTCACCCGTAAAAAAATAAATTGGTCTTCGTGTTTTCAATTTGAAAATTGACGACTATTTTCACAGTCGTCAATTTAGTAATGGACGCCCTGGTCAAGGGCGTCATTTACCATGGTTCACTATTCCCGTACTATTCATTAGTAAAAAAAATATTCTAAATCAAGAAGTAATTATACCAATATGTCGAGAAAAATGTCAGGATTCCAGAAATGTGTTCATTTTAAAATTTAGTGCTTTATTTTAATAGTTATGGATTTTTGAATATGTTGAATTATCAATTACTCAAAATCCAGGAATTTAAATTGACGACGTTGGTCATGTCGTTAATTAATTGATGACGGTTTACACAGTCGTCAATTTGGTAATTGACGCCCTATTAAGGGGCGTCATTTACAAAACTATTTTACTATTCACACACTATTCATGCACTATTCATCCGTATAAAAATGTTCAAAATCAGGAATTAATTATACGAATATGTTGAGAAAAATGTCTGGATTCCAGAAACATATTCATGCAAAAATTTTGTACTTTAGTTTTATAGTTATGGATTTTTGAATGTTTTGATTTACTAGTCCTGGAAATTCCAAGAAATTGAATTGACGACATGATGTATGTCTTCATTTAAATGACGACTGTATATGCAGTCGTCAATTTCTGAATTGACGCCCTTGTCAGGGGCGTCTCTTACCGAAGGTGGTGCACTATTCATCACTATTCATGCGTAAAAAAAGTTCTGAATCATGAAGTAATTCTACGAACACGTTGAGAAAAATATCAGGATTCATGAAACATAATCATGTAAAATTTTTGTGATTTAGTTATATAGTTATTAAAAAAATAATGATAACAGTATGTAACGAGATATTAACATATGTATAACATGATATTATTCTAAGTCAAGATATCCATAGCATGGTTGACTAGTTGATCTAATTCTAAACATGCATCAATTATCCTATTAGCTACTAGTTAGGCTAGGATTTGAGAACACCTACCTGTGAAGTGTGAGATCGAGTGCAGATGTAGCAACCCGTATAAAATTAAAAGAAATAAATTTAGATAAATTGAAATAAAATAAAAAAAAATTACGTGAACAAATGAAAAAGGTTAAAACAAGAAGAACAAAGCCCTGATAAAATTAACGCCTTGGAGCAAGGCGCTACCTTACAAGAAACGCCCTCACCTAAGGCGTGAATTAAAGAAAGGACGCCCAAACAATAAGGCGTCAAATTTCAAACGACCAAAATAAAATAAAAAGGGCAAGATAGTGTAACGCCCTTTGAGTGGACGTGTTTCAACAAGTAACGACGCTTGACAAGGCGTCAATTTAAATTCGACGCCCTTACTTAGGACGCTAATTCAGTTTGAGTTCCGTTCGACCCAGGAGTCTATCCTGGGTAAGTTGATAACTATGAGAAAGAGTTCGAATGTAGTAATAATTCTATCTTGGAAGTATTACTTCCAATCAAACACTACCTTTGTTAGGATTTCCAAAGTCCCTATAAGTAACCCCCATCGAACCCTAGAAAGCTATTTGGTCGATCGTCTCTGCTACGGTAGGTAAAGAACTAACAGTTCTTCCTTTGGTTTTCCTTCTCTTCCGATAGGATAGTATGAAGAATAAATCTTCTTCATCTTCTTCCACTTACAGGTTGAGGAGCTCTTAATCTACTGAAGAACGTGGGTTCTTCATCATAATCGTCTGCAACTTCTCCTTCAGTTTCTTCTTCCGGTGAGCACTCTGTACAAACAGAGTATCGTTCTTCTCTCCCCAGAACCTGCATACGTTCAAAATCTTCATTAAGGTAGGTTTTCTCAAGCACTGTAGCCCAAATCACCATAATAACTATGTTAAACCATATATATGAGTTCATGCATATAGTTTTCACGAGTTTTAAAAGTTTCTATTGTTGGACAGAAACGCCCTTTCCAAGGGCGCTAATTGTATACGCGACCCAGACAAGGGCGCTACTTTGAAAGAAACGACCATGCCCAGGTCGTCAATTCCAGATTTGACGCCCGGTACACGGACGTCAATTTTCTCAATTGTTAATTACCATGTTAATTATCCAATATTCACTTAAACATGATTCTAAATCAGTGCACAATCATATTTACTTGAATCCCGATAAATTTCCTGTCATGACCATGTCTCTTGTTTCTGGAAATTATAATACTTGAAATCTGAAATTTCTTGAATTCACGACCCTGTATAGGTCGTCTCTCACTTGACTAACGCCCCTGTTCAGGGCGTGAATGGAAAAGTAACGCCCTGTCCAGGGCGTGTTTTGATAAATTTCTGAATATATATATATACTGCAAAAATAGAAGTAAAGAATGAATGACCAATGTACACGTCGTCAACTTGTAAATAAACGCCCCTTACCAGGGCACGTTTTTGGTAAAATACTGAAATATTGAAATCTTGCAAAAATGTAAAATAGATAAACGCCCTTACTGAAGGCGTTAATTACTTGAGTAGTGACTTTACTTAAGTCGTTATTTTCCTGTAAAAATGTTTTTACCTGTTTCTGACAACCGATGGTTTCAGTATATCTATATATATATGTATATCGGCACTATATCTCACTCCGTGAGTATAGTCCCACGTTTCATGATGTTTTATCGATCACCCTCAATTCTCATTGACATACAAGCTCTCCATTGGACATTCTGTTCCTTTGGACTAGCGAGTTAGTCATAGAGACCTCCGTAAGACTCCTCGAGCCTTGGATTCCCTCAAGGCCGACTGAGCTGGTTGTACCCTAAAAACCCATTACACTATTGAATGCCATGTCACTCTAAAGAAACATGGTATACCGGCCCTTATGATATGCAAAGAGTATATCATGAGAATTCTTAATGGATGATGATATCATGCCATTTGTTGATGTTCTTGTGGACCTCAATTCTATAATAAGAATGAGGGTATCTTGCCCTTGATATACTGTTCATGTGGACCTCAATTCTATATAAAGATTGTCCATACTTGTCATGGTGCCCGAGTTAAGGGAACCTAATTCCACCTAGTTTCATCGTTCATCGTGATTGAACCGTTGTTATCGCCTATCTATGTCCAATATCGTATTTTTGGACTCCATTCTCTCAAAGTTATCCTACGTGTCTACAAGCTTAAATTGTTGAAATTCCATATTGCCTATATATATATACAAGAGTGGATGTCAAATATACATGATAAATGCCTGCGCATATAGGGCCCGATCTGGTCCTAGGAGGAGCACCTGAAAGTACTTGTGCCCATGGGAGTTGAATGATAAGGTATCTGACATTATACCGAGTGCATGACTAGCTTGATTGGACATTCCACACAAATCTTGTACTTGACTCGTACTTGACACGACATGAATTGCGTGACCCGAGAAAGGGTAATTACTTGTTTGCTTGAAACATGATAGCCAAATTCTTGACATGACTTGTTAAAAGTTCTTGCTTGAATATCTTGTTAGCTTTTCTTGAAAGTTCATGGCTTGTTCAAATTGCTATCTTATTGATATACTCTCTTTCTACCTTGTCGTTTTATACAAGCATGCATAGCTATAGTACATACATGAAAGATGTAATTATTTAAACCCCTTGCTAGCGCTTGAGATATAATTTCCTACTGAGCGTTCGCTCACTCCGTGTGTTCCCTACTTTTCAGGTAATTCCGACGAGGGAAGTCAATCGGATGGGAATGGTCAAGAGTGAAAGAGATAGAACTTTTCCAAGTGTCATCTAGTCTTTTTCCTATTTTCTTGAGTCAACTATGTACTTTTCCTTTTTAAATTGAATAGAGTATTGGATTTGTAATAGTCTATCCATTATGAAATAAAGGATTGGGTTATCTTTCTATTTTTGCGCATCTCTGTGTCGAATACACTACTACTCTGATTGACATGATTGATATAAACTCGTCACGCATATCGGGTATCTTCCGCTCTCGGGGCGTGACAGTTTTTGTGGCATCAGAGCCTAGGATATTCAATTCCTAGGAAAACCCAAGTCCAAGGATAGGTTCAAACCTTTAACCAGTGAGATTGGGTAGAACCAAGGGTTAGAGTTAACATAGAATGCTAGTCTTTAAGATACAAATCACGTATTAATCTAGTTATTATAATTGTAGGATAATGGCTGCCGAACGTGCTCAATGGCGCAACATGCAGCGTACACTGCAAGGCATGACTCAAGTGCTGCAACAAGTAACACTAGGAGGTGGACAACGAGCAGGAAGTCTCCACCAGACTTTCAAGAACATGAACCCGCCCAAGTTCACGGGTTCTAGTGATCCAGATGACGCTGAACACTGGATTAGGGAAACAGAATGAATATTCCGTGTTATGCAATGCACGGATCAAGATAAGGTCTTATTAGCTACTTTTCAGTTAGAAAGGGATGCTAGATGCTGGTGGGAATCAATAGAGGCTACTATAAATCAAGATCAGGTTTCGTGGGAGGAATTCGTTGAACACTTCAACGCAAAATATTTCTCGGACCGAGTTCAGGAAAAGAAGGTTACAGAATTTGCTGCATTAAAGCAACGATCTTTGTCAGTGGCCGAGTATGAGGCCCAATTCTCTAGATTGTCTCGGTATGCTAAGCATCTAGTTAGCACCGAGAAAATGAAAGCTAGGAGGTTTCTTAATGGGCTCAGGCCCCAAGCTATTACTCAACTGGCGCCGATGGACATTCAACTCTACTCGGAGATAGTACGCTGAGCTCAACTATTAGAAGATGCCACGGAACTGTCTGATAGGATTCGTGGTAAGGATAAGAAGGAACAAGTTACAGGTTCGGGTTCCTTTAAACCCAACTTCAAGAAAAGGCCTAGCAATGGAGGTATTCCCTCGCAAGAGTAAAAGTTCAAGAAGACCAAGCCCTTCTCTATCACCACTACCCCTTCAAATACAGTATGCAAGCATTGTGATAAGGCGGGCCATAGAGCAGAAGAATGCTGGAGGAAACTAGGAGCATGTCTCCGTTGTGGGAGTCGTGAGCATCGGATTCCCGATTGCCCATTACTTAACGATCAAGCCGTTGACGGAAAGCGCCCAGTAACCAAGAATGCTCGTCTTCATGCAATCAAGGAGACCGAGCAAGTAGAAGAAGGCGGCTTAGTGGAAGGTACATTGAAAGTTTGTTCCAGGAATGCATATGTCTTAATTGATACTGGTGCATCGCATTCTATTATTTCTAAGAAGTTTGCTGACCCATTACCCCTAGAACCGGAATGGATAAAGTTAGTTATGTCTACTCCTCTGGATGATGAGACTGATATTACACATCATTACCAAAACTGCGAAGTATTGGTTCAGGGTAGAAATCTCCCTATTGATCTCATATGTTTAGATCTGAAAGAGTATGATGTTATACTAGGGGCAGATTGGTTATCCAAGTATCAGGCAACGGTTGATTGCCGCAATAGTAAGGTTACATTCAAGGAATTTCCAGAACTAATCTTGACTAGCCCCAAGGGTCGGAGCAGATCCCCTCTTATTTCAGCTCTCCGAGCTAGCAAGCTCATCAGGAAAGGATGTGCATCTTTCCTTGCCTTTGTCACAGTTAAAGAAGCTAAGGAAGCTAAGCTAGAAGACATTCCAGTGGTACAAGAATTTCCGGACGTATTTCGGAAGATTTGCCGGGATTACCCCCGCAAAGAGAAGTGGCCTTCACCATTGACTTAGTCCCTGGTGCTGGTCCGATTTCAAAGACACCTTATAGGATGTCACCTGCTGAACTCAAGGAGTTAAAGGAGCAATTGATGGAACTCATTAAGAAAGGATTCATTAGACCAAGTACTTCCCCGTGGGGAGCGCCTGTATTATTTGTAAAGAAGAAAGACGGATCCATGAGGTTATGCATCGACTATCGACAGTTGAATCACCTCACTATCAAGAACAAGTATCCACTGCCGAGAATCGATGAATTGTTTGATCAAATTTCAGGATCCATGTACTTTTCCAAAATTGATCTTAGGTCAGGATATCACCAACTAAGAGTCAAGGACGAGGATATTCATAAAACCGCATTCAGAAGCAGGTATGGCCATTATGAATTTGTTGTTATACCTTTCGGACTAACGAATGCCCCTGCTGCCTTTATGCAGTTAATGAATAGTATATTCAGGCCTTATTTGGATCAATTCGTGGTGGTCTTTATTGATGATATATTGATTTATTCCAAGACCAAGGAAGAGCATGAGGAACATTTGAGGATTGCATTACAAATATTGAGGACAAACCAATTATATGCAAAACTTAGCAAGTGTGAATTCTGGCTTGAAGAAGTGACTTTTCTCCGACATGTTATATCAAAGGATGGCTTGTCTGTAGACCCATCAAAGGTTGAAGCTGTAAGGAACTGGGAAAGACCGACCAATGCTAGCGAGATCCGAAGTTTCTTAGGTCTTGCCGGCTATTACAGGCGATTCATCAAGGATTTCTCAAAAATCGCCGTGCCACTTACGAGGTTAACTCGCAAGGAGATCCGTTATGAATGGGATGAGGAATGTGAAAGAAGCTTCCAAACTCTCAAGGATCATCTTACTACAGCTCCTATCTTAGCATTGCCAATTGAAGGAGAAAAGTTCGAGGTATACACTGATGCTTCTGGCATTGGCCTCGGGTGTGTTCTAATGCAACAAGGGAAGGTTATAGCCTACTCTTCTCGTCAATTAAAGAAGCATGAAGAGAACTACCCCGTCCATGACTTAGAATTGGCCGCGGTAGTATTTGCACTCAAAATATGGAGACATTATCTTTATGGAGTACAGTTTACTGTATACTCCGATCACAAGAGTCTCAAATATCTTTTCTCACAGAAGGAACTAAATATGAGGCAAAGACGATGGCTGGAATATCTCAAGGACTTCGACTTCAATATACAATATCATCCCGGAAAGGGTAATCATGTAGCAGATGCCCTTAGTCGAAAGCCGAGAGCACTGTTAGCCAATTGTCTGATTCAAGAATGGAAATTGCTGGAACAATTCTCTGAACTCAATATAAGCAAGGACACGGACCCTAGATGTGTCACATTATCTCATGTAAGCATACAGTCAGATTTATTGTCTGAAATACAAGCACTTCAGAATGATGATCCTACATTAGTAGAAATCAAGGGCAGATTAGAAGGACAATCGGATTTCCAATTAGTTTCTGATGGAAGATTAATGTTCAAGAATAGAACTTGTATACCGGACTGCCCAGAATTGAAGAAGAAGGTCTTAGATGAAGCTCATAGGTCAAGGTATACGATTCATCCTGGATCTACCAAAATCTACCAAGATGTAAAAAGAAATTTTTGGTGGCCCAACATGAAAAGAGAAATAGCGGACTACGTATCACGCTGTCTCACGTGCCAACAAGTCAAGGCGGAACACCAAAAGCCTGCTGGAAAACTACATCCTCTAGATATCCCTAAATGGAAGTGGGAGGATATTGGTATGGATTTCATCATGGGTTTATCTAAATCAAAAAGAGGACATGATGGAATATGGGTTATCATTGATCGATTGACTAAATCAGCGCATTTCTTGCCAATCAAGAGTCGATGGTCAGTTGATGTCTTAGCTGCACTATACATCAAGGAAATAGTCAGATTACATGGTATTCCTGTTTCAATCGTGTCTGACAGAGATCCCCGTTTTACTTCTCATTTTTGGAAAGGACTACAACATTCGTTGGGAACGAGACTTAACTTTAGCACAGCCTTTCATCCTCAAACGGATGGTCAGACCGAGAGAACCAATCAAGTAGTCGAAGATATGCTAAGAGCATGCATTACTGATTTTGATGGAAACTGGCATGATCACTTGCCTCTGGTCGAATTTGCATACAATAATAGCTACCAGGCAAGTATACAACTGGCACCTTTTGAAGCCTTATACGGAAGGAGTTGTCGATCACCCTTATGCTGGGACGAAGTTGGAGAGAAACAACTGTTAGGTCCAGAAATGGTAAGGGACACTACCGAGAAGATACAATTGATCAAAGAAAGACTGCAAGTTGCTCAGTCTAGACAAAAGGCTTATGCTGACACAAGAAGAAGAGATCTGGAATTCTAAGTTGGAGATCATGTATTTCTCAAGATATCGCCTGGACGTGGAATACGGAGATTTGGTGTTAAGGGCAAGCTTACACCAAGATTTATCGGACCTTTTGAGATACTAGAAAGAGTTGGCGAGGTTGCTTATCGCATCGCATTGCCACCTCAACTGTCCGAAGTACATGATGTGTTCCACATATCTATGTTGAAGAAGTATGTGCATGACCCATCACATATTATTGAGTATGGAGATCTAGTGATCCAGAAAGATTTCACATACGAGCAGAAGCCCATAAGAATACTAGATCGAGAAGTACGAACCCTAAGGAATAAGGTTATTCCCATGCTAAAAGTACAATGGAATAAGAATTCAGAACATGAAGCTACATGGGAGACCGAGGAATCTATGAGGAAGCGATTTCCAGAGTTATTTTAGAAGGTATAAACTCTACACTCTCCATATGTAAATATATGCTATGAATTTGGGGACCAAATTCTCTTAAGTGGGGGAGGGTGTAGCAACCCGTATAAAATTAAAAGAAATAAATTTAGATAAATTGAAATAAACTAAAAAAAAATTACGTGAACAAATGAAAAAGGTTAAAACAAGAAGAACAAAGCCCTGATAAAATTAACGCCTTGGAGCAAGGCGCTACCTTACAAGAAACACCCTCACCTAAGGCGTGAATTAAAGAAAGGACGCCCAAAAAATAAGGCGTCAAATTTCAAACGACCAAAATAAAATAAAAAGGGCAAGATAGCGTAACGCCCTTTGAGTGGACGCGTTTCAACAAGTAACGACGCTTGACAAGGCGTCAATTTAAATTCGACGCCCTTACTTAGGACGCTAATTCAGTTTGAGTTCCGTTCGACCCAGGAGTCTATCCGGGGTAAGTTGATAACTATGAGAAAGAGTTCGAATGTAGTAATAATTCTATCTTGGAAGTATTACTTCCAATCAAACACTACCTTTGTTAGGATTTCCAAAGTCCCTATAAGTAACCCCCATCGAACCCTAGAAAGCTATTTGGTCGATCGTCTCTGCTACGGTAGGTAAAGAACTAACAGTTCTTCCTTTGGTTTTCCTTCTCTTCCGATAGGATAGTATGAAGAATAAATCTTCTTCATCTTCTTCCACTTACAGGTTGAGGAGCTCTTAATCTACTGAAGAACGTGGGTTCTTCATCATAATCGTCTGCAACTTCTCCTTCAGTTTCTTCTTCCGGTGAGCACTCTGTACAAACAGAGTATCGTTCTTCTCTCCCCAGAACCTGCATACGTTCAAAATCTTCATTAAGGTAGGTTTTCTCAAGCACTGTAGCCCAAATCACCATAATAACTATGTTAAACCATATATATGAGTTCATGCATATAGTTTTCACGAGTTTTAAAAGTTTCTATTGTTGGAAAGAAACGCCCTTTCCAAGGGCGCTAATTGTATACGCGACCCAGACAAGGGCGCTACTTTGAAAGAAACGACCATGCCCAGGTCGTCAATTCCAGATTTGACGCCCGGTACACGGACGTCAATTTTCTCAATTGTTAATTACCCATGTTAATTATCCAATATTCACTTAAACATGATTCTAAATCAGTGCACAATCATATTTACTTGAATCCCGATAAATTTCCTGTCATGACCATGTCTCTTGTTTCTGGAAATTATAATACTTGAAATCTGAAATTTCTTGAATTCACGACCCTGTATAGGTCGTCTCTCACTTGACTAACGCCCCTGTTCAGGGCGTGAATGGAAAAGTAACGCCCCTGTCCAGGGCGTGTTTTGATAAATTTCTGAATATATAAATATACTGCAAAAATAGAAGTAAAGAATGAACGACCAATGTACACGTCGTCAACTTGTAAATAAACGCCCCTTACCAGGGCACGTTTTTGATAAAATACTGAAATATTGAAATCTTGCAAAAATGTAAAATAGATAAACGCCCTTACTGAAGGCGTTAATTACTTGAGTAGTGACTTTACTTAAGTCGTTATTTTCCTGTAAAAATGTTTTTACCTGTTTCTGACAACCGATGGTTTCAGTATATCTATATATATATGTATATCGGCACTATATCTCCACTCCGTGAGTATAGTCCCACGTTTCATGATGTTTTATCGATCACCCTCAATTCTCATTGACATACAAGCTCTCCATTGGACATTCCGTTCCTTTGGACTAGCGAGTTAGTCATAGAGACCTCCGTAAGACTCCTCGAGCCTTGGATTCCCTCAAGGCCGACTGAGCTGGTTGTACCCTAAAAACCCATTACACTATTGAATTCATGTCACTCTAAAGAAACATGGTATACCGGCCCTTATGATATGCAAAGAGTATATCATGAGAATTCTTAATGGGATGATGATATCATGCCATTTGTTGATGTTCTTGTGGACCTCAATTCTATAATAAGAATGAGGGTATCTTGCCTTTGATATACTGTTCATGTGGACCTCAATTCTATATAAAGATTGTCCATACTTGTCATGGTGCCCGAGTTAAGGGAACCTAATTCCACCTAGTTTCATCGTTCATTGTGATTGAACCGTTGTTATCGCCTATCTATGTCCAATATCGTATTTTTGGACTCCATTCTCTCAAAGTTATCCTACGTGTCTACAAGCTTAAATTGTTGAAATTCCATATTGGCTATATATATATACAAGAGTGGATGTCAAATATACATGATAAATGCCTGCGCATATAGGGCCCGATCTGGTCCTGGGAGGAGCACACGAAAGTACTTGTGCCCATGGGAGTTGAATGATATGGTATCTGGCATTATACCGAGTGCATGACTAGCTTGATTGGACATTCCACACAAATCTTGTACTTGACTCGTACTTGACACGACATGAATTGCGTGACCCGAGAAAGGGTAATTACTTGCTTGCTTGAAACATGATAGCCAAATTCTTGACATGACTTGTTAAAAGTTCTTGCTTGAATATCTTGTTAGCTTTTCTTGAAAGTTCATGGCTTGTTCAAATTGCTATCTTATTGATATACTCTCTTTCTACCTTGTCGTTTTATACAAGCATGCATAGCTATAGTACATACATAAAAGATGTAATTATTTAAACCCCTTGCTAGCGCTTGAGATATAATTTCCTACTGAGCGTTCGCTCACTCCGTGTGTTCCCTACTTTTAGGTAATTCCGACGAGAGAAGTCAATCAGATGGGAATGGTCAAGAGTGAAAGAGATAGAACTTTTCCAAGTGTCATCTAGTATTTTTCCTATTTTCTTGAGTCAACTATGTACTTTTCCTTTTTAATTGAATAGAGTATTGGATTTGTAATAGTCTATCCATTATGAAATAAAGGATTGGGTTATCTTTCTATTTTTGCGCATCTCTGTTTTGGTGTCGAATACACTACTACTCTGATTGACATGATTGATATAAACTCGTCACGCATATCG